>BLKR01000781.1:0-404549 GCA_011170035.1 Teleogryllus occipitalis | reverse complement strand
TAAATTCTCTTGGAGTTCGACTGGAAATACTGTTCAATAAATTATTTAATAAATTATGTTATCGGACCGGTACAAATCATTACATCTCCCCCCGCCTAAGATGTTACTCAGTTCATGATGCCATCATACTGAGTTGACATCTATCACTGTTCTTGCACTGTGAAGTCTACACTCTGTTTGTTGCCGGCGCGATTTGCACCTGCTGCCACATGCACTTTCTACTCGGCCGCCCCAGTGTCTACGACCTTGGCTAACACTGCCTTCAACCTACTCGCGTTCGCGACGGATGTACCTGCTAGCACTTACACTTGCGGTTGCACTGCACATTGTACCGTCGTCTATTATCGCACTATCACACGTTACACTTGTCACCCTTTTCTTTCACCGGTGCCTTAATCTAAACAATCTTCCTTTCTTGCTTATAAACTATTCCTTACAACTAATCTTAACCGATCCCTTCAAACTACCTTTTAACGTCTACACTTTGTTCATAAAAGCTATTCTTTATCATTTGACTTTTGTCACCCTTGTCACTTGCTACTGTCACCTTTAATCTCAACTCTTTGTACATTTTACATTGTAACCATACATTTCTCAACTACTAGTACTGGCTACCTAGCTATTACCAACGTCATTCTATTTCTCTATATAGTTTTACATTATAAATGTTTTGCGTTCCTTTATCTATTTCTCCGTCTACTAACACAACATTGTTGTTATCTAAAACCTTTTTTATAGTGTACGGGCCGTCATAGAGCGGAAAGAATTTACGAAACAATTTCTGGTCCGACGAGGACGAATGCGACGCTCGGACTAGTACCTTGTCTCCAGCTTTAAATGTCTTCCGTTGGCATTGTTTCTGGGCCTTCTTCCTGCTCGTTGCCGACTTCCGTAGCTGCTCGTACACTATTTGTTGACTCGTTGCCACTTCTTGCACGCCGCCGATTTCTGGTGGGATCCGAATACGATCAAATGGTCTTGTCTTCCTCCTTCCGAAGTGCGCTTCCCACGGCGTCACGTTGGTGCTGGACTGCGGTACGGCGTTGAGGACGTTATTCAAAATTGGCACCGCCTCAAACCACGCCCGATGGTTTTCTGCTGTGTATACTCGGAATAATCGCGACAATTCTCGCATTACTCTTTCGCTCGGATTACTCTGAGGGTGGTGCACAGCCGTGAAGTGAACAGAGATTTCTAGAGCTTCCATCTCCTCTCTCCACCTGTCGCTTGTAAACTGAGTTCCCCTATCGCTAAGAATCCGGGCCGGTTTTCCGCACATCTCAATAAATTTTTTCACTTGGCGTACGCAACTAGCTGTATTCGGCTTTCGTATGGAAAAAATCTGCACAAACTTCGTGAACACATCGATGATGACGAATAGATGTTGGTTGCCAAACCTCGTCTTCGGCAGCGGGCCGTATAAATCCACTGCATACAGATCCTGAGGCCCTTGCGGCACGATTGCTTGCCATTCTCCTTCGCAATGCCGATTTGGTTGTTTGGTCTTCTGGCACACGTCACATGCACTCGCTATTCGCCTCACTTCCTTTCCCATGTTCTGCCAGTAACAATAGTCTGCCAGTATCTGCACTATTTTTCCGCCTCCAAAGTGCCCATAGTGCTCGTGGGTCGACGTCGCCAATTCTCTTCGGCTTTCTTCTGGTACCCAAATTCTAAATTTTCCTTCTGGGCCGTTGACTTTTCGCAGCAATATTCCGTCGTGCATTCTCCCGTTGCTGACGTCTTGGTCCCCTTTTTTGTTCACCCGGTTGGTATCGTAGGGCTGTCCTGCAATCAACTTCTTTACTTCTCGGACGAATGGATCGCGTTGTTGGATATCCAACACCGCCCCTGCCGTCCATCGTGGGTTGATCTCTCGTACTCGGATTGCTGCTACCACATCTTCACATTCTCCCTTTTCCTTCACCTTTATCCGGGACAAATAATCGGGAAGCAAGTTCTTCTTTCCTTCACAATATTCAATTTCAATTTGAAATTGCTGTAACCATAGCGCCCACCGCAACAGTTTATCATTGTGGGTATGGCTCGTCATTAAAAACGTCAACGCCTTATGGTCGGTGATGACGGTAAATGGACGCCCAATTAGCATCGTTCTAAATTTCCGGGTCGCCCACACTACCGCTAACGCCTCCAGCTCCGTAACTCCAAAATTTCGTTCGCTGCCTTTTAGTGACCGGCTGTCCAGAGCAACGATTCGCTGTTCTCCGCCATCTCCCAACTGAAATAGCACTGCTCCCAGCGCATATCCGCTACTGTCTGTCTGGACATACATGCGTCGGCGAAAATCCGGGTAATGCACCACGTATGTGCGCTCGAAGGCCTCTAACAGCTGCTGGTACGCTTCTTGACACTGTTGGTCCCAATGCCATTTATTCCCCTTTCTCAATAGATGCAGCAGCGGTACCACCTTTTGTGAGTAGTTTTTCACAAAACGCGCGTAATAGTTGCAGATACCGAATAATCGTCGTAGCTCTCTTATGTTCTTTGGTGGCGGTAATTTCCGGATCAGTTCCCGTTTACTCTCCTGAATCTTCATTCCTTCGCTTGAAATTTCATGTCCCATAAATTGAACTCTTCGTTTGCAGAACTCGCATTTCTCCAAATTCAATTTCAAATTGTACTTCTTAAAGATTCGAAATAGTTCTTCTAATTTTGCTAGGTGCGACTGCAAATCCGATGAGAACAAAATTATGTCGTCGACATACATGACCATCGTTCTTTTTAATTCTTCCGGTATCACGTCGTCCAGATAACGAATCAGCGCCGCCCCCGAGTTCTTTAATCCAAATGGCAATCGCGTAAAGGAGTACACCGTCCCTTCAAATTTGAAACTAATAAATTGTTGACTCCTCCTTTCAACTTCGATCTGCCAATAAGCGGACGAAAAATCGAGCGCGCTGAAAATCGTCGCTCCTCCTAACTTCACTATCATTTCATTGATTGTAGGTGGCGTCTCGTATCGTGGGATCGTGACTGCGTTCAGCTTTCTTGCATCCAGGCATATTCGAATGTTACCGTTCTTCTTAATAACTACTACCAGAGGACTGACGTACGGGGTTATTGCCCTCTTAATGACTCCTTTCTGCTCCATTTCACCTATTAGCTCGCGCACTTGCGCCCTATACTTGCACGGTATGGGATACGGCTTTGTGGAAAACGGTGCGGTGTCCTTCAATTCCAACTTGAATCGATAACCCTTCACTGGTTCTGACGATTCTCCAAAAATTTCTAGGTGCTCCTCTAACAGTTTCCGAACTCGCCCCGGGCAGTCTTCCTGGTCGATGACACCGTTCACGGCCTTGTCCACGCTCTGGAGAACCTCTTCCATTGTAGCCTGGACTTCGTCTCCCTCGACCTCCGCCTCATCCGTTTCGGCGACCACTGGGCCGCTTCCGATACAATCTCTCGATCGTAGCGTCACTTTCCTCGTACCTACGTCGACGACGGCTCGGTAAGCCCTCAGTGCGTCCATACCTAGGATGACGTCACGGATCAGTCCCCGGACCACGATCGCTGCTACCTCTATGGTCATTTCCCCTAGATCCAATTCCAGCCAGATCTGTTTTCCCGTGGTATTAGCCGCTTTTCGGTTCGCCATTACGACACGAAGCCTCCGCGTCGGCAGCTCTATCAACACTTGCCCGCTCTTTCGCACCTTCTCACAGAATTCTTCTGACACCGCGCTTACACTACTTCCCGAGTCCACTAATGCCTGCACTTCCCTTCCATAACACGTGCCTTTTAAAATCAAGCACTTACTCGGCTTTACTCCTTCCACTTTGTCCTCTCTTAGCAATTCGTCCCCTTCAACAATAATGCTGGCCGTAGCCATGACCGTCACGATTTCTCCCACGTCGTTTGGTTCGTGCCACCGTCTCGCCCCAAACGTTTCTAGTTTTCCGATCTACCATTGCATTCCCAACGCACTTGCGTCGCCTCTACATTTCCCGTACTGTGATTCCGGGTGTCCTGAACCGCTCGCTCCGTGCTTACTCGATCAACGTCGCTCTCTCTTGGCTTCGATTTTCGCGGTGCCTGACCGCCCTGCGATTTCTCTTGTTTCCCCTTTTCTGTTTCTACTCGCGCTTCCATCGCGCAAATGTTGTTTTGCCTATTCTTCCCGTTGCTATACCGGTTCTGGTAACCATTACCGGAGTTCTGGCTTCGATCATCTTGCGCGTCATGGTCGTCCCCTTCATACGCTCGATCAAACCGACTGACGCGTTCTATCAGGTCGTCTATTGTTTCGGGCATGTTATTCCACAAAAGCTCGCGGATCCTGTTCGGCATTTGCCGAATAAGAATTCTGATTATTTCAGCGGGGTTGAATTCTTCACTGCAAACTTTAAACGCGCTTACTTTCCGCGTCACGAAATCGCTCATGCTTTCCGAGCCCCCTTTACGGAATCTCTCCGACATCAACCGGTACTTCAGTTCAAATTTATGGTGTTGGTTCCAGTATCGTTCTAGAAACTTAGCCCTCCATTCCCCATAAGTTGTCGGCGTCGGCGTCAAGGCCTGCCACCAATATTGCGCTTTTGCACTTAACGCCTCTTCTACAAACCTCAACACTTTCGGGAATACCGTTTACTGTGAAGTAATTTTCGAGAGCTGTTAAGAACGAGTATGGCTGTTCTTTACTCTCACCGTGGAACCGTAAATAATTCGGCAATGTAGCATGCCCTGCGACATTGCCGAAGGTCGTTGACCTACGTGCCGTATCCACTTGTCGTTCTAGTTCCGCGATTTTCCGTAAGATTGACTCATCAATCTCTCTAGTTTGCCCGTTGTCTGCTGTTTTTAAATTCTTAATTTCGCCCTGCACGGTCGACCTAATGTTGTCGTCAATCTCGGTCACCGATTTTTCGAGCTGCCCTAGCCGAACGTCCTGGCGTCTCGCGGCGTTTTGAATGCCCTCGACACCCTTGCCGATATCCGACAATTGCACTTGCTGCAATTGTATATTGTTCTGCAGCCCGTCTACGACCACCTTCACGTCATCGAGGTTAGAATTCACCTGCTGGTTGACGACTTCCTGAATAGCAAAGCGAGTTTCTACCTTCTCTTCAATCGCCTTCGTTTCCTGTTCTACCCTGGACAATTGCGCGGCCATTTCAATTTTGAACGCGCCCACTTCCTCGCGTATGCTCGCTACGGTGGATTGCAGTTCACACTGCACTTTATCTAACGTGGAATTAATCCCCCGTATCTGATCTGTCACTTATCCGAATTTGCTCTCTATTTTGCTTTGCAAATTACTTTCTAGCCTTGCACTACGTTCTTCATTCGCCCTAGTCATCTGAACGTTGTCGACCAGTAACCGCCATATCATGGATAGTGTAGGCTCTTCCATCGCTGGCTCTTCGCTCGGGATTCTGCTCGCGGTCCCCTGATCTGTCGCCGCCTCCCGTACATCACCTGCTACATTGGCTTCCCCTTCTACAGTACACTCTTTTATATTTTGATAATCCTCGCCCTCCTCGTACGCAGAAATTGTTTCGGACTCCGACGCATCCCGTACACTAATCAATTTTCCGCTACGCGTTTCCATGGTTCTACCGTTATTGTATGAACTGACCCTTGTTGTCTAATTACAGCACGATGACCCAATATTTTTTTAATTCACGCCCACCACGTTGGGCGCCACTGTAGCAACGAAAAAGAGGCTCCTGCCTAACTGAACTAAACTAAACATAAACATATACGTCAACATAAATAAACACCTACATAAACATACACATAAACCTAAAAAACCTCAACATCTGAACATACACGTTGGTCGCCACTGTCACACAATTTCCTACTTATTAATTCCCGGCTGATCTTTAGTGCCCGCGCCTCAGCTAGCATTTGCCCGCCTCACCTTGGCGTGAATCCCGTGATCGCTCCATACGGAGAACACTAAAAAAAATATCGGCGTGATCGTGCTTGGGTCAGTTTCTAGCTAATAAATAACGTACACATAACACAATTCAAAATTCAAATGACCCGCCGTAGGCGCTCATCTATTTATTTTACTGTATTAGCAAATTTAACACAAATTCTGCCCGTTACGGTCTATGAACATCACCGCATTCGTTTGGTCGCGGCGATTTCTGCTCCTTTGCATAAACACATTGACACTAATATTCAAACACATACAATAACCCATAAAATTAATTATACACATTCACACATAACAACAAAAAAAATATTTACACTCATTCACTCGAATGCGCATTCTGTTGTACCCTAAAATTTAATCTAATACTAATGAAACAATACCTGGTCTTCAACAGAATGTCTTTCCCTTTTGTGGATTTCCTTCATTCACGCAATAATAAAAAAATAGGTTGTCGTCACTTCCCTTGTTCTGCCACTCTGCGCATCTCGCCTACACAGCACTGCCGTCTGCTTCCAACCCCGCTGGACACGTAGATACTCGCTGGCTACCAGTCTCCTTTGCCCAGGCTCCAATTCAATCGCCCGTCGTCCAAAATCCAAAAATTACTGTTCGCGGCGATTATTCACCGTCCTTAAATTTAATTCCGCCGGCTCAATTATTCCGGGATAAACACAAAAACAACTATTACAAAATTACTATAAACACGAACGAAAATGACGAATAATTAAAATAATTAAATTTCTACTAATATTCTAACGCGACCTAAATTCCATTAATCACCAATAAATGTTGCGATAGATTACTGTTCATTACTTAACACTGCAAAATAAAATCAACGGTATCGTGTTCAAGTCCGAAAATAAAAGTTTCACTACTATCACATACATCTGACCTCTCCCAGATCTAAGCTGCTTCTCACCCGTCTACTTCAACACAATATTGTTGTCCTTTTCTTAGCGTTGTTCATCTTTCAAAACAGCCGCCCATCACCGACTGAAATTCACCACTATATTTTATGTTCAAGTTCGACATTTTCGGTGTTTAGCGCTGTTTCGTAATCACTATCTTTCTTCTGGGCCTTGTAAACATTTAATCCGTTGTCATCGGGTCTTTTTATTGTTCCTTTTATTTACAATGTAATATTCGTACCTTCCGGGATGCCGTGTGGTGTTGCTGTATTTTACTCGCGCGTCGATTGTTTCTTAATCCCCTATGTAATGATACTTTAGATTAATTCTTTCCGGTCTTGCATTCGTTCCTCCGGGTCGAGACTAATTTTGCCGGATTCCTCGTAATTTCCTCTATTGCTTTCCAAAGTTTCGACGTAATCCGTCGACGCGTTCTCAAGAAATTAACCGAAATGTGGTTTTCCCTATGTCATTAGCATATCAACAATGACTTCATGTTGCTACTTCAAACATGTTAAAAATACAAATTCTTTCGTTTATGATTTCTCGTGAACCCGTGGTGCGATTTTCTTGATCTTGGTGTCATAGTTTTTCTAAAATTGTCCGCCAAATGGTGTTCACGTTGCCCTGCCCCAAATTTCCCGTTTTCACTGATTTCCAAAAAATTCCCCTTCCGCGGCACGATCGCTCATTGTTTTCCGGCGTTGCCTAAATTCTCTTGGAGTTCGACTGGAAATACTGTTCAATAAATTATTTAATAAATTATGTTATCGGACCGGTACAAATCATTACAATAGCATTAATAAATTAATAATATAGAAATAGTATTACTATTAAATTGTAATAATAAGATGTACGTTTTGTGTAAAACTAATGTGTAAATGTACTGCGTAAATGTTAATTGACTTGTATCACAACGTTCATCTGTTCGAGGAATCGCCGACGGTGACATAGGTGCATACTGAAAGGACTTCCACAACTCGGACATTTACGAACAACTTTGAGGTTCCCCTAGCAAGACAAGATGAATGGGAAGTGGAACCTCTCCTCCTGACGCAACACTCAGGGACGCCCCTAGAACAGCGTTCCGGGATTCACCTGGCACGTGACTAACTGAAAGAATCACGACAAATTCAGGAGGCGTAGACCAATAAGACATACAAGACTGAAAACGTGGCGAGGGGAGAGAGACGAGTGCAGATGTAGCCCGGGGAGACGGTAGACAGAGGCTGACAGGGAATGAGAGGAGATGAACGTGTCCGGGGAGATGTCCGGGTCGATGGAGACAGAGATGGATAAGAGAGGTTGGGTGAGTGAGAGGAGACGGACGTGTGTGAAAGGGAAGCTCATGAGCGGGGACAGACACGTGTGACGGGAGTTTGTGAGATATCCAGGAACCGAATGTGTGACGGACAAATCCAGAGATATGTGTGAGTGGATTGGACGTGTGTGACTACAAACACGTCGGAATCTGAACTGTGGCCACGGAATTGAACCCGCTAACTTCGGTAGTTCGCGGCTTTGCGTGACTACGAACGGACTGCTCCGGCATGAGCCCTGGGAAACGGCGACGGGGAAGCGTAGTACGGACATCGGGCGAGGCGCCGAGCCCTCGCCTACTGCCCGCCTACGGCAAGCATCGTCTCAAGGGGCGACTCTAGCTGAGGAGGGCGTTGACCTCATGCAGCGCCTCCCGACCGATTCGTCACTTGACAACAGCATCTCAACCACTATTTAATTTGCGGCGTCAGCGCACCTAGCGGACCACATTCATTGGTCAATATACTGCATCGCATGAAGTCATTTCGAAACCAGGTAAGCCCCATTGCATTCCTATAGGCAAGCAATCCTGGAAATAAACCCGCCACGATTTGAACTCGTCTGAAATCCCAGTGTGGGATGCGTCAGCTGGCGAAAGCTGTCCGGACAAGGTATGACCGTGACGTCTGACAGGTGTGGGCTGTCTCATCACATTGTATAGAAACAACCCCTTAGTGGTTAACGATATTTTTCATGACAAAAGAACGTAAACTTTCGGCTAGTGAACTGGTATACGTATAATGGAAAAATATACAAAACTCCTAATGAAAAAAATTAAAAACTTTGAAGCCCCTTAAAAGCAGTAATTTTATACAGTAATAGTCCTCAACCTTCGCGAACTTGACTTCGACGCTACCTTGAGTGACTTTCAACGCTTCGTTCAGACCTAATGCTGCAGTGAGAGAAAACGTTTCTTTGTGAGTGACTTGCTCGTATGAAGGTTTGTGTCAGAGACACTCTCAAGTTATAAAATTTATTAAAATTATAAAATAAATATAAATGATTATTTTTAAAATAGCATAATTTATAAATTCAGTATTGGCCATAAAAACAGAAAAGTGATAATAGACATCAGTTGAAAATCAAAGTTTCAACGAATTAAAAAATGTTTAGTTCATTGTTTCTTACTCTCTGTGATGGATTTGGAACATTCAATTTTATTTTTCGATGAATGCGTAACGTAAAATTATATACTTTTATTTGCGAAAATAATAATTGAATAATACTTTCTCATAGAGTGCGGCACGCAAGTCTCTTCACACCAAACCTAAGCAAGGCCGCCTATTGAAAATAACATTAATGTCGCATCCAGATTAGGGATGTGTCGATCGCGAACGAACTAGTTCAATTGAGCTATTCTTGAAAAGAACGGTACGATACGGAACGACCATTTAGTGAACGATCTGATCATTTATCTGTAACCGGTCGTCGATCGTAGTTCTCTGGCCATCGATCAAAGTTCGTCGGTCGTCGTTCACCTAGGTCAGAAACTCTGGTCAACTTCTTAGTTCGCCGGTAATCGTTCGTCATTTATCTTTTTTCAGACACCCCAGATCGCACCTGTGGTTTGCCGGTCACCGCTCCTTGTTCACTTTAGTTCAACTTAAGTAGATCGCCATGTTTCTCAATAAATGTTTATGTTTTTATTATTTATGTGACTCAACAATTAAGCGGATAATTCATAGTATTTAAATAAAAAATAAAATGAAGATAAATGTTCGTTGTTATTTTGTCTCGACCTACGGTCTTAGCCCACCACCTTTCATTGATTTTTTGCATCGGCATA
The DNA here is from genome assembly GCA_011170035.1 of Teleogryllus occipitalis. Lineage (NCBI taxonomy): Eukaryota > Metazoa > Arthropoda > Insecta > Orthoptera > Gryllidae > Teleogryllus > Teleogryllus occipitalis. The sequence goes on along the minus strand of BLKR01000781.1, from coordinate 394,630 downwards.
CGGTCTTGGCAAAAAAATTAACCTCAACATTGAAAAAACACGTCAAAAAATTAAATGAACTATCTTTTGAACTAGTTCACTAAAAAGAACGATCGTATAAAGAACCGTTCACACAAAAAAACGACTTCGCCCATCCCTAATCCACATCAGTGGGGAACAAGTGAAGGGGAGAACACTTCCAGCATCTGTTATGATTATTGTGAGCATGCAATTTACTTTTTCTTTTTTTACAAGCTACAGTTCGTGCTACCAATATAATTTCCTTTTGTTCCACTGTCACCAGCACGATGCCTCCTGCGGAGAGTGTCCTGACGCACTTTAATTTTGCATGAAACTTACAAATGGGTGAAACAATAATATTAACAAACGCATTTTAAGGGAATGTTGTATCCTACGAAAGTTCGTACATATTAAACTATATCGTCGTAAACTAACTAGGCGTTAACCTGACTTGGTTTTTCTTTTCATGTTTCCCTCCATAATTCCCTCTCATACTTCCCTGCAACAGATAATATGTAGCAACATTCAACCGTTTTCATATTTCCCTCGTAACCATGGTTCCTCTCGATCCAAGTAATTTATCCTGTGAACAAAGAGCTCCATATCCAAGGCAAAATTAAGCAATAACGTATCAGTAAAAAATAAATTATTTTTTATGGGATGAAGAAATCCTCAACGCAGTGACGGGTGGAGGTGAGGGGGAAAGGTACTGCTGGAACGAGGCCACGCCGGTGTTGGCAGCGGTAAGGCGCGCACTAGAAAAGTCTTTCTCATGGCAAACTGACAACCTTCCTGCAATGTTCGGCGCGGTGATTGCTATCAAATTAGCATTTTTAAAGGACTGTAACTCATGAACGCGGTCTCCGTGAGTTGTAAAAGATTGAAAAATGTCTTGGCCATTTTACTAGAGAATTCAGTGGTGTGGGTACTCTGCTTTTGTTTGTTTGTTTGTTTGTTTGTTTTGTTTTCCACAAGTGAATGTTTCAATGTTTCTTTGTAAGCCGTCGGGCCGTGAGATGGTCCGCTGATAGCCGCATTAGGGAGGGGTTAGGTTTAAGAACTGGTTGGCATGCCGGGACTCAGAAAAACTTTAGGTTGAACACAAACCGTACACTTTAAATTCAATTTCTTATTAATATACATATTTTTCTTAACATAAGAAGCTACAGCTGGTATCAATCCCTCGTCTGTTGCATAGAACTCTTCCATAAACGGGAGTTGACTACTTTCTGTGTGTTTGCATTGTTGTATACGATCTATAAAGAGGTAATACATTGAATAATATACGAATTATAGAGAAAGTTATGTAATACTGCGAAAAATCGATTTCGAGATTTCATCGGACGAAGTAAACGTCCGTCTTATTGTCTCTCTGTCAGGCTATCTGTTTTTCTGTTCATATATCCATCTATCCGTCTCTCCGCCTGTCCGTCTACTAGTGTGTCTGTCTGTCCATACGTCTGTCTGACCGTCTCTCTGTCTGTCTGTGCGTCAGTCTCCCTCTCCCTTTCGGTCTCTGGCTGTCTGCCTCTTAGTCCGTCCGTCCGTCTGCCCAACACCAAGAAGTGGAAGGGCTCGATTCATACACTCTGAATTTTCATTGGCTCTTGATAATTTCCCCTCCAGCGGGAAGTCAAACGGTTTGCTCTACCATTTTTTCTTTCAACGTGAACGAGTGCAGTCGATTTCAAGTGGTCGATTGTGCGTCTAATATTGAGTGTCGCTTCCGCAATTTTTATTGGAATTTTTTGTTGATTGTGGTATATCATTTCAGACACTATTGAGAGGAACACTACACATCCCGCGATGACAGCTACGCCATCAGGTGACATACTACAAATGATTGGTAAGTGAGATCGAATGATTTCCTTGAAGAAGTTCGTAACTTTATTCGATGCTAAGGCTAAATTGTTTTTGTGAGGAATTATTATTTTATTTCTATGATATGGAATGGTAATGCACAGTGCCATACTAAAACCTTTATTTTCATTAACATACCATGCCCCTTTTAACTACCAATTCCATATGTATTATTTTTAGAGAAGAACTTGAAACATTATTATAATTAATATTACCAAGAAAAATACAATGTTTAAATTTATTCTTGTACTCAAAATATTCATTGTATGCTGTGTTAATCTTCTTCTTCTTGCTTCTGTCAAAACTACTAATGCTAAAACAGAACATACTCACTCGCCCATAGTAATGGTCATGGTATTACTCTATATATTGCAATTTCTGTTCGAAATAGCACATATGAGACATCATTTTTTGTAAAACTCATTACAAATCGTAGAACATTAGGTGCGAAAACTAAATATTTTCAACCAATATCAATACAAATTCGAAAATAATTGTCGCATTATTATAATATAAATATTATTTTAATTAGTGCTAAATCATGTCCCAACAATGAGTCGGAATTCACAGAACCATTACTGCCGTTTCGCGGGGCGGATTGCCATTGTCGCATTTCCAATCTGATATTTCATGAAGGCTAGCAAATAGAGCATGGGAAATTTGCAAAATTGCGCCAAACTCCTCTTATTTTTTTAAATGTACATGACCTTTTTTTAAAGAACTGATATTCTACTATCTCGCAGTATATTTTGAGAATATTGAAATGCTGCGGGCAAAATAAGCATATTTTCTAGCCAAAAACTCTTCTTGCCAGGCCCTGGTAACGAAAAAATGGATAAATGTTATCCCAATCTATAGTAAATTACTTCCTCTAGTACGTGGTGTAACCAGAATCCATGTTTTACGGCTCCTTGATACCGAAAAATCGACTTGCTGTGTCGGTCCGTCCGTCCGTCCGTCCGTCTGTCCGTCTGTGCACAACGCTAGCGCCTAAACCATTTCGCCCGTTTTCTCCACACTTTATACTCACAATCGATCTGACCGAAGTCGCAGCTCCTTGAATTTGAAACTCATATTTTAATTTTCAGGGGTACATTACATGAAACCAATGGGACATTATCATAATTTTAAAACATGGAACCAATTTTTCGATTAAATATGTTGTAGGATAGTGTGATGACGCTTAACGGAATGGTGCATGGCTCGTTTTCGTTGAAATCCCCGATTTTTCAAAAATTGCAAACATTCACAATTTGTTCGACGTCTTCCTACAGCCAAAATATTAAAAACATATTTTTTCCTTAGAAAATCTATTCTTGAAAGAAAATACTGAAACTTTCGTGACGATTTCCGAGGGTTTTGTAATGCAACATATGATCTGAGATTCAGCAATTTGCTGTAAATTATTATTTTGTCTTTTTAGCACAATATCTCGTCTGTCACATTGCTGAAGAACTAAAAAAACAGACATTTCATTAGTGGGAGGTTCATTACGACGCCCACTGCATTCACATTCTGGTTTTTCCTAACGGTAATAACGATTTCATTAACATTATTGATACAATTTACTTTATCTATGATATAGAGGTAAGCGTTTTATACGTTTATTTACGCTAAATTCTCGTTGTATTGATTTGTAACATCTACAATCTGTGTAAATATTAATGTAATTGGGCTGATGACTGTAGCACGTCACTAAATTATTTGGCAAGTTACAAATAATCATATTTGTTGGCTTATCTTTCAACTATTTACCTTTGTAATCAGGGATGACCGGAAATAAATTTCATTCTATAAAAACCAAATATATATACATATTTCCGCAATATTAAAAGAACATTCATTAATTAATTTACCCGGCTGATTCTTATACTTACATTTTTACATAGGTCTATGAATCGTCCGTAGGGAGCTAAATTGTTTAGAAAATGTATCTTTATAATGGGGATGCATAATTAGGTTTAAAAATAATTCAGCTGTACGGTAATGAAATTAACATTTATTGGAATATCTAATTGATTGATATACGACAAATTTGTCACCTTTTCGAAATACATAATTACTTGTTTCTTCGTTCATATGTTTGAGATTTAAAACCATAAATACTGCATTTCTTAAAATGCTCCTTCATTTTGTATGATAACTTTAAATTTTATGACTCTAAAACTAACTTGAATTTGTGAACTTTAACTTTCAGAAATCTTTTAATTAAGCATGCATGACCTTTAAAAATAATTATGAAATTTTGTGTCTCTCCTACTCTTCATATAGAATCCTCTTGATATATCCTCTTGAAGACGTGACTTTGCTAGACTTAATACAGAATCCTCTTGATCAAAAACTGGTTCCGTTATCGCAAATTTTACGCTTCAATACCTTGAAGTTTTCAGGCTACGTCGACGTGTCGAAATCCTAGCGTGTAAGAATCCAGACGTCCTCTAGGAAATCTTCTTTCTTATCACTCCCGATAAAATTACTAAGTTGTTACTTGACTCAAATATAATTTTCAAACAGCGTTCCTTAACATTAATTAATAGTACTATATCTTGCGTTTTTTCAATATAACTTAATCGGACGGACGTACAAATGGATGGACAGACAGACGGACGGACGGACAGACGGGCAGACGGACAGACGGTCGGTCGGTCGGTCGGTCGGTCGGTCGGTCGGTCGGTCGGTCGGTCGGTCGGTCGGTCGGTCGGTCGGTCGGTCGGTCGGTCGGTCGGTCGGTCGGTCGGTCGGTCGGTCGGTCGGTCGGTCGGTCGGTCGGTCAGTCGGTCAGTCGGTCGGTCGGTCGGTCGGTCGGTCGGTCGGTCGGTCGGTCGGTCGGTCGGTCGGTCGGTCGGTCGGTCGGTCGGTCGGTCGGTCGGTCGGTCGGTCGGTCGGTCGGTCGGTCGGACGATCGGACGATCGGACGATCGGACGATCGGACGATCGGACGATCGGACGAGTGGACGAGTGGACGAGTGGACGAGTGGACGGACGGACGGATGGATGGACTCTACTCCGTAGCGATAAAGTAAAACCATCCCTCTCCGATGTCTCTCATCTCTCTTCGTTATCATGAGTCTCCGTGATAACTAGAACAAGGAAATTCTGGCATTTATTTTACCTGAAATTGGCAAGCAAAATGACATTTATTTTTATTAAAATGGGCATTCAAAAATGGCTTTTATTCTAGCTAAAGAATGTTTTCAAAAGTCATGTAAAGAATGAAAACACAAATGTAAAAGGTACTGTAAAAAATAATTAAAACTGTTTAAACTCTAAAATTTACATTATCACTTCACGTGTAAGAAAACGATTTTTTTGTGATGTTGAGTCCGCATGACCACGCGGTATGATGGCTACGAATTTCTTTTTCTCGCGTGGCTGTCTCTTCAAAATGCAATTGTCAACTCTCTTTTGAATCTTGAAATGCCATCAGTGAAAAGGGAATTATATTTTTCGTTCTTCGCTCTTGTGTTAGCGCCAACGCTGAGAACGGTATATCATATATAGAGAGCAAAAGAATCGGTGGTCATACTCAAAAGTAGAATGAGATTGCCCTTGGAACGAACAAAGCCTGACAGCTTCAATGAACAAATCAAATATGTTGATTGGTATCATCTTCCTTATTTATTCAGATTTTTATCACAGCCTCTGCTTCCCCAAAAAGGCAAAACACTACCGTGGCTTCGAGTTATCCAGTCCTGCAGATATCGAACTTGGTCGTCAGAAGAAAAATTCACAAAACAATGAGGAAAAAGGTCAAAATGTCAATAATCGGAAGTTAAAATAGGTAAAAAAAGACAAAATGAAATCTTCTAATAATGACGGAAAACGCAAAAATAAGGCAAAATGGCAAAAATTGGCTTCGGACGCCAAAATGGGCAAAACAAGGTAAAATAAAAACCTACTATAACAAATCGAGAAGTACAATTAAGTAATTCCTATTGTTAAAAGTCATAAAATAGTAACAATAACAAAAAGGCATTTTGCCAAACTTCCGGGGTCTAGTGATAACGAAGGTGTCTTGTAGCTGCGTATCGCAGTGTCTGTGCTGTGTGTGACGATTAATTGTTAATTGGGTCCTGTCACTTACTACTTATATTACGAAGTGAGTGATGTAATGTTACGTTAGATGTTAAAATAAAATGAGTGGCACTCGCAAGAGGGCAACAATTCACAATAATTAATACGGCAATGTATTGGATTTTCTTTTAGTCATATTCCTTTTTTACGCCCCCCTTTCGTAAATATGTGTATTTCTGTTCTACTACCGAGCCTCATTTCCTGAAAATCTCAGCTTTGTGCAACGTATCACAAAAACGTTAGTGTCATTTCCTGTCTACGCGTCGCGCTTCGACAAAGTCAGGGAGTCATTCATGCTATGACCAGAGCAAGTCTTGATGTGTCAAATTTTGATGAAGGAAAACAAGACGCCGTGATATTTTCACGGCGTAGTCAATATTTTCAGTTCGCTTAGTGCAAAATGATTCATATTTGGCGCCAAGACGCCAGAGACATTTTCTAGTGCCGGTTACTATATACATATGTGTGTGTACGGATGAGAAAGTTTTGTAAAGCTGCGAAAAATCGGTTTCCAGATTTCAACGGAAGTATACCGAAAGTGTTATTTTTAAATCGTCCGTCCGTCCTTGAGTCGTCCGTCTATACTTCTGACTGTTAACAACACTGGCGCCTGAACTATTTGTACGATTTTTCCAAAAATAATATTTCTCGGTCAATCTGGTCCCACGCGAAGCTCTTCAATTTTGAAAATCATTAATTAAATTTTGGGGAGACTTTACATAAACCGGGGACATTTTCAAAATTGTCTCAAAAGTGGCTTCAGATCTTTCATTAAATTTCTCGTAAGAATAAAGTGAAATTCACTTATAAAGAAGGCATAGGTCAGATTATTTCCGAAAACTGAATTTTGTAAAATTACAAAAATTAAAAAGTTTTTCGGCGTCTTCCACAACTACAAAATTAAATAATGCCTTTTCTTTTATTAAATGAAATTTTTTCTCCAAAATTAGTCTTGTTACAACTAGAGCTTTGAAGATAAGTAGTTTTATTCTTCAAGAAATGGTATTTTCTAAATTATTTATTTCAAAAACATACTTGTATAACATTTTAATATACGTATGGTTTTCACGTACAGATCCAATATTAATTGTAGTCACTCAAAAAGCTTAATTTTTTTGTTTTTTGAAAATTGGAAAAGTTTAACTCTTCGGCATTTTCGGACAAATACAATTATTTTCAAGATCGCCATTTTTTCTAAATAAAATCTGTTTTTTTAACTATAAATACGTTTTGTGTAATTTTGAGTAAAATAATGAAAAATTTTGAAAATTACATAAACAAGATTGTTTTAGATCTTGAAAAGTTTTGTTAATTGCTTTACTCGAACTTGTACAATTTTATTAAAACCACTGAATTTTCGAAAATTATATTTTGCTCTAAAACCCGTCTTCCCTTCCTTTTAATTAAAAAAATCTCACAAAACTCTTTTACGTAAATAAATAATTGGGCCTTGAAATGCCTGGCAATCAATTCAACATATTAACTAGTTTTATTTATGGGTACATCACAGGGCTGATCGATTTGTGTGTGTCAGGAAAAAATACACTGCTCATACGAGAACTCGGCTGGGAAATTATTGTATTGGAGAGAATCTGACAAATAAATATGTTGTTCAAATACAGGTTGCACGGGAACAATAGTACGGTGCTATTTATTTATAATATTTTTTTCAATTTCCTCTGTGATAACATAACACATTGAACCCATCAGAATGCAAAACAAAATAATACTCTTCCTTAATAGCTCTTATTTACAGTAGACAAAATAAAAACATTCCACAAAAAATGCATGTGTCGTGAAACGAGAAGCAATCTGTTCCTTTATATTTCAGACTGGTTTTGCTCTGAAATATAGTGTTTTTTTGCGTTTGCAAATATTTGTAGTGTAGTAATCAGCACTGTAGTTATTTATGTCTCTTTATGCTTGTGTATCACGTTGATATTTGGTGAAAAGTGCAAGATCGGATTGCGAATTTTATTTCTCCCCATGCGTCACATTGTCTTTAACTATTTGTATGTTAAATAACAATAAATAACATAGAAGTAAATAATAAAGTAGATATATTTCCTCGATGTACATCATTAAACAAAGACGTATCAAACATCACTCTCAAATTCTATAAAAATCAACAAAAACGATATACAACAGAAATAATTAGAAAGTTGGGAAGTTTAATTTCCGTAGCAGCTTTTGAACTTTTTCCGTTGCCATCTCTACAGAGATCACCTCGCGAGGGGAGCCGCAGTCAGCACTGAAACTTTAATTACGTTGCGGTCCGCTAGGCGCGCAGGAGTCCCAGGGGCCGGGGTCGAGAAGGGCGCGATACACTTCCATTGCGGAGGCCGCGGTGGCTCATCGGAAATTTAGTTGCAAGGGATATTAATTTTTAGCGGCCGCTGGAGTTAGATTACCGCCGCACACTCAATAGTCCGGAAACATCCCAACTTCGCAATATAACTCTCAACCATGAGAAACTTCCAAAGAAACAAAAACTTTTGAAACTCACATTCATGGTTTTATGATGGTGGTACGAATGAACTGATGTTGGACATTATTGTGATTTGGGATTACTTATGTTTTAAGTGAAATAAGAAGTTTTGCTAACAAACATGAAATGCAACTGCATGTGAATGTAGAAGCTATTTAACTTCAGGATAACCGAAACCAGATAAGGGGTAAAACGCACTAAGCCACTTGAACTAGAATAATTGTGAAAAACTTGTCTCATGACATTTTATCTAACAGAAATTTTATAGGACCTTATTGAGTGTATATGTGAATACTATTTTAACCTCAATTTCAGAATAACTCTATGTAGATTGATGGTTGGTCATCCATGACCAATTTGAATGTCTGAAGCTTTGATGTAAATTATAGTAATTAACGAAACGAGTGTATAAAGAGGGGGATAATTGCATGAATGGTATGTTCAAGAAAATTGTCCACCTTTATACACGTGTTTCGTTCAATATTTTTTCGTTTCCATTTGCGAATAATTGAAATTTTAAAACATCCAACCAGATCTTTTCCACACGGGGCATGCGTTTCATGACGTAGTATTGCTTCTGAAAAAGATATATTTTAGTGAGTCTTGCCTTGTTTTAGTTTCCATGAAATATTTGCAAATGCTGGAAGGCACTGAACATATGCGGATAAAATATTAGAAGCTGTCTAAATCAAGAAAAGATTACTTCCTACGTCAAATAAAGACAGGTAAGAGATAATACATGTATAAATATTGGGAAAAAAATACTCACTTCTGGCACAGTTTTGGTATAGCATACTTTTTAGAACTAGTAAACATAACTGACGTTTACATTTTTTACATTCGTAATCCTGAGACCAAACGTTTTACATCTAAAACATTCAATATATTCACAATAAATATTTAATGTTCTTCCATAAGTCAGCTAGCTTAACATTTACTTCCCCAATTTAGTTTTATTCATTCATTGTTTATATGGAGTTGTAGGTACGTAATATGTGATGTACATTTATGTACATGTTTCAGAGCCGCCTGCAAACTTTGCTACGTCTGTGTTATAGTTTCTTAATTACACGATTTCGCTCCTTTTCTGAAATCTGGTTGGTAGGTATGAATTTTTAATTGCACAGTGGAATTTTAATTGCACACATGCTATTAACGTAGAGACAATTAACGATTTTTCATGGAATTAATTAGAATATTTAGTTAACTAAACGAAAAACAACAACAAATAATTGTGGTAGACAAGGAAACGCTATTTTCATGGAAATCTTCAGTACTGAGGGAATAGGTATTTCAGAACTAATTGATTAATTTACATTTTAAACGTTCATTGTCTCAGGTAATATTTTCGTTGGTCTTGAAACTAATTAGTAACGAATAACTTATTTTTAGTATTTGGTTAACACAACTGCCATACACTTTCTATATCTAGCTAACGGCGAGGTTGAGATATTACTGTTGTGTAATTGGTTCCAAATTAGCCAGAGCGTCCATATGACTCCTTGCACACACACGTGAATAATGTACTGTACATAGACAAGCGATCAACCCGTCATGGACACAATCTCGCATGATGGGCCTAACGCATACAGAGGATAACCAAAGCAAAGCCTGCACAGAGATATATCCATATCCGTTGTATTGCTCATTTCATACAAGAGTGCCTTCTCCCACGTTGACATAGATTTGTAACAGCTTCTGACATGCAATCCAAGATCCAAATATTATTTGAACATACCACAATCTTTGTAATTTATTTGCCTTCGATTTCCTTGCCGTTTGTCTTGAATTTGAACAATTATTCATTTATAATAAATTTTTAGAAATATTACATTCATATGAAAAAGTGTTTTTAAGCTATGATAATTACTGTCATTAAGTTCATTATTTTTTCTAATTTCCTCGAATTCATTAAATTTACTTTTAAATTTGTTTGTAACACGGAGATACATTTCCTTTGGAACGTTTTTTAATGATTCCAATTTTGCCCATTATGGTTTGCTTAATAATTGTGCATGTTTTCTCCAATTTCTATCATAGTTAGATATCACAAACATCTATTATGAGAAACTAGCGCCCTTGTACTAAATAAAAGTCATTATATTTAGGTTAAAAGCAAATTTAGAATACGTCACTTTCTCATAACATGCCCTATTTGTCTTGAGAACGTAAACCTTTACGTACATGTTATTAAGGTGATTATTTTTTTACAATGAAAAGGAGGACGAAAAAATTAATAATAAAGTACAATGTAAATAAATTAAACATTTTATTAATTCAAAGAAAAACACACTAATTATCCTTACATTTCTTTTAATTACTTAATTAAAGGAGTATTTTTCCATTGAATGAACATTTTGTCAATACATCATTTTCTAACAATATATTGGAAATTTTGGAGCCAGAAATATCCTTCATATTGGATTTTTCGTGAATGCTGCAACTAGAGCATCAACATTCAATAGTGATTTCTCACTTGATTAATTAAATTAACACATTAGTTTTAAAATATCGAAAAGAACAACAGATAGGAGGACACTTTTCAAAGAAGGACAGAACCTACAAAAGAAGGGCATTCCTCCGAAAAGGAGGGCGATTGGTCCAATATCAAACCAGGAAAATCGACATGACGCTATCGGCCTTGCTACAGGGTGGCATGGGCCGTCTGTTATTGGAAAATGCTGTGTGCAGCTTATGCAGAGTTTGCCGATGTGGTTCGACAAATGCAACGGCCCAAGTGACAAGGAAAGTTGTGGCAGCATCACGATAAAGCGCACCGGTAGCGGTAGCTCAGTGCATCAGCTGATGTCACTGCAGCACCTCTAACCGGGAGGTCCTAGGTTCGAGTCCTGGCGGCGGCAGGATTTTGGACACTAGCTTTTCAGCTAGGTCGAATTCAGCTGCTGCCTGGAGGAGAACTCTTGCGGCCGGCTGCTCTGATAGGTAGTTTTCCGTGTTTTTTTCTCCGATCAACAGCAGGCGAATGCCGGAGCAGTACCCTATCAAACGGGCCACGGACCGCGCGCGATCTGTCCTTCCTCTTCCTTGTCCTATCCTCTCCCCTTACACTCACACACTTACACTAACATGCACTACACTACCACATATACCGGGAGACCGGTCGGGAGCTTAGAGCTTGTCCCGACTGGGGTGGTGCCCCGTTGGTGGGAGAGCCCTGGTTAGGGGGAAACCCCACTAGCCGACGGTAGGTCGGCGCCGGATCTCGCCATCCGGCGGGGGAAGATCACCGCCATCTCCCGAGAAAAAAAATGCACTACACTCACGGGACTAATGACCGAAGCAGTTGACGCGCCCGGAAACACGAAAAAACCAAACCAAACCAACGATAAAGCGCCAAGCCTCACATCGCTTGTCGTACAGTAATTACGCGCCGAGAACATTCCCGTCGTCTCTCAACCACCTTGTTCTCCAGATATCGCTTCCAGGCTATTGGTTGATCCCTACCCTGAAAATGAGCCTCAAAGGAAGACGTTTTACAACCGTGACGAACATGAAATCGGATGCGACGGCTCAGCTCCAACAGGTGCTAAAAGAAGCCTTCTACCGCTACTTCCACCACTGGCAGGAACAATGGAGCAAGTGAATGGGTGCGTAAACACATTCTTCGAATGTGTTTTTCTTTTTTAATTTGTTGCGTCTACAACTTGACGCAACACGTCTCCAAGCCCCTTAAGGAGCAATGAGCGCTTTGCGCTGGGGAGTTATCCTGCATTAATTTGCGCGCTTGGGGAGTAATCCTTCATTAACCTTATGTCATGTCACGTCACGTCACGTCGCAGTCAGTTGTCAAAAGGACCGTCAGGTAGCATCTCCGCGTAGGCGCCTCCTGCGTCACTACCCAGCGGCCAGAATTGGGAAGGAATAAGGATAGGGGTAGGGTTTAGGATACTTCAGAGGGGTTGGACTAGCCCTTGTGAAGCAGCCAAACTCGTTTTGTTGGAACAAATTTTACATGAGATTCGACGGGAATCGAACCCGGATCTCAGTGGTGAAAGGCTAGCGACTTCGCTATGTGCCACGAGCGAGCTCTAGGCGAAATTACGTTACAATTGCCATAAGTTATAACATTAACACTAGTACGCCCGCCACCGTCATTTTGATGGCTACAACATATTCAAGTAATGTTATCTTTATTAACCCTCTAAAGCCCAAGGTAACTTTGTGCTCGCCCATTTTTGTCGCGTTCGTGTGCGCACAGGAGCCGATGGAGCCCTCTGGAAGCATAAGAGATTTTTTTTATAAGAATCAAAACCGTTACAACTTAGCTGTATATGCTCCGTCAACAATATATGGACCAACCACCGTTTGCTTTACATAGGACTCTTCCTCCGTCTTAACCGCAGGTAAATAGCAGCTAAGCTCCAACAGGTGTCAAAAGAAGCCTTCTACCGCTGCTTTCAACAATGGCAGCAACCATGGAGCACAGGGGGGGGGCCTCCAGCCGATCATTGTTTTGGGGGTGAAAGGCATCGTAGAATTTTGTTAAACAATACACATATTTATTATTTTGTATATTAATGTACTGTAGATATAATACTATATAATATTATTGATTAAACAATTACATAATTCGAACATAAATATTTAAATGAAATTTACCAAATAAAGGCAACTCTAGGTCTTTTTGGGCGGAGGCCATTGCACCCCATGGGCAGCCATTTCCTCCATGGCCCCCATGGATCGCCAGTGATGGAGCAAGTGTGTGGGTGCGTAAGGATTCTCCTTCGAAGGTGATTAGGTTACCATTGCCGTAGGTTACACCATTAACACTAGTACGTCTGACACCGTTATTTTGATAGCTACAGCATATCCATGTAATGTTATCTTTATTAAAATGAACAGTAGACCATTGTGATTACTTACCTTCAAATGTATTTATGATCTAATATATATGTGAAAATTTCGAAAATATTCATTAAATCTAAATGTCCTATTGATGGATTTATCTTCAACGCCAGACACCCGTCAAATTGACTTCCCAATAGCTGCTAAACTGTGCACTCCGTATTTCGACTTCTTTTGTTTATAACATACCATTTCTCTCTTCCGAGAAACCGTTGCCGCAACTCACGAGTGAACAGGCAGAATTTTCCAATTATTTTGATGTCACTTGCATATGTTATTCTGATTACTGTAATCAATAAATAAACATAACATCTGAAATACGTATATTGATATGTGTAGAAATTCCCCAAAATCCATAAATAGCCCTTTATATTCATGAGCCGTCAAAATGATTGACCGCGGGTGTTCTCGGTAAATGAAAGGTCTGCGCGTTCTAGCGTTAACATGTTGAACCACCTTTCCGGGAACTTTTTGATTGTCCCTCGTATTTTGCTTCAAATATGTTTTATCGCTAATTATGGTATAGTAAATTAAAAGTTTGGAGCTCTTTTGAGAGTAATCAAGTAAGCTTGCGTGAAATTATCCTTGCTTGTCTGCATAGGCGTTTGGTGCAAGTACTGTTACAATTTATGTATCTACGAATACTACAATCATGTTTGTTTGCTTGCTTCGTATAGAGCCAAGAAAGGGAACTGCCAATTACATGGCGAATTAATAATTAAACGCACTGCATTCGATTAGGATACTGTTCACGAAACTATATATTTACAATTTCTCTGACGTTCTTGACAGCTTAGTAAGTAACTGTACAGATTATCTTAACTTTTATCCCGATGTGTTGCTCAACAAATTAAAAATACTTCAGTTGTTACAGGAAGTTGTGTAATGCGCTCCCTCCGACTGGTGGTCGAACTAATCTACACGACCTCTGTGGCCTGGTTTTGAACTACCAGATGCTAGAAGCGGAGGAGTTCCGCTGGTCCTTCATGCTCGTTCCCAAGGCTTCTGATTGGCTGCAGCTTCCCGCCGGAAGTACTTCATTTATTTATCTAAACTATCTTTTATTCATCTGTGGAAATTTATTTATTACTTACTAGTGCACCCGGCAATGCTTCGCTATTGTTAGGTATTACACATCACACGCTACTAGTCACGTGATTGTCAATCACGTTTTACGTCACACTCTGCAAAAATATTAATAAATGAAAGACTTCCCAGCTAGAATGGTTTGTTCTGTGTCGTGGTTTAGACATTATCCGAGACAACCTTCAAGTAAAAATTCCGACTGATATTTTATAATCGCAGGGACAGAATATGTAGCGAAAACACCCTGAATGCAAGAATAAGCAGCGAAAACACCCATAATGCAATAACACCCTTTATCTTCCCTTAAGGCAAGAGTCTGAGTCCTGTACAAAGCGTATGCCGGTTATCCAGCTTCAAAAAATATCTACATCCGGCTCGGTACACACTTGTTTTTTAGTAGAGGGGATAACAAGCACAAAATTCAGTTTAGGCTCCAGAGAACAGATATTGGAAAATTTGCCTTTACAAATAGAACAATAACGGACTGGAATAAGTGGCCTGCGGCAGTCTTGGAACCCTTTCCTCTAGGTTTTCAAAGTTTTAAAAGTAAATTAACTAACGATATTTGTTAGTTAGGCTTATTATGACAGGTATTTTTAATATTATTATTATTATTATTATTATTATTATTATTATTATTTTATTGCTATTATGATTAGTATTGTGATAATTACTATTAAATGTATTATTTAATCAAAATTAATATAATTATATTAAAATAGTATTGTATTGAAGTGGAGTGACGTGTTGTGAAGTGTAGTGCAATAGAGAAGTAGAAAGAGAAGTGAAGTGCAAATGTGAAGAGAAGTGGAGTGGAGGCGAGTGGAGGCGAGTGGAGGCGAGTGGAGGCGAGTGGAGGCGAGTGGAGGCGAGTGGAGTGGAGGCGAGTGGAGTGGAGTGGAGGCGAGTGGAGTGGAGTGGAGGCGAGTGGAGTGGAGTGGAGGCGAGTGGAGTGGAGTGGAGGCGAGTGGAGGCGAGTGGAGTGGAGTGGAGGCGAGTGGAGTGGGTGGAGGCGGGGAGTGGAGGCGAGAGTGGGTGGAGGCGAGTGGAGGGAGGGAGGCGAGGAGTGGAGTGGAGGCGAGTGGAGGGAGGAGGCGAGTGGAGTGGAGGCGAGTGGAGTGGAGGCGAGTGGAGTGGAGTGGAGTGGAGGCGAGTGGATGCGAGTGGAGTGGAGTGGAGGCGAGTGGAGGCGAGTGGATGCGAGTGGATGCGAGTGGAGGCGAGTGGATGCGAGTGGAGGCGAGTGGAGGCGAGTGGAGGCGAGTGGAGGCGAGTGGAGGCGAGTGGAGTGGAGTGGAGTGGAGTGGAGGCGAGTGGAGTGGAGTGGAGTGGAGGCGAGTGGAGTGGAGTGGAGTGGAGTGGAGTGGAGACGAGTGGAGTGGAGTGGAGTGGAGTGGAGACGAGTGGAGTGGAGTGGAGTGGAGACGAGTGGAGTGGAGTGGAGTGGAGACGAGTGGAGTGGAGTGGAGTGGAGACGAGTGGAGTGGAGTGGAGTGGAGACGAGTGGAGTGGAGTGGAGACGAGTGGAGAGGCCATTAAATGTAGAGTTAATTCTATTATTGTTATTATTGCTCTTATTGTTAGCATTTTTATCATATCATTATTTTCATTATTGTTATTATCGTCTTAAAATAATTTAAAGTTAAATTTTATTGTTATATTTCTTATTGTAATATGTAAATTGTAGTGTTCTGCCACCAGATTGTAAAAACCTACCTGCAGAAATAATAAATATCTATATAATACTTGAAGGTCCGGCAAGTTGCGTAGATCTACTCAGGGGCGCTTGACTAATCACAAATTCATAAATAATAGTCAACAATTCTCCAATAATGCGTTTATGTACGACAGACATACGCACATTCTAATTGCAATATGCCTATAACCTTTGTGCAATTACAAGCAATCAGTTGCCAATGTTTTTTCGCAGTCGAATTAACGGTGCGGCAGCGCGTAGAATATGAACAAATCAACAAAGATTTGTATGTATTAGATCTTAACAAAAACATCAGTGTAAAATCGCTGTACAATACAAATTAGCAACTATATTAGTAAAACAGTCTACCCGAAATGGATTGCCTTCCTCTCAATTCCGAGGAGGATTTTATGCGCTCGGCCACTCTTCGTCTGGTAGTGTGTGCGAAAGGACCACGGCTGGTTTTCAATGTAAGGTTATCCTTATAATTCGCAATATGCGATAAACGCTTAATGATTGATGAACACTTGTGTGATACCATTAAGCTGCATATTAATAGGCATGAAAAACTGTAGAAATAGGCAGACAAAATAGACATTTAGAAACCTAAAAAAGGCATTTATAAATTAAAAATATGTATTTAAATAGGCACTCTAATTTTTCTTATCCTTATTGTGTTCTTGTGAAGAAAGTTTCTAAAGGAAACAATATAGTTACCTTCATGGAAATACTTTCGTCATTATTCTCACGAATTTTTGTGTGACAAATTCTCGTTTTCTTTCTATCATTGTCTGGGAAATTCGGACATAAAAGGCTGAATTGCAATAGCTACCTTTTAGCTTTCATTAAAAGCAGGCTGATACTTAAATGCTGCTCATACCTTCTTTTGTCTCACCTTTAATTTAAACGTAATTGAAAATATTGTATGATTTGTTTCAATCGACATGCGTAACACAAATGTAAGTATTGGGGTCCAAAATCACATACTTTCTCTCATTAAATATCTAAATAATATTTCAAAATTTGATATTTTTGAAAATTCAGAGAGTTTAACGAAAATGAGACCTGCCCCATTCTTTTAAGCGTCCCGTGTTCTATTCTTGGAAAAGAAATGAGGAAAATTGTAGCGTTTTTTGAGGTTTTACGCAAAAAAACACCTTTTTTACAGTATACATATCTTTTTTTATGATCTGATTTTTTTGCACAGATTTCATTAAAGATATAAATCTATGTATTCAGTATTGTACTTTTGCAATGTTAACTTTTTGCAATTTTCGAAAATACAGAGAGTTCTCTAAAAAGCACTGGCGCCAACGTTTATACCACCCTTTGACATATATGAGGAGAAATATTTAAGAAACAATTTGGAGCCGTTGCAGAGAAAAATTTTGTTTACAAATTCGAAATAAAAATAACTTTACTACCACTAGTGATTCTGCTCGTGTTTCCTGATACGAAATACCGCTGTGGAGGCAGTAAAGCGGAACAGATTTACCGAAAGTTATTCGATTTCTCTGTACTTTGCTAAATGAAACCAAGAAAACACAACTTTTTAAATTTTTTGATTAAGGATAATTGCATTTTGATCAATAAATACGAGAATAGGTAATATTAAAGCACTTATTTATTTATTTATTTATTTATTTATTTATTTACGTCAAAAAACAGTTAAAAACTGCGTATGACGGGCTATGGGGAAAAGTGAATTGTGTGCACATTTTCAAAATTCTGTGATCCCTACACTAAATCATATACTACTTAAGTTTTGAATTTTGAAAGGGAGAAGAAAAAAACAAAAAAACTCCCATGTAATAAAATCGATTTTCAAGGATAAATAAGCAATAAATTTTGAATTTTGAAAGGGAGAAAAAAACAAAAAACTCCCATGTAATAAAATCGATTTTCAAGGATAAATAAGCAATAAATTTTGAATTTTGAAAGGGAGAAAAAAAACAAAAAAACTCCCATGTAATAAAATCTATTTTCAAGGAAAAATAGCAATAAATTTTGGCTCTCATTACTTCCTGCCGCGACAACGTGGAAACGATAATTTGAATAATTGTATTTCCCACTGAATTCTAGAAGACGTGCACAGAAAATGAAGTTACATTTATGTCCAGAAGCAAAACAAGGGGCCATCTCAGCATTTGCTCAATGGATCAGGGAAACTGGACGAAAAACCTGATCGAGATGGGGTCATTGACCCGGAAGCTGTAGTACAATAGTTGTTACAGGTTGTTTATACTCATTTATACAGTCCAAATGGTAAATAATGCATTATGTATCATTGTTAAAATTAATGTTACTTTTCTTGTGATGCTCACTATAGTCTCTAATTGTATAGAAACAGTTATGCAACAGAAACGATTTCACTTGTGATTTAAACTTTTCTATTGAATTTAATCGTTTAATGTCATCTGGCAAAGTGTTGTAAAATAATGTACATGTATTGTATGTGAATTTTTTGTAATGAGCTGTTGATACTGTCACCTGATGAATGATTTCTACGTCGAGTGTTATAGTAATAGACTTCGGCATTTTCTGAAAATATATTCCCGCCCTTAAGCAAGTCATTTTTTACAAAAACCACTGATTCGTAAATAAAAAGACACGGTAATGGTAGAATTCCTAGATTAATGAAGATAGGCTTACAAGAATCACAAGAATCACTTAAATACAAAATATGTACTTATTAGTTTAAATGGCCATTTATAGCCACTATGAAATTCGCATATAATGCTCCTAATGCCTGAAAATGAATAAATAACACAAAATATTGCGTTTTCCATAGAAGGAAAAAAATAGGCAAATAATAAAAAGTCTGCCGCTTAGATACCATACTATAATGTGTGTGGATGCTCATTTCTCATGACGGACTGTTACGATTAAGTTGGTCGCTTTCGTTTTCTTGCTCGCCGCCATGGTGGAAATAATGGAAATTATTTCCACCATGCTCGCCGCCATGACTCCATTAGTCTTTGGAGTAAAGATAACTGCGGTTCTCAGCGGGATGGCACGCGATTGTCATTTCAACTTTGGAATACCGCATCTGAGTGGCAGTTCAGCAAGAATTGCCCTTCGGCATCGCAAAATGTAAAGTTTATTAATGACTCGTGGGGAGCAGTATATATATATGTAATTAAGTTTCTTAACATACGTTCAATGAATGTTTAGTCATTAAGTGATATAAAAAAAATATGTTTTGAGTAATCTTAATTACATACATATTGTTTTCCTGGGGTAAGAGCTGTTTGATATTTAAATTATATTACTTTTGAGCATCTTGGGAATATTTTGAGGAGCTTGAGGGATTGCGTAATAAAACTTTCAGTTCATTGAAGAAATAAAGGAAATCATCTCCGTCAACGTAGTATATACAGGGTGAGTCACGTAACTTTAGCACCTCTTGTAACTTTTGAACGGTTGAATATATTGAAATGCAGTTTTCACAGAAGTGCATGAGAAAATAGGGCTAACTGATACCTGTACTTATTTCTATTTTATCACTTGTATTTTACGAGATATTTGAGGTAACTTTGTTTTTTCAAATGGAACTATACATATTTTTTCAGTCTATCATAAACAGCGCAAAATCTATCAAAAAGACAAATCCAATGATATACATATTGTCATATGTTAGATAAGGTTTTTTTTGAGAAATTTTGATTCTTTTGCGACCAGTTCTTAACGGATATTTTTAATGTAACAGACCGCCACCGAAGGTCACGCAGCGCTCCATCAGCGAGCGCGCGCTCTTTATGACAAATTGAAAAAATATTTATAGTTCCATTTGAAAAAACAAAGTTACCTCAAATATCTCGTAAAATACAAGTGATAAAATAGAAATAAGTACAGGTATCAGTTAGCCCTATTTTCTCATGCACTCTCGTGAAAACTGCATTTCAATATCTTCAACCGTTCAAAAGTTACAGGAGGTGCTAAAGTTACGTGACTCACCCTGTATTATATTTAGATAGCCGTCGAAAGCCGGGTATCTAAATAAATATATTAAGTTGACGGAGATGACTTCCTTCATTTCTTCGTGTAATAAAGTCAACACCACATCAGAATTATCATAATTTTAGTTCATTGTTCAATCATTTTGAAAACCATTTTTACCAAAAAAAACTGGATAATTCTTGATCCTGCTTCTTACTAACTACATTTTCCTACATGCGAACTCTGAATCCACGGATATGGGGATCCTTGACACCAAACAACGGTTGTTTCCAACAACTCGTGTCTCCATCTATGCCAATAAATAATACTAATGAATTGCATTTGTTAGCATAAGCGCTTCAAATGATTACTCGTCATGACGTTTCTCGAAAACTTAAAACTTTTTTGTAAAATGAGCTCAAAATCGCGCGTTTTTAGAAGCGCTTAAACGACATATTCTCAAAAGTGGTTTCAAAATATTTCAACGAAAATTTTCGTGTCCGCCCATGTTTTAGACATTCATAATATTATTAAGTTCGTATCTTAATTCAACTATGCGTGATAGAATTGTTTATTATTGCGAATATTTTAATGCAACTATGCGTGAAAGAATTATATTAATGATATCGGAACCGAAATTCGACCAAAAATCAGACTTTTTGAACGACTGTTTCATGTATAAAAAAACTAAGGTTTAATTCGACATTGATCAGATACATTGCACAAAGGTATTGACGAAAAGTTGAAATGGTCCCAGGAAACAGAATAAAAATAAATCCAAATAAAAACAAAACAATTCGTTTCACTAAAGCCCGAACACTGGAAACACTCCAGTATACAATTGGGTGGAGTAAAGTTATGGCGGTACCTTTTCTCTAAATATCTGGGCGAAATAATTAGAAGTGACTTAAGACCAGCTAAGCTCGCTTTGAATGGACGAAACAGCTTGGAAAACCCTATATTTTGTTGCTGATGTTACCGAAAGCTAATTGGAACTCAAAAATAGTCCAACTCTTTCTTGGTTTGTCCCGTAAAGGAATAGGGAATAGGGAGTAGCATGCACATCATCACTCGCAAGATCAGATTAAATAATTACACTAAGCTCAGAAAAAAGTGGCTAAATTTGCGAACATAAGAAGTGAAGAGAATGTCAATTGGGAATAATTAGTTACATGTAGAAAAGCAGCATGATTATGTACGCTATCGAAAACCGAACACAAAGCAACAGATATTGGAAATCATCAGCGTAAGACTGAAACGCTATGTTACTTAAATACGGACGAGAGTGTATACAAAACAAAAAGCATAAAACAGAGGACTGATATAGGTTATATTTTTATAGTTTTATAAAGAGTATCATTGCTCACGTGAGGTAAAATGATGGGTAAGAAGTACTTAAGGAGAATATTGTTCCTATCTTTATAATTGTTTACGTATTTTTATTTTATTTTTTAATTGTATTACATTTTTGTTTTATATATGTATTATTGTTTACTTTAATTTTTACATTCGTATTTATAATTTCTTGTTGGCTTCTAGAGAGTGCTCTCATTTGCAGGAATAAATTTATTACTATTATTATTAGTTTTATTATTATTATTATTATTATTATTATTATTATTATTAAACCTTATGTTCCTTGGCCTCACTGGTGACTGTCTGCGAGCTGAGTCTGCAATTTCTGTGTAATTGGGAAGCTGGCTCCCTACCTCCGGAACAAAGGTACAAGCACCGAGATAGGGCCTCGGGATATTACGGGCAAATATGTAATGGTACAATACCGAGATAGGTCTGTGAGACGTTCGGGAAGGGAGAGGATGCGCTTCACTGCGAGTGTCTCCAGGGAAGCAGTAGGAACAGGGAGGGGCTCCAGAAGTGCCTCCTTAGGCACCGATAGAGGGCAGCTGGGAAGAGGGTACCGATAGAGAAGTAACAAAAGAAAGTCTGAGCCCTTTTGTGGCACCACTGGGGGTTTTTACTCTTCAAATAACCCTCGAATTATCGGAATAAAAATATACGTCGTATTCGAAATAAAAAATCATGAGAAGGAAAGAGGATGAACGAGAACCAGAACGCACACATTTTTAAAACGTTAAATGATGAAGAAGTGAAATGCAAGGGAGAGAAAAATAATGAACGAAGCTCGACCAATCGAATCCGACGCGAACGGTTTCTGAGTCAAGTGAAGCGAGATGCAAAATTGATTGGTTATTTGGTGGCACGTGTTGATTAGCATGTTACAGGAAATGGGACTCTTCTCAGCCCCTTCACGCGAACCTGCCTACTCGACAGCTTTTTTGCAGGCGGAGAGCGGAGGAAGTTGGCAAAATCACACAAATTTCCGCTGATGTTTCTTTGACGGGAGGAATGAATCAGCTCCGGGGGTGGATTCTATTTATCGATGAGAGGGACGGATTATAGCGTGACGTCTAGTTGGCAAACGAGCCGAGACCAACTCGCTTAACGTCTGAAAACTCATCGGAAAGGTAATCTTGCCCTCCCATCCCATATAATTGAGCCATATCCCTCGTCAAACTCAGAAATTCCTACCAGTGAAATTAACGTTGTCCAGCCGAACTGCGGAGTGAATGTGTATTTTCGGTAAAAGAAAAATGAGCGAGGATTTTGTGTGTCAACTGTTTCAAGCGTTATTCACGTTCATAATTTAATTTTTTTATCTCATATATTAAGAACATGGGAAATGAATTTCATCAAACATTATCGCCAAATTCAATTATCTGTAAGGCAAACTAACAAGGAATTGGAAAACAACACTTGATATGTGATTATGCAAATACAACAATAGATGATATTTGCACAAAATGAAAAACTAGTGATAATAAAAACTTGTGGACTGCATCAATGATTACTTTATTGCAATATTGGTAGCGGTTACAAAATATTATAATATTGTGATTTTTGTCCTAACGCTTTGACCTTCATTTGAAAATCTGTCAGAAGTACTGTTAGTACAATTTTTAAACATTTTCCAAAAACGGCTCCAACAATTTTCTATACATTTTTCTTCAAAAAAAATTTGCATTGCAAAATCAAATGTTTATATTTTATGCTATGATTGTCATATCATAAAATATTTACTTATTTTAGTCATAATAATAATTCATGTGCGATTACTTTCAATTACTTGCGATTACTTTCAACATTTGTGATAAGTTTCAATTATCTACATAGTGAACAATCTCACTAAAATTGTATTCATTTCCAGACTCAAGTGCATAAATATTATTATTAATCTGAAAATATTAACGCTAATAATAATGCAAATAATTAAAAAATCTCAAAAACTGCTTCAATTTTTTTCCTTAAAATTTTTCACGGATA
The DNA here is from genome assembly GCA_011170035.1 of Teleogryllus occipitalis. NCBI lineage: Eukaryota > Metazoa > Arthropoda > Insecta > Orthoptera > Gryllidae > Teleogryllus > Teleogryllus occipitalis. The sequence goes on along the minus strand of BLKR01000781.1, from coordinate 371,279 downwards.
GAAAAGAAATAGCGCAAGTCTCATTCTCCTTGAACACTCTGAATTTTCGGAAAGTGTAAAAGTTACAAATAATTCAAGAATTTATGCTGCTGTGGCATTTCTAGTTTTCAACGGAACCATATTTGAATTCTCATGGAACTCTCTATGGGCATGCACGGTGCTACCGAGCATACCAACTCCCTTTCTGGTTGTACGATGACTCCTCATGCCCAACCTGTAATCCCTTGGTTGAAGATGTGGAGCACGTGTTCTTTCACTGTCCGCGCTTCGTTGAGAAGAGGAAAGGATTTCACCGAATCCTCAGGTTGGTTGTGACGCCTAATACCATCGTCACTAGGATGCAGGTGTCCCAAGAGAATTTGAGTGTGGTAGCCACCTATGCCGCAAAAGTTTTAAAGAAGCTTTAGGTAGAAGAACGATTTCCAACAAGTATCCCGTGAAATTAGTTGGCAGAGAGTGATAAGCCGATCTGTACCTCCCGTGATGCAATGCCTGACGGCGGTTCCGCGGGAAGGGAACCGGAAGAATGGGAGGGTTTTTTAGTGGGCAGGCACAGGCTAGCTGTGAATCCTACAGGCGGCGGAGTGCGAGCACACACACATATACCTTGTCACCCTTGCAGCTAAAGATGTCGACTACGATCGCCGAGGCAAGGCCACCTACGGAAAGACAGTGGATTTTGCGAAATGCTGTAATAATAAGAGGATGTTTCAATGTGGTAACGATGTGCCATATCAACTCTCGCGGCAGAAATAAAATATTTTACACATTCTTACTTTTAAAATATAAACAAATGAAATGTAATTAAATTCCTCTTTTTACGATATATGAAAATAAAAGTTGTGTTGATATATATATATATATATATATATATATATATATATATATATATATATATATATATATAATATTTATTAGGTTCCCCTCGCGTACGTTGGTTTTAGAAAACCACATCTCAATATCTGCAACAATACTAGTTATTCGAAGGCAATATCTTACGTGACTCTAGACATGGATAACACTCGATACATTTAAATTTTTGTTAGAGTCATACAGAATTAAATGACATTGTTTACGAGGTATTTTTTTTTTTCTTGTAGTTGCTAACAGTTGTGTAGTGGCGATGTCTAGAAAGTCACTGGTTTTCAATGAATGTCTACAATGTGTGTATATATATATATATATATATATATATATATATATATATATATATATATATATATATATAATGTGTGTGTGTGTGTGTGTGTGTAAAAGTGAAATCTAGTGACACATTCAACCCAGTGCTAATTACCTGCCTACCAATCAATGCATCTGAATATTTGGGTTGGCTCAGTTGCGTCTCAACTGTCAATAAAAAGTCGCATCCTCCTTCCCAGATTTCCCTCAGGCATCTAGGACTTATTAATTGAGGTTCCTCGTCGCTGTGAATTTTAAGTGCTTTACACAGTTCAGCTTTCATCTCGTCTCAATTGAACTCCCTCCCCACTTCGTTATTCAAATCCCTTTTATGTAGATCACGTTATCACTCCCTTCGCTGAAAAGAAGGAATGCACAAGTAATAAGGGCGAAGAAACGCATGTCCTTTTCAACAGAAAATACGAGAAAGTATTGTGAAGAAAATAGAAGTGATGATCAAAGTAGAGGTACTACAATACCACGTATTCTCTCGAATTATTTGTAACTTTTGAAATTTTCGAAAATTCAGAGTGTTCACCGAAACAGATGTGCACCATTCTTTGAAGCGTCCCTTGTTCTATTCTTAGAAAAAAATAAAAGAAAATAACAGAAGCGGTTGTTGAGAATTTTTTGTATAAATTGCATTAATTTCAAGCAGAAATTACCAAAAACTTACTCATTTAAAAAAAGGCTTATTTTTTCAAACAGTTGTACATTACCTTTTTCAAATATCTGATATTTTGTAAGACATTTCATTTCGAACCAAAATCTCTATTTTTGTATTTGTTGTTTTGTGGTATTAACTTTTTGCAGTTTTGGACAGAGTTCGCCGGAAATATGACTAGCATCTCTTTTTTGCGATTTGATACATTCAACGACAAAATTTAAAGAAAAATTTGTACTCGGTTTTGATAAAAAAGTTTTTTAAAAATTGACGAATTTCACTAAAATTTACACAAAAAAGTTCATATTTCCCAAAAATTATACATATTTCCAAAACCTTTATACATTTTTCAAAACCTGCAGAATATATAGAAGGAACCAAATACATAAGCTGTAAATACTCTGAGAATCTTTGGAAATACGAGTTGGTGAGGTGTAAATTTGTGGTTGAAAATGGGTTCTTTCAAATAATACACAACCCATTTTTGCTAGAAAATAGAGTGAATCGAGGTACACATATTTTTTACTTTCAAAATTTAATGTACCATGCCTACTTAGTCATACGTCTCCTTAACTTCCGGGGCGCTGCTGGTAGGTCTTGGCCTCATCAGAAGCTGTTCTGTCACAATAGACTGACAGACAAATCTACTAAAGTATTTGAGAGGATTCTGCAGAACAGGGGTTCTGCAACGGTTGGGATCTATCCAATTTTGAATGGCCACAGTGATTATCAAGGAGTCGATTGGGAGTCTGCGGCCGAATGTGAACAGTAGATTGATAGGTATAATTAATATCACATTGAAAAAATATTAAATGGAAATTCATCAAATGGATAATCATTAATTATTTTTTATATGAATTAACAAAACATAATTATAAATTACAAATGTGTTCATCTTTCCTATCAGTCATTTATCATTAGGATCAACGGTGTAGCTAGGCTGACGGATCGACCGACGGACGGACGGACGAGAATAACGCAAGGGGGTCGATTGATTGGTTGGTTTTTTCGTGTTTCCGGGCGCGTCAACTACTGTGGTCATTAGTCCCGTTAGTGCAGTGCATGTTTTTTTTCGGGAGATGGCGGTGATCTTCCTCCGCTGGATGGCGAGATCCGGCGCCGAGCTACCGTCGGCTAGTGGGGTTTCCCCCTAACCAAGACTCTCCCACCAGCGGGGCATCGCCCCAGCCGGGACAAGCTCTAAGCTCCCGACTGGTCTCCCGGAATATGTGGTAGTGTAGTGCATGTTAGTGTAAGTGTGTGTGTAAGGGGAGAGGATAGGACAAGGAAGGGGAAGGTCAAATCGCGCGCGGTCCGTGGCACGTCATACGCAGTTTTTAACTGTTTTTTGACGTAAAAATAAATAAATAAAAATAAATAAAATAAGGTACTGCTCCGGCATTTGCCTGGTGTTGATCGGAGAAACCACGGAAAACTACCGATCAGAGCAGCCGGCCGCTGGAATTCTCCTCCAGACAGCGACTGAATTCGACCTAGCTGAAAAGCTAGTGTCGAAAGGGGTCGATTGAGCAAATCGGTGGGGAATTCCTGCTGTAGAGTATTTGGAACTCACTTTTGGCAGAAAATAGAAAATATTAGTAACTCCATGATTCTATGGAAATATATGTAATATCACAATTCTGACTACTTGAGATTCTTTACGAAAATAATTGTTTTTCATACAAACTCATTTGCATTTTCCTCAATTTTTATTTTTTCGCTACTAACGAGAAAGTTATGTAAAGCTGCGCGAAAAACAACGCCGAAAGTTTGACAGAAAAACTTTTATTAAGGGCCCTGGCAATGAAAATGTGGATAAATACAGTTGCTACATTTCGAAAAAACCTTCTAACATGTGGTGTAAACAGAATCCATTTTTTGGGGGTCCTTGATGCCGAAAAATCAAATGACGGCAAAACAAGACTAGCGGCTAAACCGTTCAGCAGATTTTCTCCTAAATGGATATTTTTCAATGGATTTTGACTTTCATCTAGCAAGTTGAAAGTAGGAATTAATCCGAGATGATTTTTCCTTCTTCGACCTTACTAGAGTAACTATTGTAAACGTGCACCCCTTTCCCGTGCGGAAAGTTTTGACAGAAATCTGTTATTACCGGGCCCAAGTAAGGAAAAAGTGGATAAACCTTCTTCCTACATATTGTAAATTACTTCCTTTAAAACGTTGTGTGGTCAGAATATATGTTGTGTGGGACCTTGATAACGAAAAATCGATTGACGACAAACATTCCCCTGTCCGTCTGAAAGTCCTGTGTGTGCGTGTCTGTGTGCGTGTCTGTGTGCGTGTCTGTGTGCGTGTCTGTGTGCGTGTCTGTGTGCGTGTCTGTGTGCGTGTCTGTGTGCGTGTCTGTGTGCGTGTCTGTGTGCGTGTCTGTGTGCGTGTCTGTGTGCGTGTCTGTGTGCGTGTCTGTTTGCGTGTCTGTGTGCGTGTCTGTGTGCGTGTCTGTGTGCGTGTCTGTGTGCGTGTCTGTGTGCGTGTCTGTGTGCGTGTCTGTGTGTGTGTTTGTGTGTGTGTCTGTGTGTGTGTCTGTTTATTTATATGTTCGAACGTCCGTCAGTCCGATTGTGAACAATGGTACTGAGTAAACCGTAAGCTGGATTTTCACCAAAATTTATATTCACCAGTTTACCTAGCTGTTGTCACGACCATTAAATTTTAAACAGATAATTGAATTCTGTGAACACACTAGATGAACATTCAAGGACATTTTAAAATTTCTAAAAATCCGCTGCACATTTTTCGATTATTTTTTTACAGTAATAGAGAGGAGAATATAAAAATGACGCAGATTCTATTTTTGTTGAATTCGCAGAATGTTCAAAAATTGCTAGGGATGAGAGATTTTTTGGCGTTTTTCCACAAGTACAATATTGAAGATACACGTTTTTCTTGAAGAGAAAATAGTGTTTCAAAAGAATGTATTCAATGAGACCCTGCATAATTTTGAGAATGTGAGTTCATTCTTAGTTCATGCACAATCGTGAGTACAACCGTTTTAATATGAGTAGTTGCCTTGCAATTTTGCGTTAAAAAAGGCAGTTTTAAAAAACGCGATTTGTTTCTTTAAATGGTTTCCATTTTTTTTTTTAATTTTCTGTGAGAATAGTCCGAATGCACTGAATGACTCGTCAAAAACGTCATTTTCATCCATTATTTTGATTTTTCAAAAATTACTGTAATGTTTTAAAATATCTCTCATGTTAATATTTATACTAAGTGCATTTTTATATTATTGCGTTTTTTATCAAAATTGGTTCAAATGACTTCTTATGAATTTTCTCAACAAATTAATTGTCTTGAATGAGCTCAAAATTGTGCAGTTTCAGAAACGTTCACACGGTTGTTTTCTTTCAAGGGCTTCAAATTTTTCAATGAAAATTTGCATATTGAACCATGCTTTCTATTCTAAAGTATTCTTAGAGTCATATTTCAGTTCTACTATTAAACTGAAAAACTGAGAAAACGAGAAAAAGTGTCTTTTAGACGCCGATTGAGGGAGACTGGTAGCAGGGTGGAGCAGTGCCAAAAAGCTAGCCTAAACTAGAAAGATTAAAAAACTAACTAGTGCGAAAATATCTGTGCCATTGTGTTGCATCTCTTGTTTCTCAATATTCAAATTGTATTAGCAAATCCGCCAACTAATTGTATTTTAAATCCGATTCACAGTAATTGAGAACTTTAAATCAACAAGTGATCTGCGCCGTGTTCAATTGTTTATTAGTCAGTTTATATGTATTCCTACAAAATAGTTTTAATTAAATAATATTGGATCTGTGTATTCACCAATAGCTCACATGCGCTGCACAAACAACGCGCGATTATGAACGGAGAAAGGCAAAATAGATCTCCACCACAGCAAGGTGTTGATGTTTTGCCGCAAATTTGAATTGCAAATGATTCACAATTCCGGTCTCGTGGTCTCGCCTTTGTGCACTACAAAACTACAGGGTTCAACGTTATGAACATTCATCACGTGAAGTTATAACTGAAAGACAAAACTGAACTGTAAATTGAAGCATTATGTGCTGTTAATAACATGCCAATATAATTTTACGCAGATTTCTGGTTTCTGACCACCCTCCTTCGTGAAGAGGTGACCACAAGAGCAAAATATTCACTCAACATATCGCTCTCCCAGATCCCCTCGAAAAGCTTCCCTGCATGTTCTCCCATTGTTCCTCGAATGTTTACATGTTCTCTCTTACGTTCACCGCATGTTCCCTGTGTAGTGTAAATAGTGTTTAAATGATTTCATGGATTGTGTTTATAAGTGTATTTGTATACTTTGACCAGTGTAAATAATGTAAATAGTGTACAGTGTTAAAGTTGCAACCGCTGTTGAAATGATGTCATCGATGCATATATAGTGTAAATAATTTTGATATGAGTTCATGTGTAATGTTAAAAGTGTATGTTTTTGTAAGTGTTATATGTGTATGTATTGCTTACCGTAAATAATGTAAATAATGTTCGTTGTTAGATTAAGTCAGGATGTAAGACAAAGTAGATTTAGATTAGTTTGTAAGTATCTAGTTTGTAAGCTAGGCCATAAGTTAGCTATGTAAATAGAATTTAAGAATAAATATTACTAACTGTTTATCACATGTTTTCTCTCGTATTATCATGTGTTCTCTCACATGATCACCGCATGTTACCTCGAAAGTTTTCCACATGATCACATGTTTTTTAGCATAATAACGTGTTCTCGAGCACGATCACGTTTTTCTCGAGCATGATCACGTATTCTCGAACATGGTCATGTGTTCTCGAGAATGGTCACGTGTTCTCGAGCATGATCACGTGTTTCCGAGCTCTCTTACATCATATCGCGTATGTTTTCCATATGATCTCGTGCACGTTTTCCTTGTGATCTCGCGCATGTTTTCCTCATGATCTCGTGCATGATTTTCTCATGTTCTCTTGCGTGTTCGACACATGTTCTCTTGCGTGTTCGACACATGTTCTCTTGCGTGTTCGACACATTTCTCTCATGTTCGAAACATGGAAATGATCATCTAGGAGTGCCGCATCCACTCCCCGATCTGGTGACTGCGCCACGTACTGAAATATTATTGGACATTGAGGACCAAGCAACCGGAGGATGTAATCGAAGGGCGGAACCGTCCGGACCCGTTGCTGACACCGCCTAGGGTGACCTCGCCCCAGTCGAGTACGGGCGGGCACTTAGACTAACTCTTAGACAACGCCCCTGTGCTATGCGCGAAAAGAGGGGATGTATTTTCTCTTTCTTTTCTCTTTCAATCGCTGTTAAAATGAGACGGATGATGGCATACCAAGAAACTGTAAATAGGGTTTACAAGAGTTTGTATTTATAAGTGTATGTGTATTTGGGACACCGGTAGCTGGTAGCATGGGGACGCCGGTAGCTGGCCGGCGAAGTCGGACTACTGACTCAATAATGCCAAATACATACATGTGTATGTGAATTTAGGCATTTTTAGTGAGTTTGTAAGTGTCTAAATATAAAGTAAGAAAGGCATAAGCACCTCGAACATTCAAACTGTGAAGTTTAAATTGCACAATGTAAATAATGTAAATTTTGGATGACATTGATAAACAAATATATTTTTGTATTGTGTGTTAAGGGAGTGAAATACGTATATTTTCCAAGTCAAAGGGAGATGAGACAGACCCATTTCCTTGGGTCTACCCCTGACATCACAATACTTGATGGGAGCGCCGACCGCTTTACATGTGGTGGTTTCGACGGTCAAATGTATTCCGTAATCGTTCTGTTCACTTTCACTTTAGGATTCCCTCAAATGTAGTTTTTGAAAGATTCAGGTATTCAGAATTAAGATGTCTTAATTATAATTGCTGCTTTAATTGCTATAATTGACGTCTTAATTTGAAGCTCCTTTAATATCACTCATATTTGATTATATTTGAAGATAATTTTCATATGTAGAGTATAGTACTGAATAATCTAAGGAGACATTTGCACGTTTTGCTGACTCTGACGATATAGGATTTCAAGTTGAACATACGAACATTTATTTTATGTAGGTGTAAAGATTGTATTGTTTCTGAACTGTCCACCGTTATGAGGGAAAAAGGTGTCGACAACTGTCCATGAGTAAAGAAGAGTAGAGTCATACGAACGAACATACGAACAACCATTCCTAGATGCCCACAGAGCGAATGCAGGAGTGGATCTCGTGCTGTAGTGAACATTCAATCCGATCGTCAAAGGGGTCACAGAGACTGAGTGGAACTGCCAGAGGGTAGTCGCCTCTCGCGACCTACAGAGATGGCGTTTCGCTCAAGTCGGCGCTAATTGGACAGCACTGGGCCCACTCGCCCGGGAGGCAGCTGCCGCTCCCACGCTGGACTCTTCGGAAAGGAGGCTGGAGACCGGCAGCTCTTTAGTCACAATCGAGCGAGCTTCGGGAATGGAACCTTAGAACGCCCAGATTCGCTCGACTCCTCGACCTCTTTATGTCTTTGCGTATTCGTTTTTGTAGACACAAGTTTGTGATTTTGTGACTTTTGCCATTTTTACTTTCGCACGGTTCTTAGTAAGAAGGGGAAATATTAAAATCGTGCACCGAATAATGGCGATTTTCCTCACGAAAAACGTATTATCGAGCCATGATAAAGAAAAAGTGGATACACGTGGTTCTTATATGTAGTACATTGCTTCCTCTAAGATGTTATGTACTCAGAGTACATATTTTGTAGATCCTTGATACCAAAAAATCGATTGACGGCAAATGGTCTCCTGCTCTGACCACCCATCTGTGACGTCAACGTGCCTAAACCGATCAGACGAGTTTCTTTAAAAGTGATGTTCTCCTGATCGATATGAACAAACTAGACGCCCTGAGAGTTTGAAGGGATATTTTGTTGTTTTTTTAAGGTTCTTAACATGAATCCGCAACATTTTCAAACTTTTCTCAACAATGGCTCAAATGGTTTTTATTCAACTTTGTCCACAAATAGCATGGAATGTGCTTAAAAGAATAGCTTAGGTCGAATTGTCGTTGAATATCTGATTTTTCGAAAATTGAAAATGTTCAAATTTTTTGGGGCGTCTTCTTACAACTACAATATATAAGGTACAGAATTTTCCTCCTTTAAATTTGTGCTTTAAAGATAGAACTTGAAATAAAGTTATGTACAATCATTTGAAGATAATAATAGTTATTCATTACTGCAATTTCCGTCATGGAAGGAATATTTATTTTCCAAAACAGATGAACTTCATTCACTACGTTCGATATTATGAAAATTAAATAGAATTTCTCCACTATGATTGATTTTATTAATAGATAAAAACAGAAAAATTCATTAACAGCATGAATGCATGAACTATTTTAATATCTTTATTTGTCCTTAAAAAATTAATTATTTTCAATTGTTTGCTTCGTACATTTTTTATTAGTCATTTCTCTAGTTCCTTTTCCAGAGTTTGTGCTCTTTCCATACATGATTCTGCGTTGTCCTGTGTCTCGTAGTATTGAAATGCGGTCTTGACACCTGTGTATGCCTCTTGCACTTTTGGAACACCGTCCCACTCTCCGAGGGCCCTTCAACTCGCCTAACAACAAACGAGAACCACATAATTTCCAGCGACTCATTTCCTACATTCATTATAGCCGAGCTTCAGGTTCACTATAAACAAATCTTTTCATGCTTATTTGTTATGTAAGTGAAACGATACCAGTGTCTTAAATTTACTTTAACCGAAGGTTCACTATATCGGAGTTCACTATAACCGGAGTCGACTGTACAGTTAATACAGTAGGAACCATTAAAAAGACTTCACTACTTTCCTAGGCTTTCCAAACTCTTCTGGCACATTGAAAAGTTTACCCATAAAGGTAGTGAGTGGTAAATATAGTGGTTTATTTTGAAATTATGCTAATTTTAAAAAAAAGTTTGGCATTTTAGAATTTATGAGAAACCGCCGATGTGTTATTCTTTAGCACCACTAATTATTAATTTTCGGACTTCATTATTTACGTGAGAGAAAAATTGTGAATGTGAGTTAATTTACTTTTAGAGAACACTTGTATCAAGCATTTAGGAATAGCTATCGCATCATAAAATCATTAAACATTGTGCTTTATCGGTAGTGATATTGAATTTCTAATGAATTCTCTAGTTAACGAGGAAACGAGGTTAACAGACCTTTATTACACTTCGCCAAGCCTTTCTTAATTGAAACTTTGAGGTTCATGAAGATGAACTTGCCTCTATAACTAAAGCCTAATTTGTGCAGTCTTTTGTGATGGTCTAGTGTAAAAAGATCAAAGGTGTAGTTTTCAGACTTCAGGAAATTATAAATTGTTAGTTAATGTGTACATCTTTTCGGTAGAAAATCATTTTCTGATGTGAAAGAATTTGTTGGCCACGGCAGAAATTAATTACGGGAAATTTTATATTACTTTAACATCATTTTATTCTCTATAATGTTGATACTCGCATACACATTTCACATATACTATTAATATTTTTTTACATTTGCGTATTTACATTTGTATTCGACTGAAAAATGCAGAACTGTTAATTTGTTAAATTGTACGTATGATTTATCCAGTTAATCAATTTAAGAGGGAAGCATTTGTAGTAACACAAACTAAATTAAACCTAACAAATATTACGAGGTGCAATGCAGACCAACTGTACACAACTCCCGAGGCGCCAGAGTATTTTTCGCGGTCCGCGGGGTCAAATTTTTTTTCTAAGGCTTTTATCCAGCCAACAACCGGTTGCCTTTTACATGCCGATGGAGGGGAAATCGACCATACACTAGACACCCACACGCGTGCGGGCTCCTCTAATGTGGGTACCGCAGAACACCAAGTCCTCCACGACAACACATGTATCAGAGACAAGCGACAAACAACCATTACTCAGGCGGAACTCACACCCGCGACCCCTCGGACCGAAGTGCTGAGTCTTAACCACTTCGGCCATTCAGGTCGGAAAATATTTCTTTAAAATTAATTTTATTTTTCCTCCCATTAATTATATTACGGTCATTTAAGCAGACGTCGAACATTACAGCAGATCTTTTGATTTAAATATTTCTCCAGAGAATGTTCGAGAACGTCTGACGTGTTGTAATAGAAAAGTTAATGAGAGGTACCGCTCAGTATGATTCAATCAATGGGCGTTCGTTCATGCCTAATGTGTGATTGTAGGAAATAAGATTCCACCATAGTAAGATCCAGACGTACCATGTCAGACGACCGAAAGAACTATCTACATATTCAGAAGGTAGGAGTTTTAAAGCATAATGCGTATGGAAGATACTAGTTTCGAAGCATTAGCAATGTAGAAATAACGCCTGAGTTGGTTCAGACACCGGGAGAGGTGTCTCAGTGAAGCAACTGATGTCAATTCAGTGCCTCTGGCCAGAAAGTCCTAGTTTTGAGTCCCGACGGCGGCAGGATTTTTGACACTAGCTTGTCAGTTAGGTCGAATTCACTGTCTGGACGAGAATTCTAGCGGCCGGCTGTTCTAATCGGTATGTTTTTTCTGATGTTTTTTTATCAACACCAGGCGAATGCCACAGCAGTACCCTAACAAACGGGCCACGGACCACGCGCGATCTTTCCTTTCTCTTCCTTTTCCTATCCTCACCCCTTACACACACACACACACTATTACACTAACATGCACTACATTACCATATATTCCGGGAGACCGGTTGGGAGCTTAGAACTTGTCCCGGCTGGGGCGGTGCCTCGCTGGTGGGAGATACTTGGTTGGGGAAACCCCGCTAGCCAACGGTAGGTCGGTGCCGGATCCCGACATCTAGCGGGGTAATATTACCGTAACATCCAGATAAAAGCATGCACTACACTTACTGGAATAATGACCTCTGTAGTTGACGTGTTTGGTATCCTTAATAACCAACCTTGGTTTACATACATATACTTACACGTACTACACTCCCCTACATGTCATCCAAAGGTTTCGAACTTGTCCCGTTTGGGGTGGTGAGCTGAAGGAGCTTTTTGAGGGGGAATAACCTCGCAACCCGACGTGTAGCACTGTGCCGGATCTTACGATGTATCGCGGAAGGAAAACCGCCATATCCTATGATATAACATACATCATATTTTTGGGACAAATGAGCACATCATGTGATGCGCCCCGAAAACAAATTTATCTATCAATCAATAAGAATGGTAAGTTATTTAGCATTTGTGATAAATGCAATGATTGAACATGACATCTGACAACAAGTTGGTTACTAAAGAGTACCGCCCATTTTAGATGGAAATGAAGATACCATTATTTTCCATGCGGAATAGGTGTGAAAAATATTTTATTAGGCTATGTCGCCCAAAAGCATCAAACATTTTAAGCATGGAAAATTCAAGGTACAGTTATTGATTTTTAAATCTATTTTCGACAAGTAACAAAAAACAGTGTGACGTATGGGCGAGAAGTTCAATCTCCTCGCGTTTTCTTGAGTCCCAGAATATCTTCCCCAACTTTTTACTAAACATACTTGTGTGATCAATAACAGTATCAACAATATGAAGTTCACAACATTTTGAAAACTAAAAATTGATGATCGAGATGGAGTCATTAACCCAGAAGCTGAAGTACATTTCTTGGAATATACATATTTAGTTTTTCTAAATTATACAGTACAAATGTTAACTATTTCGTTGATTATTTAATTTTTTTATGGTCAGACACTATAATTGTATAGAACCCGCTATGCAGCAAAACAGATTTCACTTAACACATTAAACACTTGTATCGATATGAATTGTTTAATGTCATCTGGCAATGTGTAAAGTAAAGTACATGTATTACATGTGAATTATTATATTGAGCTGTTGATACAGAAGCCTGATGAATATAACCGATTGAACTTAAATTTTAAGATGATATACAACCCGCTTCAAAGATTGTTTTTATCTATTTTTCGCGTCAGTAACATACCCACGAACACGAGATCACCGCTTTTTGAACGGCCAGTTGTATATCAGCAACCGCGCCATCTGCCGGAAGCGAGGGAAACACCATACTAGCTAACGAAAACCGCAGTCACATGTGAAACATTACCGTTCTCATTTACATTGTTTATTAATCAAAAAGTCTATACAACACAAACTATTTTGAACTATTTTGCTAAGGAAGCTAACTATTTTGCCATCTTCCTACATAGGCAGTCCACGTCACATGCAGGAATATGCTCAAGATGCAATGGCATCTTGACGGAGAGAGACGGAGAAAGAGAGAGGGTGATGAAGTGCAGAACAACGTCTGCTGGGTTCCGCTAGTTATAAATATTTTCATTGCATGAAAATATGTGCCCACCACTAAATCTGTTTTGACAAAAACTACAAACTCGTAAATGAAGAGAGCCCAAACTCAATGAAGAGAGGCTTGCAGGAATCACGTGGATGACATTTAGTTATCATTCATACATTTTTTCTGCAATCTAAAAGTTGGGATACTATAAGCTGAGCTTCCCACCATATTATGCCATATCTCAGGGAATATACATTTTCAAAATACAAGCAACGTGCTTCATGAAAGCTGACTAACTTTGAAAGAATTCTCAATGCTTGAACTTCAACATGCTTGTCTCATGCTTGAACTTTAGTCTCAATACTTTAATTCATTTATATGGATATTCCATTTGAGGTTTGACTGAATTGAGAGCCCCATATATTTTGTTACTTTTACATCAAAGAATTTCGTATTATTAATTTTAAATGGCACCTACGATCGCTGGTTTGTAATGTAAAACTGCATTGAAACCGTTTTAACTTAACTGATGATTTGTTATCGACACTTTGAAACTTCTGAAATCGTACTGTTTATTGTTGTTTGTACCTTTTTTGGATAGACGATTCGTGCCATCACCGAACAGAACTACACCCTCATTTTAAATGGACAAAGGAATATTGTTTACGTATAAAAGAAAGAGAATATGGCCTAAGATTGAACCCTGGGGTACCCCATGTTCAATTGGCAAAGAATTGGAAAAATGAAAAAAAATCTTCTTTCCTGTCAGTACTGTATATCTACTTCCTGCAATCGACGTTTAAGGTACAAGGATATAACATTTAGGTCAATACCTGGAGTTCCATATGAGGATAATTTTGAAAGCAAAATGTTAAGGTCAACGACATCAAAATATTTGGAAAGATCTAAAATTGTTTCAATAGGTTCTTCATTTTCATCCATTGATTAAATGTAATCTTATTGTTGGGCATTTTGTTTTGCAACACAAATAATGTGAGAAATAGTTTGTCGCAACATTTATCTATTAGTTTTATATATACATTTTGGCCCTCTCGCGTTAAAAGGCTTTCAATACATTATCTACACCATGTACATTTTTATTATCAATATATTCAAATATTTTTCTGACGTTGTTTGAAACTGCCAAATCTTGAACGTATATTCACAAAGTGTAGGAAAGGATACTCACAGAATCTCATTTTGATTTGCCTAATAGAAGAAATACTTAATTCAAAATATATTCCTTAAAGAGCACAAAATCATTCCCTTAAGGGTCTAATCGAACTTCAGTGTACTGCCGCCAGGTCTCGTTTGCTAACTTATCGACTGCGAATATCTTACAAAGTTAATTCACTTCGCAAAATTTCCATGAACTACATATTATTATTCAAAAAGTCACGTAGGTACTGATATTGATAGTGGTTAAAAGCAGGTCATGGATTAGTTCCAATTTTACATATGCCACAAACTCGTTGTTAATAGTGGAACTCGTATTTTTAAAACACTAATAGTACTTAGTGTTCCAATGAACTCTTCCTAATAAACTAATCTCAGTTGCGAAAAATTCGACTTTAGATAATCGAATAACTACAAGTTTTTTTTAAAGCAGTAAACAAGCTAGGATTTTTGTTTCCAAATTGAATGTATACCTTCTTATTATCTTGTGAACAACTAGTATTACGCCAAGAAAAGCGTAACGATTCTTTTTTTGTACTTCTCTCTGAACTATAGCATAGGAGGAAAATGTTTTGGAATCACCTCAAAAATATGATCTCCAATATTGATAGTAAAATCTGTGTTTTAACATTCCTTGCGGATGCGCACACAAGTCAGAATAAAGGTATGTTAGTCCTCGAAAGATGTTAACACAATCAGCTCTTATCCTCAGCCCAACTTTTTGGTTTTGGGATATATTTGAATGGTGATATCTTCCAAACGAATAAACATACAAGCTAGATTTTTTTATTTTAAAGACACAATCTTTTACTTTCATATGAATTTTGAACTTTATGTTTATATCAATCGCTTAAAAGATTTTTTAATGTAAATAACACAATAAATTGAGCTCAAAAAGTTTAACATGTTTGTTTTAATTACATTATAACAGATTATGTTAATATTAGATTATTATACGTAACGCGTCACGAGTGTCTTTTGAAATAATGAAGAAAACATTACTTTTTATTTACAATATTTGGCTTCGATGTGGGAATTGAAGAGCGCTCCTTAGGTGTCTGTTAAAGAGCATGCGCATCCGTGCATTCCAAATCTGTTTAATATCACTTAAATTGCAGCAAACGAAATCTAATGATGTTTTAGGTACTTCATTAATGTAGGACCCTCAATAAGTAATCAGTTAATGAAAAAAGGCATGATATAAGAAGATATACAGTAAGAATCGCGCGCCCGTAGATTCTAAGAACGTCGCAATTATGGCGACCTATCGGCGTCCGTACATTCTACAGGCAGCGACCTGAATATGTGCAGATTGGTGCTGGGGGAGAAAAGATACGGACGAACTAGGGAAAGATACTCGTACATGCAATTTTGCACTCGAATATCGATTTGTATGTGGATGGATGAATATGTCACTCATATCTCTGTCACACTAGGAGTTTTTGAACTGATACTTGTTTAATAGGTAAAGAGTAAAATCTTATTGTGCCTTTCTGGTGGTCATTACATTTTAATTTTGATTTTTTTAATTTTGGAGGGTTCCTTGCACTATGACATTGAAACATATTCAAAATTTTCTGAAAAAAATTTGCAGTTTTTCTTAATTTTTGTTGCTCGTGTAGAAGAAAGTTCGTTTATGTATGAATAGTGCAGCTGACTGATTAAAATCTGTGACATTTAAAAAATCTTTATATTTAAAACACTAATACGAACTTTTTCACGCATTTTTGTTAATGTTGAAAATGTGCAGTTATAAGAACGGCATAGTAGCAATTTTCAATCATACCTCACACCTAGAAATTTTCAATCACACCTAGAAAATTGCAAAAGTCTTTATATTTTAAACACTAAATGTTTTCGTTTACAAGGAAATTTTTCTCTCAACCAAATTTCGTGATTTCTGCTTGGATTGAAAGGTATTGGGCTCCAGATGTTACAATGCTCACTAATATTAATAGGTTTTGTAGTAATAAACAATAAATTTTAACAAAATCATAAAATTAATAAAATGAAAGCTCATCTGCCGCAATTTGTTCCTTATTTCATGTGCGAGTTGCAATTGATCTATTGAAAGCAGTCGGCATTTCCTCTTCGAGAAATAATGTGTGAGTGTGCGGTAATTTTTGGGGAAGCAAAATAATCTACTTTTCTTAAGGTTGAAGTGTGTTTTTAAATGCAAAGATAAGTGAGAATATATAAACGCAATATCTGGCAATTCACATCAAATCATTTTCAGAAGGATGTTGAACTCTGGGTTCACAGTGTGCAATGATTGTATTGTTTCAGAATTAATAAAACTTTCTCTTCATTTGCCTTCAGGACTTAATACTTACCGACATGAAAATATGCCTTGGAGATTTTATATTTTCGGTGTAGTGAATGTGTAAAATGTATCCTACTTTTCTACGGCCACATTCCACAAAATCAATTTTATCCTCGTGCATTCTTTCTGCTCGAATTGGTCAGTATATTTCCCAACTTTCTGATTCATATTTCAACCACATTGCTTCATGAGGCTTGAATGCAATGTGAATAATTTCATTCAATTGCAGATCTTTCAAAAATGACATGCCCTTTTCTTAAACATTTGAATAATTAATTGTTGAGAAATGACATTAAGAGGTTTATATCACGTATTCCCACTACTTTTTAAACTGCCTGTGAAAAAAACTGCCTTTACTATTTATACTAAAAAAATACCATTCTAGAAAATAAAATAAAATAAAATAAAGAGTAATTGATGGAACGAAATCTGGAAAACTAATTCCAAGCAATGAATATTTTCGCTTTTTCCTCGGAGGGATCGGCTTAAGCAAATAAATACTCACTACGCTGCAAATCACTACAAAACTGCAGAAACGAACCACAAATTTGCTCAATGAAACTTTCCTTTAAAGTCGACACAGGAAGGTGTAAATTCAAAGTGATATCTTGCGATAAAACTCGTAATGTACTCTATAAATTAGGCTCTCGGGCTTTTTGTCGCCACTCGGTAATTAGAACCAGTTAGCGCCCGTGGTGTATAAATAACTATTAATTGCTAGATGTTCCCGCAGAATATTGCATCCGTTCCTGGAAGTAAGTCAGGCGTACATGACAATACACTCACCAGCATTACGCCTCGCCGTTTACAGACACCAAGATCACGTTATAATTATTAAAGTGAAAGCGTTCTCATGTAAAACATCATGTTTCAAGTGCTGTAGAAATAGTAATGGCTATAACAATGAAACAAAGGCTTAACAGTATTTCTGTTGATAACAAATATGTAGAATTCAAAGGTGTCTCTCCTCTGCCCCCTAACGCATTTATACTTCTTTCTTTTTCGATTAATATTAGTATAGCAGTAATTTTCGAATAATAGACCACAACTATTTAAGGTGAACGGGAAGACAGTGATTTCACTTTGGCGCTCCGGAGTAGAGAGAAAGTTACGTCAAGCTACCTGAAAAGAAACGGCGAATTTTCTGAAGATAACTCTTATTACAGGACCCTGGAAACGAAAAAGTGGATACACCCTAAATTTAGGGGAAGAAATCCTTAACGCGTGTTGTATCCAGAATCCATGTTTTGTGGGTCCTTGATACTGAAAAATCGAATGGCTACAAAACATCTGTCCGTCCCTTCTTCCGATCGTCCGTCCGTCCGTCCGTCCGATCCTCTGTCTGGCCGACCTTCTGTCTGTCCACCTGCGAACAACTCTAGCGATTAAACCGTTCAGCCCACTTTCTTCAAAATTGATATTCCCTAATCGATATGGATGATGTCACGGCCCCTTGAATTTGAAAACGATATTTTAATTTCCAGGGTACTTTACATAAAGCCCCTGTGTCATCGTCAAAATAAAAAAAAGGCTCCATATTTTTTTATTAAATTTTGTTGTTCGATAGCCTGAAGGACGTGCCAGTCTTATTTTCGTTTGAATTGCAAAAATTCCAAATTTTTTCGGCGTCTTCCTACAAAAACAATTACGAAGATAGAGACTTTTTGCCTTAATGAAATCTGTTCCTTAAAGATAGATTTTGAAATAAGGTCACGTACAATTTTTCGTAAATTTGAATACTTCTCGCTTAATTTTGTGTGAAATTACGGGTGAGAAAGTACGTGCTGTTTTAGAACCACTAGTTTTTTTCAAAAGATTATATTAAGTACATAACAACGTTACAACTATGTACCTTTTATCGAAAAAGAAAGAAGTATAAATGCGTTAGGGGGCAGAGGAGAGACACCTTTGAATTCTACATATTTTTTATCAACAGAAATACTGTTAAGCCCTTGTTTCATTGTTATAGCCATTACTATTTCTACAGCACTTGAAACATGATGTTTTACATGAGAACGCTTTCACTTTAATAATTATAACGTGATCTTGGTGTCTGTAAACGGCGAGGCGTAATGCTGGTGAGTGTATTGTCATGTACGCCTGACTTACTTCCAGGAACGGATGCAATATTCTGCGGGAACATCTAGCAATTAATAGTTTTTATACACCACGGGCGCTAACTGGTTCTAATTATCGAGTAGCGACAAAAAGCCCGAGAGCCTAATTTATAGAGTATATTACGAGTTTTATCGCAAGATATCACTTTGAAATTACACCTTCCTATGTCGACTTTAAAGGAAAGTTTCATTGAGCAAATTTGTGGTTTGTTTCTGCAGTTTTGTAGTGATTTGCAGCGTAGTGAGTATTTATTTGCTTAAGCCGATCCCTCCGAGGAAAAAGCGAAAATATTCATTGCTTGGAATTAGTTTTCCAGATTTCGTTCCATCAATTACTCTTTATTTTATTTTATTTTCTAGAATGGTATTTTTTAATATAAATAGTAAAGGAAAAGTTATGCACTGGCGCTGAAAATTCTTTTCGTGATAACGAAACTACACGTTTTAAGATCTCCTGTTGCAAAAAAATTGTTGTTTTTTTTAAAACATGTCAGTCCCTCTAGTATAGAATTGGCACAAGTTCAATATTTTACTATTACCTCTTAATTTTCACAAAATGCCAAAAATTTTTTAAATAGTTAATTGATGAATTTTCAAGTGTGTTATGTTAGAGAATTAATTAACGTTCTTACGTTTGACTTCCTTTACGTTCTTAAGTGTTTAATTATCGATTTTTAAATGAATGTGACCCAGAACGTATTCTTATTAAACTTAACCGAAACTTTATGTACATAAACAACAAAACAGTCGCCTTTTCGTGTACATATATATATATATATATATATATATATATATATATATATATATATATATATATATATATTTGCATACAAAACTATTAATAGAGCAGTTACAGAAGTGAACGTGATCACAAATTGGACTGAGTTTGTTGAGCTTTATTCTCTTAATAAAGTTAGGAGGGAAATACAGAAGTATTAAGCAAATCCGAGGAAGAATGAAATGTAGTTGAAGATTTTGCGACAGAATTTTTGGATTATTGAGAATTATCTTATATTAGGATTAGAGAATAACCCAGAAGAAGAGCTTACAGATGATCTATGTGTATTATTGTGCATGTTAGCAAAAATCGTAAAAATTTAGCTGTACTAAATGTTTCGCATCATCAATACCTTCAAGTGTTTTTTACGTCTGTTATAATGATGAAATTGGTACATTACCAGTTCATATCCCGTATGGAAGTAACATATAAAGCCCTCGGATCTTGGGAATTTTTAAGGGGATTATAACATTGTCAGCTGCTAGTTCACAAGTTTATTTCCACAAGGATTCGAGAGCGATAGATGCTCTGAATGAATAAGCTATGGAATCAAACATTCGTGGTAATTTAACAATCGTATAGTGCAGAATAATATCTCTCATTTTCTTACTTTTTGAACGATGCACTGGTTGCAATATCTCAGAGACAGCTCGTCCTCTCTACAGAGTCGCTGTCTCGGAGAATTCTGACGTCTCACTGCTGTGATCGAAGACTTTCCAACCAATACCAGGCAAACGCTCTAGTAGCACTCTAACAAATGTGCCGCAGACTGCGCCAGATCTCTTTCGTATCTTCGTCCCCCCCTCTTGCCTTACACACACTTGTCCACTTACTGCATTCATGTACCACCACTTGTCGCGTGACCAGGCGGGGGCGTAGAGGTGCCCTCTCCATAGAGTCGCTGCCTGGGAGAATTCTAGCGTCTGATTGCTCTGATCGAAGACTTTCCAACCAATACGCCTGGAGTGGCGCCCCGCTGCGGATAATACTTGGAGTAGGGAGCCCTGCAAGGGGACGTGTAGGTTCTCGCCGGATTTCGGGTTCCAGCGAGGGGAGAATACGATAACTTCCCGGGTTATGACATGCACTTCTCTGACGTGTTTAATGACCGAAGTAGTTGACGTGCTCGGAAGCACAAAATTCTCTTTAAGGCACTCTCACCAGTGTTTCAGTGTATCCGGAAACGTATAATGCGTCCATCATATATTTCAGCCAAAATGAAAATAAAACCTACTATAATATATACTAAACACTTTTGTTGACTAATCAAGCAACTATGTCTGTATAAATGCCGTATTTGTTTTGGTTGTGGTCAGTAATATCCGTGAACGTTAGTTTGAAAAGTTGTGTATTCAGCACTACGCACTTTGTCACACGTTACAAAACGGCGCACTTAATGCGGGTATCTATATTTGTTACATATGTAAATATAAGCAACAAATTTGAGGTAACATATAAAATGACTTTTTTAAGGTTTCGGATAAAGAACAATTTTATTATTTGAACAAGTTTGCTTTTGGTTTGCGATTATGAAGTACATACCATTATAAAAACATACTATGACTAATTTTATTTTTTAAACATAAAAATTTTTAAGATACATAGGTATATTATGAATGAAAAATATGTAATTGGACAATGAAATTGAAAATTATAACAGAACATTTCGAAAAAATGTTAAATGTAACATTTTTATCAATTTTGCTTTTTAATGTGGTTTTTGTTGCATGCTTTACTTTTGTTACGAAAACTATTAGATATTTTTGCATCCTTAACACAATACGAAAAAGGGGCGTAAGTGTATAAGTAAAGTTGTCTATGTGTAAACCAGTGCTCTTCTAAGAAACGCCCACTTTATATCTTTAGACATTTGTCTAAAGATAGATCCTGTGAATTGTTGATGCGAGAGAAAGTATTTTTTCCACGCTTGTGTCAATAGTTCCTAAAAGTTTTTTGAGACGTGTTGTCTTATCGGAATGCCAATAGTAGGAAAATTTGCACCGAATATTTGAATATTCATCACCTAACAATCAAACTTCAAACTTCAATCATCAAACTTTGTTATCTTTAAATGCGTTGATAGTAAGAATCAATGGGAGCAATACTGCTAGAGATTGTCGGTGAAGAACGTATCTAACATTTGAAAGTCCTAGTTATTAGTCATAGTATCGTAATCAGCTTTAGTTTTACTATAAATTATAGTATTTGTAAACTTTAACCGAAAATTTGTAAGTCCGATGTTGAATCAATAAAAAATAAAAGATGAAAGAAAAAGGTTCATCCAAACAAAGAATTAAATATTTTATGAAAAAATGATTTACATATATCCATTCATTACTACACACACAACGTACATACGACATATATACACTCGTGTACATACGACATACATATGCGTACATACTTACTATACATGCGTATTAATAATTGGAAAGAAGATGAGAATATAAATGGCCAACTGATGACAGTTGTGCAGATTTTCTCTTAAAATTAAATTCTGGGAAATGAAATTAGAGACAAAGAACACTTCGGATCAAGAAAAGGATTTTTATGTTCCTACATCAAGTATCAGATTTTACATGTCTTGTTTTAAAAAAACGTAATCCCGACAACGAAACCACAATTAAATATTTTGAGTGAAAAGGTAGTTTGTTTCGAAGTTTCTGTAATATAATAAATCTTCCTATCGCAATTTATATTTTGCCACAAAATTACTGGTGAGTATAAAAAGTCATTTAATAAATTAAATAGCAATCTAATTAAAGCTATTGAGTGTTATAGAATAAATAATAATTGTTAATACATAAAGAAAATAAAATGAAAAAAACATTATTGGGATGCGAAAAACTTAATGTATGTGATGAAACTTACTGATAAAGAATACTAATATAATTAAAATAATTGTTCTAGATTTTTATTTAAAGTTTCTACTTATTTTATTAATATTTAGATTGTCACCTATTTTCACTGTATGTTTTCTTCTCTCGTATTTATCCCTTCTGTAGTATTTCAACCTTTTAAATTTAATACACAATATACGTCTATACTTTAATTTCGTTCTTACTACAAAAAACTTACGATTAGTTTTAAAACCTATGTCCTACATTTATTAATAAAATGTAATTTTTCATGTCAACAACTTTATCGAAATATGTAAGACTTTTGAGAAATATTTTTGGCGAATATTTAACTAGCGCGTATATTAGGAAGGATTTCTCAGAGGATGGAAGTTTCTTTTATTGCAGAAAACGTTGTGAAGTATAAAAATGTTGAAGGCTGGTGCTGTAAAACACAACACTTGCAGATGATAACACTCAAGAGACACATCAAACTTTTTACCTTTCGCTTCTCGCCGGTCGCTTGAAGACTCTTATCGCGCTCGAGTGTGAATCTAATAGACAGCTACTCTCCAGCAGACACCAACCGGCTGAAACACCTCTATACCAAACTTCGCGTCTGCTACTGTCCTCTCGCCAAACACAACTTCTTCGCACTCGAAGCTGCGTCCAATCGGAAGCAACGTGAACGCGAAACGGCGACGCCGGTTGAAATGGGGGTGTGGCGGCAACGCGAGCGGCACAGGGGCGAAGGCGATAGGTGGGCGGGTGGTGCGACCCCGCGCGGCGGTTGACGACGAGCGACGCGGGCGACGGCACTAGACGACGTGAAGACGACGCGACGACGAAGCGACGGAGTGCGCGCGCGAGCGGCGGTCCAGTGGACGAGCGGACGGCAGCGCGGCGGCCGACGAACTGCGGCGGTCCAGGCGTTCGCGCGCGCCCAGCATCCGACGCGGCCGCCGCCGCCGCCGCCGCCTCCGTCGGCCCTGCGCACATTGATCAACCCCCGCTCCTGCCCTTGCCCTCTGCCCTCTCCCTCCCCTACCCCCTCCCACCGACTCTTCGTCTTTCCTCACCCCTTGCGCGACGAAGCAACAGGCCAGGCACGACATGTCTGGAGAGGCTGCGTTGTTTCCCGGTGAAGGCGTACCCCAGGGATGATTCCGAGAAGCGGGATTTTTTCCTCTCTCTGTATTCGCGCGATGCTCGAACAACTTGGCGTGAAGTTTGGCCTTGGCGTTTAAAAGAAATAATAGGGTAGGTATTCAGTGTCATAGAATTTAATGAGTCAAAGGAGTAATTAAATCTTTATGCTCTACAAGAGCGAAAATTTAACAACTGCTTCTGCGAAAGTACGAAGTGATAGCGATGATAATACAGAATGACACTGGAAGAGAGTAGCTTACAATTGTTTAACTGAAATTATCTTCGACGCAAGACGCCACTGTTTGCTAATAATTCTCTTCTATTAGCCCAAGCGAGTCAAACTGCACCCCCAAGAGCTACTTGCCCACCCTGGGTTGCCCAGCGTTCTTGCGAGAAGTTTGCAATTTCCACTGACTATACCTAAATTTCCTTTCAAATCTATCAAGGAGGTTACATGCGCAAGTTGAAAGGGGACTGTAAGCCCACAAACGCCAGAAATATAACAGTTTCTGACAAATCACCGAG
Organism: Teleogryllus occipitalis; assembly: GCA_011170035.1. NCBI lineage: Eukaryota > Metazoa > Arthropoda > Insecta > Orthoptera > Gryllidae > Teleogryllus > Teleogryllus occipitalis. The sequence goes on along the minus strand of BLKR01000781.1, from coordinate 347,269 downwards.
ATTTCAACTTTCCTGATATACTTTACTACTTGTACTTTATTTTACGTTTATTTTCTATTTAAATTCTGTCCTGTATAATACGTTTTGCTAATGGACAGGAATATATTTCAATGGCGAACTCTTTACTTATTTCTGTTTTGTGTTATGTTTTATTAATCATTCTCTTTCTGAATGTATATAGCCTTAAAGTGAAATAAATTAACAAGTGTCTCGTGCGTGCTGACAGCTTTTTTTCCTAGGTATGATCTTCAAACCAGAACGCAGGAAATTCTTATACTCCTCAGTAAACGGTATTTTGACGCAAAGATTCTTTCGATTAAAAATGTTGAATTTTACTCTCAAATGGCAGTTTAAAATATGATTGATGTATTATTCTGTAACGGATTATTTCTTTGCTTTAGTTTATAAAATGTGAATTATTATTGCTTTGGCAGCAATAACTGTTGACTAGCTTCTCTAAAGACTTCTCCAATAGACTAATGGGTCAGGTATCCTGTAACCTACTGTAACCCCCGGAGTTTTGTACAATCCTTACTTTAAACTACGCGCCAATTGCTATCGACGCAGTGACCATGAACTTTAGAAAGCAAGTTACTTTGTCCACTACTTGGACATGCCTGGATTAAATATTTGAGTAACCTTTATACAATCTATTGAGTCGACTCAGAAAGAAAGGACTTTTTAGAATTCCTCTTGCTTGAGACATTTCCACTGCTTTGATACAGAATAATTAATTTTCTCAGGTCTTCAATTTCCTTTATATTGTGAAGATCATCAAACAAGAACTAATAATAGTAATAATAAATAAAAACCATAAACTAATAATAAAAATCATTTGTTTTACTTCCATTACATTGTAGCTACTCAATCGCCGAGACAAACAGAAAATATGCTCTAAAAGGTTTCAGAGTATATAGAGAATCAAGTCGCCTCATTCCTTTATAGTTACACAATGTCATTTTTTATAATTCTCCTAAAGTTGTAAAATGAGATAAATATGCTTTCATTTAATTTGAAAAGATTTCGTCATTATCTGATAATTCATCAACAAATTACTTCATTACAATTTGAATATCCAGTATTTAAAAAAATTACTATTTACATCATTGTAGTATTCTGATGCCGAATTAACAGAAATTGGTTAATCGCAAGCAGTGCTATCTTAATCAGTGGTTGACACTTATCTCTTTTGCATCATTGAAATTGTTCTGAGAAAAATAGAAACTGCTATTCAGCAAGTAACTTTTCTGTAATTATTTTTTCATGATCAAGGTATTTTATTTTTATTAAAAATGACATTAAATTATTACTTAAACAGAAAAATGAAATTATTAACATTATGAAATTATTACTTAAACACGAACAAACTGTCTACATTCCCTGGAATATCCCTTAGTCGCGTGTACTTAACATGATAGCTTTTCGTAATGTAGTCACTAAATATTTTTGTATAATTTCCATAATTCATTCTATTGACTTGTACATTCATTGACTCTTTATGACATCTAACGGGTGTGTTTCACGTTGAAGCAAAATAATATATAACAGCTAGAAGTGAACTTCGAGGCACTCGCATTAACCGCAAGCATCCAGCATAACACATATGTGTTGCGGGTTTCCTCATCGCCTGAACTGCGATGAAAGATTTTTTAAAAATTGAATTAATGTGGTACCGCGCGTTTGTAGATCATTTTTATATTCAGGTTAAAAAATGTGTGATCAAAAAGTACAGTTTATGGTCAACTGCTTTTTCCTTGATAGCAGTCACTGCCACCTGCTTCCATGTTGTTTCTGAATTCACATTCGTGTTGTTTATTTTAGGTGCCGAATGTTACACTTGGTACAACTTGCGCTCAACAACTATAATTGAGAATTGTTGTATCAATTTAACGACCCCAAATAACTGCCATGGTTATCATCTGAAACGTTCGCAGAATTTCATCCTCTTCAGATATACTGTAGGTATTCGTATGTAGTAGCCTCCGGGTGGCCGATGCAATTCCGATGGTGCCTTCCGCATTCCTGGGCCCACCGCACGCAGGCACTGCGACGCTTTGATCCCACACGGTCGCTTCAGAGTTCCACCCGAACTGCAGCAAATTCCTATCTGAACTGTCTTTACTCTTCAACGAATCACTTACGGAGGTGTTCAGACGAACCAGCGCCTCTCACAACAACGTATGTATCATCTGGTGATCAACAATAAGATTCAATATGTTTGTGAAAAAACTTAATAAACACGTAAAAAACTCTCTTTACTTCCAAGAAATAGTTCATATGTTCTTTTGCCCTTAGTTACTCGCGCTATGATTTGTCACACAAGTACACGCGCGGCGTACTTGGTATGCCAGGCCTATTTTGTGATAAAAAATGAACTATGCAAGGCCTGAATAATATTTAGATATAATTTGTAATTAGTTTTATTTGAAATGTATGTTTATTACAATTTTAATTAAATAATAATAAAAATAATAAGGTTATCATATTAGTCTTCAGAACAATTTCTGTATTTGAGAACTTAAAGAATATGTTTGATGCATGCAAACTTGTGTCCCCAATTAGTATTAAGTGTAATAGTAAGTGTAGTAATGCGCGTTTCTGCTCTTCCACAAATGCGACGGTGATTTCTTAATTTTGTGTGTGGATATTCTTGATCATCACGACTTTCAGGTTTTGTAAATTTGCTGACAATCGGTGTTTTATTCCACTTTGTAACCTTCTCTTTGCCAATGAAAACATCTCTACACTCTAAATCGTTGCTTCAATAATCACTGGCATAATCAAGCTAAGTGACATGTTCACTTTCGGCTACAACTTCTTGCTCAGAATCTCTTGCTGAATCGCAAATTTTGTCTTCTGACGATTCCTTATGTAATAATTCACATATCTGCTTTTTTGATAGATTATTCATCTCTGTATTCTTCCTGGTGTATAATTACATCAATGAATTGTAATAAAATCCTGTGAATTGAAAGAAAATGAAAACTCACACTGGTACCCGCGCGGCGTAGAAATTAAGCCAATGAACACTTTCCAACAGAAATACAATTGTCTAGCCACTGCAGTAAATCTTACACGACTGAATATCGTGGAGGATGCAGCTGAATACTTTCTGCGAGGTAAGGTCAAATTTCAGAACCCGCTCTGATGTTATGTCACCTACGACGATAACAGTTCCAGTTGCGTACAAAGTACGCCAGCGCGAGTCACTAAGGGTTAACCAGTACTGTATCACACTCGGACACAACTATGAAATATTGTTCCCGGCAGCATGACTCGCGGGAATTGCTGCATTCTATGCCACGCCGATACGTGTCATTCCCTCTTATCACTCCCTTCATTGGAGGTCGCAAAGCATTCAACAGCCGTACCGTGTGGATTCAGTTTCTGTATCCTTGCTAAAGGCATGTAAATGAATGAAAGAGTGAATGCCTTATTTTACTGTCGAGACTCAGGCCATGAGACCTGCTCTTCTGTCTGACCACGCAAATTTCGCTACGCTTCTTTCACAAACTAGCGCAGAAAGAAGATATTACTTGGGCGAAGAAACAGGCAATTTGAATTTGGCTCAGAAGCTTCATTTAGGATTGGGGATATTTTACATGCAGTAAATGTACTAACATGGGACAGCCGGCTTTACTTCCCGTCCGAAGGAAGGCGTACGAAATATTTTTTCAAACTTAAAATTCCATGGCTTCGATCGAGTTTGAACCCGCGAACTAGGGTATAACAGGCCGATACGCTAATCGTGACACCATCGCCGCCGCAGATAGTAGGTAAAGGATGCCATTTTTTATTGGCGCGCACGCGGCAGTGCAGCGCGCGTGTCACGGAGCACGCTTCTGGGACAAGGAGCCGCCAGACACGGAGGCAGGCGGCGAGTCTGGGGCATGACGTTGCTGTCGCTACTTAAGGGTGCCGAAAGCCCCAGAGACGCAGTCAGTTGCCAAGCCACGCAGTCGCGGTCGAAGTCAGAAAGTCGGAGTTCGAGAGCCCAACTCATAGGAGCCATAGGAGTGGCCGAGTCGCTGGGAGTGGCAGTGCAGTTTTGGAGCAGCGGCGTGCTCGGAGTGCTGCGTGGCGGTGGCACCGCCATGGGCTGTTGGGGTCTGGGACCGACCGTGTGCGGTGGCCACATTTCGAACCTGGCTTTCGCGCGCAACGATACACCGCGCGCCAACGAGCTCGCTGGTGAGCCAGCCAGAGAGACAGGGAGCCTTGAGGCGAGGCTATTCTGGGCCTCACCTCCCCTACATAAGGGGATGCGGGCGCCAGATCGAGGCTATTCTTGGGTTTCTGTATCCTGGTAGATGACAGCTGATCACCTGTTACGGTTTCGTCCTTAAACGAAACCTTTGAGCTTAAACGTTATCTCAGTGACTGCACCGTGATGACATTTTAGCTCAGCATTTGATGACACCGTAACAGCTGAAGAAGTGTCATCGGCCAGGTTAGAAAAACCCAAGTATAGTTAGTACGCCGGCAGTCGGCAGTCAGTAGCCGGCACTCGGCTAGTTGGTACGTCAGCAGTCAGCTAGTTAGTGCGTCGGTAGTCAGCTAGTCAGCAGCTAGCACGCGCTGCACGAGAGAGGAGTCGTGCAACTCAGAGTGTCCAGGAGCCGGGCGAGAGGCGTTGATGATCGCCACAGCCGGCTGCGCGTGGGACGAGGTGACAAGGGAGACTCACCGCCACACGTATTCCCAGGGCCGTAGCAAGGCGGCGCTACGCCCGACCGAAAGTGGCCGTGATTGTTCGGTGCTCAGACCGAGTACACTGTGAGAGAAAAGAGAAGAGGCGACCCGCCGTTTGGAAAGATTGCAGAAAGGAAATGTAATTAAAGATCGAATAAAACATTGTTAAGGTTGATGTTCAACTTTTGTGACATTACACCGTGCCTGGACGAGCATGAGAACATTGGAGAGAGGCGACTCAGAGCGTGAGGGAGCCGACGTGCTCGCATCCGGTACCGCCTAATTTGGGGGACCGGGGCCAATATTGAAGGGACGAGGGCGGCCACAGACGAAGCATGATACTGCGTGCCGCGAGCCGTGGCAGCGACAACGGGAAGGAAATGCAGTGCACCAAGGAAGCCTACAGAATTTGTCGAAATTCTACCTTATAAAAGTTGTGCAGTTTCAATAAATAAACTTTTGTTTGGCTGTCTTTTGAGAGAATTGACTCAACATAGCGACAGAGGTTTATCGTTACAACGTCGACTGCCAGTGTCCGCGTCCTATGATACAGAATGTAGCAATAGAATATAGAAATGTTCCATGCTGCGCATCCGGCAACGAATATGCTTCTAATGTGGAGGCGTTAACCGCATTAAGTTTACACACGGGTGGCGAAGGTCTGTTCTTGCGTTATATTTTAAGTAAAGTTTTCGTGCAAGTCGTATAGATGAGAATTTGCCAGAAAAAAAAGAATGTAAATCCTATACTAGCCCATCGGGATAGCCAAGATCGCTAAGGCAGTAGTGCCTACAATTTGCGTAACAATGAATCGCTTCAGACTACACAAAAGACTTCTATTTATTATCTAACTGGGAGCCCTGCGTTGCTCAAGAAGTCGAGGACATTTTAACCAATTCTCAAGCTTCAAATAAGTACGACAGTTAACGTTCCAAAATTATTAAACGTTTATCTATTTGGAACAAAGTATTGTGAGTTTGAATCCCGCCTCGGGCAAGGTTGTGTGTTTTTCATGATAGTGTGTGTTTTGTGTTGTTTCTGTGTAATGTGCTGGTGGATGGCGTCAAGAACGGCATCCGGACGTAAAAACATCGACAAATCATGGCAAAAATGGAGTGTGCGGAAAAACATTAAAAATAACTGAGCCCATTCCCATTAGCGCCGACCCCATAGAAACGGAAAGAAAGGTTATGATGAAAAAATGTAAATACTATACTTGGGTGTAGAATTTAAGTTTGAAATATTTTGTAAAAACAAAACTATTAGCGCTATTGATTGCAGTCTTCACAACTCGTGCTTTCAATTTTCTACAGGTAAGTCTCGTCCCTTTGAACATCTCTCGCCAGAGAAGCGCCCCGCTTTGCTTGCGCCACGGCTGGCGCTCACTCCCCACCCTCACCCCCCACCCCTTTCTCGGGGCATTCGTTTGCAGCCGACCGCGGACGCCTTATATCGCACCCCTCCCTCCTCGAGTACCGGACCGAGAGAGGTCGACTAATGTCACTGCAGTGCCTCTGACCGGGAGGTCGTAAGTTCAAGTCCTGCCGGTGCCAGGATTTTCTACTTCAGCTAGATTGCTAGGTCGAATTCAGTCGCTGTCTGAAGGAGAATTCTAGCGGCCGGCTGCTCTGATCGATAGTTTTCCGTGGTTTCTCAGATCAACATTAAGTGAATGCCGAAGCATTAACAAACGGGACACGGACCGCGCGCAATCTTTCCTTCCTCTTGCTTGTCTTATTCTCACCCCTTACTTGCACTCACACTTACATGCACTACTCTTCGGAAAAACGAAACAGCACTGCGCCATGTTTCAGTTTCAGTTGAATTAAATTCAGTTGCCAGGGCATTGTGTTTACTTTGCAGGTCCTAACATTCTCATACTTGTACTTTACTTCTATGGTCTAATGTTCCTCACTTATGTAATGTCAAAGCGGACAATATATAGTTGTGGTTGTAAGGTGGACACTGAAAATCTTATAAACCAATATATTTCCTCCAGTACGTAGTCTATACCATTCTTTAGAATCCATCTTCAATATTTGTGGTTATGTTTTTTGTAATTGGATCGACAAAAAATCTATAAAAAAAATTCCATTCAACTCAAACATAAAAAGCTTTAGTAAACACGAGATAGGAGAGACCTTTTAACAATTTTTTTGATTGTATTTTTATCGCTGTGAAAACTATACCCTTCGGCAAACTCACAATTGTTTCCTGTGGATTTTTCAGTGTCCCTCGTAGATGGCTCCATTTTATGATTTATCGCAAAATATAAAAGGAATGATTGCTGCAGCTGCGATAACCTCCAAATAAAGGAAACACTACAGCAATAGTACGCGCAATCACTCGCGCTACAGTTTTTGATCCGAAAAGTTGACAGTTTTTAAGGATTTCGTGAGTTGCAAGGGGTTCCTAATTGAGATTGTGGTTCTCTAATTTACAAGTAATTTGTGATTCTGGGCACCATAATGGCTAAGGTCATTATTCCTGTAAGTGTATTACATGTTTTTATTGCGGGAGAAAGCGGGAAACTTTCCCGATAGATGGCGGGATCCGGCGTCGACAAACTTGCCAGCTCGCGGAGTATTCGCTCAAACCAACCATCTCCCAACAGTGGAACACCATCCTCACATGTGTGGTGGTGTAGGGCATGTATGCATGTTTTTTGTCAGTGAGGGGTGAGGAAAAGACCAGGAACAGGAAGGAAAGATTGCACGCAGTGTGAGGTGCGTTGGCAAGGATACTGTTGCGCTAATGCGCCTGGTTTTCAGTGGCGGCTCGTGTTGAGGTTGTACGGTTACACAATCTCCAGATAATCGAAAAAGATCTTATCGTATCTTAGGAATATTTATTTTTCTTTTAATGACATTAAATATTCAAGATGTTGCAGTAATATCGATGTATATGAAATCATTTTGAAACTAAAGAGCGTCCAACTAGCACCACCTTCGCCGTCGTCGGGAGACTCCCAGGTCTTGCAACGTGTTCTTGGCTCTTTTACTGGGTTTACTGCTTTACTCTTCGGACCTTCGCCCTTCGCTTTAACACGGGTGAACATACGGCAATTGAGAACGTAACCAAATGGGGGGGTCGTGACGCCGAGCGCCGTGGAGTCCTGCGCGGCGCCCAAAGCAGTCCGAATGGAATACCAATATTCTGTCTTCGTCTGACTCGAGTTACAACTTAATTTTATGAATTTCGCGTGTTATTGAAAGTAAACAAGATCACTCAATTATTGAAGGTATTCAATGAATTGTTTATAATATTTGGAGAATTTTTTTTCATTTGATATTGTTTGATTCAAAACGTACATTTAGTGAGTTCTTTGTGTAAAGTTCGCCGTTCTATATGAAAGTCCCTTTCTGTTTCTCGGAAGTCAGTGTGCCAGCAGTTTGCGAGCATTCTTCTGAATACGAATGTGTGTAGAAGATCTATCATTATTGCAATATATATCACGATAGTGAAGTTTTGGAAATAAAATAATTTTATTTGTATAAAAGGTTTCCAAACAATAGCGCTTATGCAACAGTGGCAATTGAAGCCAGAACTACATGCGCGGGAGGTGAATATAACTTATACGGACTCTGGATTCAAATATGAAATATTTCAATGCAGATTTTTGTTAAACTTTGTTTCAATTAATTTACAAGAATTGTTTTCATTTTATTATTTACTAGTGATCTGAATTTTAGAAATTACATTTTCGTCTTTCGATGGAGCTGCAAACTCGGGCGCCAGCCGCCAATGCTGGTGTGGATCGGAGAAACCATGGAAAACTAGCAGTCAGAGCAGCCGGCAGCTAGAAGTATTCTTCAGACAGCTGAACACGGCCTCTGTATCTAGTTAGTATTGAAAATCCTGCCTTCATCGGGACTCGAACCCTTAGATCTCCCGGTTAGAGGCACATCAGCAGTGACCCACCAAAGCCTATTCTAGTAATTTCATTGAGCTGTAAGTGTGTAAGTAAATACTGATATGTGTAGGGGTGAAAGAGGAGAAAGGAAAAAATGTTTTAATGTTTCGGAAGGCGATGATAATGTATGAAGACGAATTTCTAGCATTGATACACGACTGTGAATGTAAATAGTAAGTGAGAGTTAAATGCTTGGTAACGCAAATAAATATTTTGAAAGCAAAGACGACAGTATTTGGAAGAAATGAGGACCGTTGATGAACACGCACATTAACATATTCACCTGATCCCTAAACTGTATGCAAGAAATACAAAAACTTCTCGACAGTATCTTGCATTGTTTCTGAACGAGCACATTTTGCGAGTTGTCGTACTAATGCGTCCATGCAGAAGATCCCATCCCATTATCGGCCGATATATGATTAAAAGTTTACTGAGGAATTGGATCTGAAAGCTTTGCTCAGATGCTTTATTTAGCTGGCTTATCAAACTCATCCAAAAACAAGACCATCGACATTTGAAAAACTCAGGACATTTGAAAATCTATTACATAGATTAAGGAAATACAATAACAAAACACAAGCACTTTATAGAACTGCATAAACTGGGTTCCTTGGATGTTCCAGAACGCACAAATAAAATTGTGTGATCTTATGCCGACATTGAAACACATACAGAATACAGCCACAAAATGTTCAACTTTTACAATCTATGTTCCGTATGAAAATCAAAGTTCATGAAGTGCACCAAACGTAGAGAAGGTGCGACTAAAACAACAGTGGTTCAACTAGTCTCCAGGAAACACCACTTCCATCTAACGCGTCCCTGAGAGCATGATTATACGTTCATACTCTGTCGCTAGCAGTTCTTTTCTTTCTCACTACATTTTACGCAGTAGAGAAACTTTTTGACACAAAAACTCTTATTACAGAGTGCTGGTAAAGAAATATGGATAAATCAAATTGGAAAATTTAGAAAAAGTCCTCCATGTAGTGTATCCAGAATCCCTATTTTATGGGACCTTGATACGAAAAAATTGAATGACGGCATAACGTTCGTCTGTCTGCCCGTCCGTCCGTCCGTCTGCCCGTCCGTCTGCCCGTCCGTCCGTCCGTCTGCCCGTCCGTCCGTCTGCCCGTCCGTCCGTCTGCCCGTCCGTCCGTCTGCCCGTCCGTCCGTCTGCCCGTCCGTCCGTCTGCCCGTCCGTCCGTCTGCCCGTCCGTCCGTCTGCCCGTCCGTCCGTCTGCCCGTCCGTCCGTCTGCCCGTCCGTCCGTCCGTCTGCGTCCGTCCGTCCGGTCTGCCCGTCCGTCCGTCTGCCCGTCCCGTCTCCGTCCGTCCGTCCTGTCCGTCCGTCTGCCCGTCTCCGTCCGTCGTCTGTCCGTCCGTCTGCCCGTCCGTCCGTCTGCCCGTCCGTCGTCCGTCCGTCTGCCCGTCCGTCCGTCCGTCCGTCTCGTCCCGTCCGTCCGTCTGCCCGTCCGTCCGTCTGCCCGTCCGTCCGTCCGTCTGCCCGTCCGTCCGTCTGCCCATCTGCCTGTCCGTCCGTCTGCTCGTCTCCCCACCCGTCCGTCCATCGGCCCGTCCGTCGGCCCGTCCGTCCTTCGGTCTGGCCGCCCGCCCGCGCGCCCGTAGCCCGCCCGCTCGCCCGCCCATCCGTCCGTCCGTCCGTCCGTCCGTCCGTCCGTCCGGCTGTTCATCCGTCCGTCCGACTGTCCGTCAGTCTGACCGCCCGTTCGTCTGTTCGTCCGTCCGTCCGTCCGTCCATCCGGTCACCCGTCCGTCCGTCTCCCCGTCCATTCACTCGCCCGTCCGTCCGTCCATTTATCCGACCGTCTGTGAACAACGCTATCTGCTAAACCATTCTGTAGATTTCCTCGCAAATTGATATTTCACAATCGATCTGGATGATGTCTAGGCCTCTGGCATTTAAAACCAATATTTTAATTTTGAGGGGTAATTTACATGAAAACCGTGTGTCAGTTTCAAAATTTTCAAAATGATAGTGCTATTGTTTTTAATTAAATGTTGTTGGTGGATAGTTAAGAGAATGTTAAGGAAGGTTAAGAGAATAGTGCTTCTCTCATGTTCATTCATTCGCGTTTTAGAGAATGGTCTCATGTTCGTTCAAAACGCTTAATTTTTCAAAAATTGCAAAAATTCAAAATCTTTCCGGCGTCTTCCTACAAATAAAATTATTGAGATAGATATGTTTCCCTAAATAAAATCTGTCCCTTGAAACAAAGATTTTGAAATAACGTACAATTTTTCAAAAATTTAAGCAGTTTTTGCGTCATTGTGTGAAAATATGGGCGAGAATGTACCCTCTCCCTCACAAAAATTGTATCCTCCCAACCGCGCCGACAAACTTGAACACCCCGCGGCCGAGGGGAGGGCAGGGGGAGGAACGCGTTGACCAATAGCTAGAAGGTTGAACCACAGTATGATTACTACGTCAAGTGTTACAGTTAAAGACATCGGAGTTCTCTGAAAATATTTCCCCCCCTTAAGCATGTCATTTTTGACAAAAAAACACTAATTTGTAAATCAACAGACAAGATAATGGTAAATTTTCTAGATTTATGAAGAGAGGCTTATAAGAATCACGAGGGTGGAACAAAGTTATTATTTGTGTTATTTGTTTAAAACTAGTAGGGCTAAAACAGTACGTACTTCCTCCCTAGTACTTTCGCACAAAATTACAGAAAAAGTACTCGAATTTTTGAAAAATTGTACTACATGACCTTATCTTCAAATCTATCTTTAAGGAACAAATTTCATTATGGGAAAAAATCTTTCTCCACAATTGCAGTTGTATAGACACACCGAAAAAATTGAATTTATGCAATTTTTGAAACACCAGGGTTTTCAACGATCATGACACCTGCGCCATTCACTTAAACATACTTCAACCATCCAACAAATAGATTTGATAAAAAACAATGGAGCAACATTTATTCAAAATCTTGAAATTCTCTTAGAGAATTCGCGTAAAGAACACCAAAAATTAAATTAACGGTTTCAAATTTAAGGGACTGCGACATCTGCCAGATCGATTAAGGAATATTATTTTAGACAAAATCGGCTGAACAGCTTAGCCGGAAACGTTGTTCACAGGTGGACGGACAGACGGACAGACTTGGTTTACGTTAGAATATAAAAGAATGTGCAATTTTACTGAATTAATAAAGAACAAATATTTTAAAATTCGCATTGATACTTAGGAGGTCCGCTAGCGATGTTTAATTTTGTGACAAAACATCTGTTTGCATGCACCTACTATACTAAAGAAAGAATGTAATGCGATTTCACATGTACTCGGATTCGTATATTATAGCACAAAAACATCAAATTAACAGTTTTAGAAAGATGGTCCTGAATTATTGAATGATAAATTGAATTGAAAATATTAACATAAAGTTATATACGTTCATTAAGAAATTTCTATACTTGTATAAATGAAGTAGTATTTTTGTTATGAGATTCTACTCACGAGATTTTTCTACACACAAAATTGAATATTTCTGTATTTGAAAACCTTAACACTATATTCATCCAATTCAATGCAGTATACAACAAATAGCTAATAGTATGTTTCCCCATTTTTTAATGGTAATGGTTAAACAAGAGGAACAAATAGTTTTTGACACTCGGTGTTAACAGGAGACTTTAAACAAATTAATAATGCAGCTATTCGGTTGCTCAACATCCCTTTGATAGAAAAGCAGAAACAAATCGTTTGGGCGTAATGCACCTTGAAAAATAATTTGTTAATAATCAATTTCCATCCTATTTGATAAATATATCGACTTGAAAATGGCAGGACATAAAGGAAAATATAAAAAAATAAAAGTTATGCTCATACTTCCCGTAAAAAGACGAATTTAGCTTAATTAAATTGCCCATAGAATTTGTTTACAAGCAAGTGCATTTTAAGCGTAAGTGGCAGGCAAAAGCGTGACATTGGAGAACTGTTTTTTCACCATGCTTGTATTGAGCGAATGAATTAAGTGCAAACAAATGGGGTCTATGTAAGATGGTAATTTCTTATAAACAATTGCACATATCTCGGGAACGAAATACGATAGCGCCGATCGGATTCCGAAATTTTGTATGGCGTTTAAACGCCATTTAGATGAGACAATAAAAAATTACAACAATGTCAAATTTATAAACAATTTCCAAATTTTGCAAATCTAAAGGGGGAGAGTCTCCCGATGTCCCAGAATCGAAAACTGCGAATTAAAATGTTTGCAACAATTTATAATTTTATAAACAAATTCGAAATACGCGTTAGAACGGTGGGGAAGGCTCCGCAAAATTTGCCTGAAATGACCATTTCAAAATAACAGTTTGATAGGAGTTACAAGTTCATTACTAAAAGTTTGAATAATTGTTGCTAAAATGATAAATATTTACTGGTCTATGGACAATAATTCTGGACGGAAAACTTTTTCGTCGTGGCGTACGTGCAGGCACAATCTCTCCTTCGGCAGGGAAATATGACGATATTTCCGCCTCGTACGTAAACGAACCAGGCCCCTACCCTCTGTGACAGCGTTCTTTCTACCCCTTGGGATGTTGCACGAATCGCAGACAACTGTGGTTCTACCTTCTAGCGAGTGGTCAACGCTTCCCTCCCCTGGCCGCGGAGGGTCCAAGTTTGTCGGCGCGGGAGGGAAGATAGAATTTTGCCGGCCGATTTTTGTGAGGGAAAAGGTACGTACTGTTTTAGCATCACAAGTTACTCAAGCTATGAGGTAGATCAAATTCAACAACTGTATGGAGAATTATAGCGGCCTGCAGCTATAATCTGTAGTTTTCAATGGTTTGTTTGTTGTACCTGGCAAATGTCGAATAACTTAACGAACGGGCCACAGACCTCGTGCGACCTTTCCTTCATATTTGTTCCTTCCTCCTTACACACCTCCAGTTGGGATCTTAGAGCTTGGCGCAGATTTGCGGTTATATATATATATATATATATATATATATATATATATATATATATATATATATATATGATACTGCAATTATTGTAACTCGGTAGCAGTTAATTACATAAATAAGGTAATAAATTTCATGGAATTATAATAATAATAATAATAATATGAAACAGATAATTCATAAACATTAAATTACGTGAAAAAGAAAAGATACGTCTGTAATCTAAAACCACACTGTATGTGTGCCCAATTAAGACCTGACTGCGCTGGCACTGCACTCTCCTTCAATTTATTGCACTGCACTTCACTATATCACTACATTTCCTTCACTTCATTACTTCTCTGCTCAACACCTCACTTCATTATATAGCCTAATATTCTTAATTAACGCCCTCGTAAACATAGAGTTTCCTTAATTTAATTTCCTTAACTGTTAAACGCTTCGAGGAAAGGGATCAAAGGTTTTTGCAGGTAATGAGATTGATTGTCAAAGACCTGTGAACCTGCCATTATACACCTGTTAACTCACATATTGAATGCATCCTTATGCACCGGAACATTTCCTGATATTTTCAAAACAGCTAAGATTAAGCCACTCTTCAAAAAGTGCAACAAAAAGTAAATTAAAAATTATCGTTCAATATCTCTTCTGTCAGTTTTTTAAAAAATATTAGAGAGACTTCTTTTTACGTACAAATGGAAACCTTTCTCAGTAAACACGGCGCGCTTTCAGATTGCCAACATGGATTTAGAAAATCAAAATCTTCGGAAACAGCCATATTTTCTTTTCTTTCTTAATGATGAAATCATTGAATCAAAATGAAGCACCTATTGGATTATTTTTAGAGCTTTAAATAGCTTTTGAGGTCATTGGTCATGACATTGTACTTTCAAACTTACCTTCATATGAAATCCATGGTATTGCCCTAGATTGGTTATGTTTGTACCTTAAACAACGATCTCAGAGAGTAGAAATACCTTTCTGGAATGATGAAACATTATATACACACCTTTCTGACTTTTTGCAAATTGCACGTGGAGTTCTTCAGGGATCGATTTTAGGCCCTATTCTCTTCCTACTATACGTAAACGATATGCCCTCGACCATTCAAAATGGAAGAACAGTTCTCTTTGCAGATGATACAAATATTCTTTGCAATAAAGAAACCGTAAACAGTACAATATCAGATTTTCAAATTGGTTCAGTAATAAATTAATAGTAAACGAAAAGAACACGGTTTTAATGCAATTTTCCATGTAAAATAATCAATTCTGCGCTCCATTGAAAATGAACGGCGTACCATTGACTGATGTTAAGAACAAAATTTGTAGGTCTCTCAATTCAGTCTAATCTCAAATGGAATGTCCGTTAAAATGAACTGAATACAAAATTAAGTTCATTATGCTACGCAGAATTCTTTCAAATTTAGTCAGCCGCCTGAGATACAGCATAATATTCTGGGGAAGTACATGTTATAGCTCCCAGACTTTTAGATTACGAAAGAAATTGTATGAATAATAACCTAGTCTCACCCACGTGATTCTTGTAAGCCTCTCTTCATTAATCTAGAAATTTTACCATTACCTTGTTCGTTGATTTATGAATTAGTGGTTTTTGTCAAAAATTACTTGCTTAAGGGCGGGAATATATTTTCAGAGAACGCCGATGTCTATAACACTCGACGTAGTAATCATATTCATCACGTAACAGTATTAACAACTCATTACAAAAATATCACATAGAATATATATACATTATTTTACAACACTTTGCCAGATGGCATTAATCGATTAAAATCGATAGAAAAGTTTAAATCCCAAGTGAAATCGTTTCTGTTGCATAACTGTTTCTATGCTATTAGAGACTAAATTGAGCATCGCAAGGAAAGGAACATTAATTTTAACAGTAATATTTAATGTATTATTTACGATTTGGACTGCATAATTCTAAATAACCTGTAACAAATATTGCACCGCAGCCCTTTAGTCAATGACCCACATCTCAATCAAGCTTTTGTTCCATTTTCCCTTCAAACTTTTAGCAAATGCTGAGATGGCCCCTCGTTTTGCTTCTGAACATAAATGTAACTTCATTATCTGTGCCCATCTTCTAGAATTCAGTGGGTAATACAGTTATTCATGTTATCCTTCTTCTTATCGCAGCAGGAAGTATTATTCCTTAACTAAGGACATGATGAGGGATAAGAGCCCAAATTTATTGCCGATTTTCCCTTGAAAATATACTTTATTACATTAGGAAGAATACTTTTGTTAACAATCATTGCAAAAACGCTCGTTTTTTCTGGATTCAAAATTCAAGTAGTACATGACTTAGGGTAGGCATCACGGAATTTTTAAAACGTGCACAGAATTCACTTCTCCCCATAGGATGTCACACACAGTTCTTAACTGTTTTTGACGTAATAATAAATAAAATGAAATAAAATAAAAATAAATATATTCCAATCCCTTATAGTACGATTTGTGCAAGAGAATTTCCCGACATCCGTTCTCTGCAGTCTTAAATTTATTATATGCTCGTGATCCCCTTTACTGATGTACGTAGAAATACTTAGTCGTCGTTTAATTTCTTTCCAAGCTGGTACTATAAGCTTTATTCAAAGCGCGGAGTCTTGCCAATGTTCGCTTCTTTTCGAGTGAATCTCACCCTGCCATTTTCTTGTCTCCGAAAGTAAATTTTACTGCCGTACGCTGAATCCTTTCCAAATTCTTACACTGCATAAGAAATTTCCTTCGCGTTTACTGAACTCTTTTTTAAGATGGGATTTAGAATCGCTTTCCCTACAACGAAATCTACGTAACTTTTCCAGCTTAATTTACTGTCGAAATGGATTCCTAAGTACTTGCACGAAGAAATTCTCGGAATAATGCCATTATTTAAACGGTAATTTGTTTCTCTGTAATTATGACCCCTGCCAAAAGTGATGGATTTACTTTTAGAGCTATTTAATTTAATGCCATTACTGATATATATATATATATATATATATATATATATATATATATATATATATATTAACTCGTGTTTAACGTACATTGTAACTCTTCGAGCGCGCGTTAGCAGGTAAAGGACTTTGGCTGAGGGAATGTTTCATTCAAAATATTCGTTAAATATGAGTCGCAAAAGATCAAAATTACTCAAAAATACTTATCTAACTTATGACAATATGATTATCATTGAATTAGTCTTCTTACGCTCGTCATGATAGACTAAGATTGTATAGTTTCATTTGAAAAAACAAAGTTATCTCAATCTATCGTAAAATGCAAGTGATAAAATGATAATGAATATATTTATAAACTAGGCCATACCCTCATGCATTTCTGTGAAAACTACATTGCAAAAATTTCAAACGTTCAAAAGTTGCAGGATGTACTGAAGTCACATAATTTCGGATTTTCGTACAGCATTTGGTGTGAAAATTCCTATCAATAAGTTCTTGGCAGTTATTACCCCCACATCAAACTTAAGGTACTAAGACATTTAGTCGGGGAGTATAGATCCTAGATCCTCAAATACAAAAAAGACAACTGTGACACGTTTCCAGAGTCCAACTGTATCTAGCAGTCACGTTATTTCGTGAACTTCATAATTTCCTTCGGATCTTCCCCGATGTATCGGATGGCTACACACATAATTTACCTGCTTCTCTTCAATTACGATAATATTTGGGACGTCATTGTCAATTAAACGATCTGGATCTTGAAATTTCAGCATATTGTTATATTGTAATTTTTTTTCAATTTGTCCAGATTGTGTTTCGACCATTGATCATTCTCCAGGTATCTCCCAACAGCAGGGTCCCGCCACAGTCGGAATAAGAACTAAGCTTTTGGTAGGTCTCCTGACATTTTGTAGTAGTGTAATGAATGTAAGTGTGTGTGTAAGTAAGAAGAGAGGATGGGACGGAGGAAAAAACGCGCTCAATTCGTGGTCTGTTTGATAGGGCACTGCTGCAGCAGCATGCTGCTCCGGCATTCGCCTGGTATTGGTCTGAAAAAAAAACATGGAAAACTACGGATCAGAGCAGCCGGCAGCTAGAATTCTCTTCCAGACAACTGCTGAATTCGACTTAGCTAGACAGCTAGAGTCGAAAATCTTGCCATTGTCGGGATTTGAATGCTAGGAACTTCTGATAATAAGCACTGCAGTGACATAAGTTGATTCCCTGAGCCACTTAAGTTTGTGCCGCCTTTTTTGTGTCCTGTGCCTACTGCCCATGGAATCCGCTTGCCGTACCAATTTATTTGGCACTCCTGGGGTTTCTTCTCTCTGTTGATAAATCAATTGCGTCGCAGCATGAGGATACTCTCAATTGCTTGGACGAGGCACATCTTCCGTGAATTCTTGATGTACTTTATCAGTTCCTGTTTTTTTTTCTTTTTAAACTGTCTCTATCTATGTTCTGCTAAGTTTACCTTCAATCTAGTTGCTACTGGGTTCAAGAGAGAGATAGTTCGAGTATGTCTACTTCAATGCGAATGCGGAGAACAAGATGAGTTGTCATTAGTTCTCCGACTTGGCGATCCAGATTCTCCAGACCTCCCCGCGTCGAGCAGTGTACACGATCACCGCTACTGCCTAGATGTTGATACTTAGGATGAGATTTTAATTAATGATTGTGGTTCTGAAAAGTGTACACACCCGTCGTTTGTTTTCGAGTGAGGTCTTAACTTGTTAGTAGCGCTTATTTGCGGGTTTATGAAAGCCTAAATATTTAGGTTTTCTGCATAAACATGCCACTTACCGCTACCATATGTCATCTTAAAGGCTTGATATTTTTATAAACTTTTGACTAACACTTAAATCTTGAAAGCCCATCACTATCCTACTATGTGTAAGAGTCGTATCACTTCTTGTAGTCGATCCAAGCGTCACGCAGAATCGACAATGTTCTTCTCGCGATCTGAAAATCATTTTGTCAATGAAGAGGTTCCGTTCCTTTGGAACGAATTGAATCGTCTGCGATTGTCTTTTGTTCTTGTGGGAGAAGATTGTCTGACCAACGAGGCTCTCAGTATTTCGTCTATTTTTAAGGATCTCAAACTCTTTATTGTCTTTATGAGAGGCAGATAGTTACCAATTCAGCCCTGTTCATTCAGTCTGAGTGAACGTCATCAGTCCGGTATTCAATCTCTGCTGTGAAATGCCTGTTAGTAAAAGGTCACCCGCCTGCTAAGGGTAGAGTATGTGGTGAATGCTTATCATTTCTTTAAGCCAGTTACTATGAAAGTGGTCTTGGAAACCACTCTTTCATAATTTTGTACCATTTCTTATCATACCTGACGTTATTTTTAACACTTCTATTTTTGAATGTTTCTGATTTGAATGTTTCAACCCACAACGCTTGTTATGTTTTTTCTGTAAATCGTGAGAGTACTATTCTCTTTCTGGAAGTACTCCATCCCTGTTCTGGTAGGATTGGCGCCGGTTATTTTGTGACTATCGTTTCTGGTGCTACTATTAGACTACAAATGTATAGCATATCAGAGTTTCAACGTCACCATGACAATTAAAACGTGTTTCAATGTCTCGATGACTTCTGTCTTAGGGATGGTATCGCAGAACAGGTAAGACTCATCTTTTTTAGAGCGTGTGATTTAACTTTATGCAGTATGAATACCTCATCTTAGTTTCGTAGCCTTATTTATCTCCAAACGAAACTTCCACGATGCGAGCCAACTGATAGTCGCGGCTTTAAAATAGTGGTGCTAAAACTGCATGCACTTTCTTGCCCGTACTTGCACACAAAATGACCCGGAAAGTACTTAAATTTTCGAAGAATTGTACATAACCTTATTTTAAAACCTATCTTAAAGGAATAGATTTCATTAAGAGAGAAAATTTCTATCTTCAATTGTAGTTGTAGGAAGACGCAAAAAAATTATGAATTCTGGTCATTTTAAAAAAATCAGAGTTTTCATCGAAAATGAGACTTGCGCCAATCTCTTAAATGTTTTTCGTACTATCCAACAACAAAATTTAATCTAAAACGATGGCGCAATTGTTTTTAACATTTTCAAAACGTGTTAGGGGTTTCGTGTAAAGTACCCCCAAAATTAAAACATCGGTTTCAAATTCAAGGGTCCACGACATCAGTCATATTGATGAGGGAATATCAATTTTGGAGAAAATCGGCAGAACGGTTTAGCCGCTACCGTTGTTCATAGACGGACAGACGGACGAATGAACAGACAGCCGTTTTGACGTCATTCGATTTTTTGGTATCAAGGACCCATAAAACATGAATTCTGACTACACCACGCGTTAAATAATATTTTTCCTAAATTTAACAACTGAATTTATCCACTTTTTCGTCACCAAAGCTCTGTAATATTACTTTTTCTGCCGAAAAATCGCCGTTCTTTCACACAGGATTACATAACTTTCTCTCTATTCCGTAGCGAGAAAGTAAAAAGGATAATCCTCTTATACACACAGAGGGAGAACAGTCGAGAGCGTGGCGCTTGACCAGGCTGGAGTGGCGTCCTGCCGGGGGTAGATATCTTGGGGCTATACGCCGCGGAAGCACCTTATTTCACTATTACACAGGGGAGTGACTCCGTCACCGTCAGGGTTATTAACATTTACTACACTTACCACCATACGACAACGACCTAAAATAATGACCATAGCAGTTCACGTGCCCGGAAAGATCAATCAATCAACCGGAAGATAATGCATTGCTATTACGCTCGGCGCTACTGCCATTGTGATGATGCAAATCAAATTTTGAAAGAATAAAATTGAAAAATATCTATTGTGTGAAATTTAACCCAGTAAATTTATCTAGCGTCCTTACAGTGTCGTGCACTTCTTTTAAATATTCAATTTTCTGGTTTATATCTTCTTTCTTTCAGAGTGCACAACATTTTATAAAGCACTAAGGTTGCTTCTGACGTTGTGTTAATTAACATTCTCCCCGAGCAGACTTTTTCTTTTTTCCTTCTGCTCACCTTTTCCTCTTCCTTTATGAGGTACTGACCTTAAACGGACAAAACTAATGTTGTCTAACTTTAACAAAATAATTTAAAATTCACTTCGAAATGAATTAATGTGATTTTTTCAGCCATTTGAAATTGTGTAATATTTTGATATGTTCAAAATTATCAACATCGTACAAATTTATTGCATATGATGATTTATGGTTATAATGTTGTAAGATCTTGTATCAGTTGTATGGTGATTAGGCCGCAAACTTTTAGTTTGTAAATGAGTATCGTAAACTAGATCACAACCAAATTATTGTTTTGAAGTACAACTGGCTTCAAATGCTAATATATTTACGAGATTGCAAATAAAGAAGATCCTTGACACCAGTTAAATAGGTGATTGAAGCCACTCTCTGCCTGGGAGAGGTTTCTTGAAGTTACTAGCTTCTGTGATCGGTCGTTTGTGTGTGTGTATGCTTTCTCGATCAACTTCAGTCACAGGCCGGAGTATGACCCTTAAGCAAACTTTTCCGCAGTCGTCGGGAGTAAAAGTATTGAAATCACCTTAAAATTCCATCGTCAATACGGATTTTACATCCAAAAATTTAAGTTTCTTTTGTAATATAACTTCCCACATGTATCAGAAATAGGTTTTTTAGTGTTGATACAAACATGGTTAAAATTATCGTGAGCGGCAACGAGATACGTAAACATAATTTTGTAAAATTGGAATGTCTGGATGTACATACGTTTATGGCAGGTATACCTATGTCAGATTAGAAACTTTTGAGCGGAAACTTGGGAAACACATCTGGAGTAAGATGTAATTGTACCATTCTAGAAATCATTAAGACTTTTTGGGTGTATTTCACATAATGACCCTGCGACATTTTCATTTTTTTTAAATTATTGCAGTTTTTTCTTTACATTTCTTGCTGGAATAGAAGAACTTGAATTTATAAAAAAATATATAGATAGATTTTAATTAAAACTTCTGCAATTTTGAAAATTGTCAAAGATCAAATTTACTTTCGAACCTCTTCTACGCCTTCAATAGTCAGATATTTCTTCATTCTTAATGAAATTTATCCTTCAATTTTAGATTTTTAAATTATGTTATGAAATTTTAAAAAAATATTCAAGTAGTTGTTGAATAGTAACATTAAAGAAGAGAAAAAGTTTCGGTAGGCCGTGCATCCTCTTTAACTTGTTGGATTGATCACTTCTGTCATATATAAGGCAGACGCATGAAAAAATGACGAACTATAGATTTGTAATTGTTAATTAGAGGATACTAGCTGGACCCGTGCGTACATACCGCATTGTTTCAAAAGCGAAAATAGCTTCACACTGAATCACGGACACCAATGGTGAGTTCCTGAACTGTATTTTAAAACATTGTAGTCCTGTCATGACGATCCTGTTGAGATGTTAATTTAAAGTTACCTAGATTTTGAATTTCTACTCGTTTCTGATCTTCAGTACTGCAAAGTGTGAGTTCCAGAAGGTGTAGATCTCCAAAAACATAAAATAGGTACTAAAGAGCCTCGTTTTGTAGAATATTGCTTAAAGAAATAGAAAACGGGATCAACGTGTCCCCCGTATGTTTCGCTACATGAACCCTCACATATTTCTCGTGCGCTCTCACTATGTTCCCCGCATGTCCCTCAAATGTTAACTCACGTTCTCCTAGCATGTTTCCTGCAGATTATCATACAGTTTTCCCCACTTGTTTCTAGCATATACAATCGCACGTTTTCCGCAAATACCATTAATTCGACATCAATGCGTTTTCCATTGATTTCCTCATAAATGTTCCTCATCATAATTCCCAAATGTTCTCCACACGTTCAGCCCATTTTTCTCTTAATTTGGAAATCAAACTTAAGTTTCAAAAATTTAATTTGTTCTGTAACAAAATACTTTTATACTCGTTACGGCGCAATGTGCAGTGACTCCCATGCAGGTCGAAACGGGAAGTTGTGAATAGCTAGAGTACCCTAGAGCACTTTATGAAGGGGCGTGGCTGAACAGCTGTCGCGGTGGAGGGATACCTAACTAGAGCAGAAACCCCCAAAAATATAATAGATTTTTAGATAGATCGATATTTCTGTAATTGTTTTTTCGCGCTTGCCTTGCTAAGGCCTTGCTGTGAGGATAGGTAAAATGCTTTTATATCTATAACTTTCGACCAATTGTGAATTTGATCGATGGATACAATAAATCTCTGACAAGCGTGAGAGATACAAATGAGCATCGAAGACGACTTGCCAGTTCCCCGAGAATCGGGTGGGGTAACCTACAAGCAGTGGCGACTGGTACCCTAATAAAATTGGGGTTGCAGCCTCCATCAAATGACGGAAATGTAAGTTACAAAAATCATAACAGTAATATATAATAAGACGAAAGCAATACATAAAAATTAATTATAAACAAGTTTAATAAAAGTCAATATTCAAAAAGTCAACATTCAAGTTGCATTCCGTCTATCAAAAGTCAATATTGAAATTTAATTTCTTACATAATGTTATGCTTAATGTCCGGTATGTTTATCTTCCGTCTACATGGTTCTGGCTTTGATTTCCAAAGGCCAATGAAGTATTATTGTTAGTTCTTTATTGAGTCAATTGAATAGAATGCATACAAAACAGAAACAAACTAGGTTTGGAAAATACGGTGACCGTACTCTGTGCAATACATAGTGTTGTTTGTACACGTTTTACACGATATCATTTCATGATATTGGTTGTTATTGCTGATACTATTGGTGATGATAAGGAAATAAAATTATTTAATTTCGAACATTTCACACCGTGGTACATTCTACTATGGAATATCTTCATCACATTCAAAACGACGGTCGCCGAGTTACCTGCCACCGCATGCCGGGAATATCATTACTACATCGTGTGCAGAAGAGGTACAAAAAGAGGGATTTTCTTCCAGAACGGCCAACTTTACACCAAGGACTCATTAAACGCAAATTTTTGACTTAAAAACCTAACTTCAAATTAAAATAAATTACCCAAACATTGTAAATAATGCATTCAATAGCGTCAAGTACTCATTGAACTTTTAATAGTATGCGAAAATCTTAAAATTAAGTTGCAGCTAGTTTCAGACGAAGACAGAAAATTAGTATTACCTTCGGACACCGCGCCGACCCGCCGTGCTTTGTGGCCAGATCACCACGATCTTAGTTATAGAAGGATTTTCCTAAGGATGAGCCATGGTGACAGTTCGCGTAACAAGCGAACATCACATGTAATTCAGAGAAGTATCCTTCCGCCGCGACAGCTGTTCAGCCACGCCCCTTCATAAAGTGCTAATGGCTTCTGTGAAAACATCCCTATTCAGAAGTCTAAGAGTTTCGCTGAGGTATATGCACGTACGAGTCCGAGAAATATTTAAATTTAATTACGTACGTGGAAAATCTCTTAACATGCTCTCACAATCAGTAAAAGAAAACAACCACGAATGTAAATAGAAAGAAAAATGATTTTAAGCCGGAAACACGTGCACCGGTACGCATCTAGCATTAAAGTCTCGGTTTTAAAATAGACATAATATTTATCATACAAAAAGTAAATGTAATGTAATGAATATAGAAAAAAGATTTTCTACAGAGGAGCACATAACACTGCACTTACTAATTTCAATTATTTCTCGCAGTGTACTATATTTTTGTCGGACGAGAACATCACAAAAAGAAGCGTCGAAAACATTTACAAGTTAGCCAACTGCAAACGAACGAATGCAGGATGGGAGTCTAATGGGCTCGAGGACAAAACGACCACAGAACCTTCAGTTATATTGCCAGCACTAGCTGTCGCTTTGGCTCATCCTTAGGAAAACTGTTCTATAGTGGCGTGTTGCGGTGCAAAAACAACGGATGCTCGATTTTGAAGCATATAAATGCGCGGTCAAAGAATAAACTCAGTAAAACAGCTTAAGACCATGACATTGTGCACTGCTTAGGAGCGCAACCATTGCCGAAGAAAGCGCTCGTTGGGTACTCTTTGATTCCAAAATGATTTCATATACATGGATATTGCTGGATTATCTTGAATATTGAATATCATTAATTGGATAATGTAGGTTTCTAACATTAAAAGAATGTTTTTGATTATCTGGAGGTTAGGCTAGTACGAGTCGCTACTGTCTACTAGAATAGTACAAATGCGGTGTTCATAATCAGAACGATAGTTATGACATATTTTCATTATGAGTTTAATGACATTGTACCCAGGGTCTAAGAGAAAAATCGTTACAAATAAACTACAGACTTTTTATTGAAAATATACACATCAATACAGCACAAAAATAAATCACAAAATTATTTCATAAATTAAAACGAATAACTATTAACAATGAAGAACACACTCTTGAGTTGAAAGAAATGAATTACAGTTTAAAGAAAGTTTTTTTCCTTATATACACAATTCTGTCATACTATGTATACACTAAGCAATTATTTATTTGCCTGTACAAACATAGTTTGAATTGAAATTGTAAATACATATTGATGTTTTTGAATGATTTTTTCAGAAATAATTCGTTTTTTTTAATTAAGCCAAAGTTTCTTTACCTACATTTTCATTTAAGTTGGTGAACTATTATTGACAATAATAAAATCTTAGAGTTGACTTTTTACATGTAACTTAAGAGGTACAAATAGATGATAAAAGTAACAAATAAAACAAAATATGAATTTATAAATCAATATACACATAAGAAACATTATAAGAGTACTTAATTTATCGTTATTATTTACATTATTCATAAATTATGACTTGATTTGTCAGTAGAGTCCATAGCTGCACAATATATCATATTTAAAAATAATATTTCTTCTCTAGCTGAGTGCCTGAGGTAAAAGAATACAGAGTGAAATTAACCCCTTTTCAGGTAACTTTGCTGAAATTGTAAAATAATAACAAATATTCACATACAAGGTATTTCACCATTGACAGTTAAAAGGCACAATCCAAATATCTTGAATTGTAGATTGTAAACCTAAGAATAAGTAATATACGTATAAATGACTGCACACTTTCTGCCTTACAGATAAAGACATCCCATAAAATGTGCTCTCATT
The DNA here is from genome assembly GCA_011170035.1 of Teleogryllus occipitalis. Taxonomy (NCBI): domain Eukaryota; kingdom Metazoa; phylum Arthropoda; class Insecta; order Orthoptera; family Gryllidae; genus Teleogryllus; species Teleogryllus occipitalis. The sequence continues at coordinate 321,671 of BLKR01000781.1, read as the reverse complement.
GGACTGATCTAGCGAATGATAGAAAATCATTCATTTAAACTTCGTACAACAAATTTGCATTATGTTCATATTTTACAAGCCACCCAAGTAGGGAAATTTCTTCCTTGTTGGTTCAACACGTCTATTTCTTCCTGTTAAATATATTCCTGAAGGAAATGAAAACACCTCAATAATTAATTTCGGCGTATTCATTGTTTAAAGCATGCATTACAATGAATTGCACAAGCTCCACTAAAAATTCAAGTCTCTCTAAATGATCGAAAATATCCCTGTATTGGCAGCATAAAGCTTAACATAAGTTACTTTGAAGCTTGTAATTTTTGCATTGAATGAAAATTTTCTTTTTGAATATTACATCGTTGCCTTTGAAGTAATACAACAATATATTGCAAACCAGATACTACGAAATACGAAAATTAGAGCGGGAGTTAAACACACAAATTGAAATTTGTTCAATTTTTCTTATTGCGTCTGACATCTATTAATTCTATATCACTCACATGGAGGGCTTCAGATTGAAATGAATCCAAACTCATGTAATTCATAAATTGAATGTAATTACCGAAAATTTCAACGTTTATGTTATCATGGAAAATTTGCAAATGCAAAACACTAAACCGGCATGAAAATAATATTTTATTCCGCATCATTTTACGCGACAAAGCTAGCATTCTACTCTAATGGAATTGCAATGAAAATTTACTGAAATCCCATTACATATTTAAAATTAAAAACTGCCAGGGATACCGGCATTTCCATATCCAAAACTCCTGCTTCATTGATTTTACATCCCTCGCTGACATTGGATGAAAATTAATGGATTGTTATGACGTAACAGAAAACAACAGAGGGATCGGTTTCTTGTTTCGTTTTCACATGAACGTCAGTATCGCAAACTGTTCAGCCGCATTCCATTGGGACTTTGGGGTATGCGATTTCTCACTAAGTCGACATTCTGGAGTTTGCGTCCTTTGGTTAATGATCGAAGTCACTTGCTCACTCGTCGTGGTTCGCGAATCCACAAAACATCTCACCTGAAAGTGCTCTAGTGAAGTAGAAAACAGTAAACGAGTTGACATTCTCGTGTTTGATTTTCCTTTCTAAACATCGCTTCAATAACTTTTCCTGACCTAAAGGAAACTTCTCGACGGATCGAAGTATGAGACGTATTTGTTCACAGGCGCTAGTGGCATTGCTGACTGGAAGGCAAGGCATCAAAAACATAAAACAAAACAAAAATATAAAAAAAAAACTCCGCTGATGACTGCCTTCTCTTAGTTGTCTTTCGACTATCAGCCTAAGCATGATACCTTTCACCGCTAATCTTGCACTCCCCCCTCGAATTTCCACTTCTTCTCCCGGAGCCCCGCCCTCCAAACGCCTCCAGCACGTGCCCGGGCCACGCCCCGCGGGGCTAGAGCTTCTCTCCGCTGAGGCTGACCATGTTGTAGTAGGAGTGGTCGGGGAAGCGCTCGAGCTCGATGTAGTCCGTCTCCGTCATGAGCAGCGGCTCGAGCAGCGCCACCAGCTCGCGGAAGGACGGCCGCTCCTGCGGGTCCTTGTCCCAGCAGTAGTACATGATGTTGTAGAGCTCCCGGCGGCAGTGCTCCGGCTTGTCCAGGCGGTAGCCGTCCCGCACGCGCCGCATCACCTCCGCCGCCGCCAGCCCCGGGTACGGCGTCGAGCCCAGCGTCACCACCTGCGCACGACAACACGCGCCTCTGAGTTACCACTTAAGACAAGTGGCACTCCTCAAAAATCGTCATTTTGGGGAGATGGAAGAGTTGGAGATGGGATGGGGAGATGAAGTAGTTATTATTAATGGGGGCTCTACATGTGCGGTGCATAAGAAAAGTGACACCTCTCAAAAATCGATATTTTTGGAATAAGGGATGGAGAGGGTTTAGTTGATTGATTCTTATTAACTATGATGCCATACATTTGCGGTGCATAAGAAAAGTGATACATCTCAAGAATCATTTTGGAGATATGGGATGGAGTAGGTTTAGTTGATTGATTTATTCTTATTTATTATGATGCCCTACATTTGCGGTACATTAGAAAAGTGACACTTCTCAAAAATCGACATTTTGAGAATAAGAGGTGGAGTAGGTTTAGTTGATTAATACTTATTAACTCGGAGGATATACTTTTGCGGTGCATAAGAAAAGTAACACTCCTCCAAAATCTTTATTTTGGGAATATGGAATGGAGTAAGTTGGGTAATGTTAATTGGTTTAGTTCCATTTTTGTGGAGTAATGAATATTTTATTAAACGGAAGACAAATTTAAAACATATCCTGATGATGAAGGTCAATAACCTTCGAAACGTTGGTTTACAAAAGTGTAATAAGTGATTACAATTGTTTAATAAACATTGTTATGCTGTGAATATCTGCCTCATAAATGTGGACCTTGCAAGAATCAAAAACATGTGAAGAAAGGCAGCGTTATTCAAGTAATTTGTAGATTTTCTTGAGCCCTATCTATGTCTAAGCTTGCACTCCAACTGCTTCTTTGCCGCCGCCGGCTGATTTCTATACTTTCCAAATCTACCGCTCAAAGCAATAATGAGATTTATCATCACCGCCGGTTCACTCTCCTTCTTTGTATCAGAGTAAACTATCTAAGTCTCTGCAGAAATCAGAAGACTGGCGGATTCAGTTAGTTTTTTTCTTCCCGCACGAAATTTTGAAATGAGAATAAATAGAAATGAATGTACTGCACGATACTGTAAAATGCTAACAATGTAGTACATTACCATGTTTGTAAGGATAGTTAATTAACAATAAGGCACCAACATAAAATCAATCCCAAGGGCTTTCATCCAGGAAGCAAACAATCACTTGGCGGAGTGCCCTTAGTAATTGTCAAAGGAACACGCGCGTATGACGTCAAATAATATCTCGTACCCTCATTGAACACGATGCCATGGATGCTGGATCTTTGACGTCACAATAAATGCTAATCATAGGTGCATGTCAAATTTGACAGCTATGTAATTTTCTGTTATTCCCAAAATAATCAGAGTTTCAATTATTTCTTGAATGTTTGAATTATGAATGCAGATTCTACAAACAAGTTTATCTGATTAATCAATGGAAACAAATGACTATTATTTATATTTATGACCTAATTGATTAATGTTAAAAAGATCCGCTTTCACAGAAAATGCCTGCCAAAATGACAGGCATGACATTTTAAAATATAATTCAACTGAATTATTTCGGAAGGACATACTCCTAACACAACAAATGGAATGTAATATGTATTAATTATGAATATAATTTTAAATGAAAAATGAAAATTGACACAACAGAATGCGGATATTTTTTTCATGAAGATTAGATTTAAGTATATAGTAATCGTATGTATTGTATATTGTACATGTACGTATATAGTATAAATTGAATAATTTATGAGCAAGTTTGCGTAGTATCTTTCCATATCGTAACTTTCGAATAAAAGGATTATATTTTGAGAATATTATGCAAAGTTTCTCATAAATATATAAATTCTACAAGACGATAGTCTACATTTTCACGATTTTTATTTACACATCGGACCAACATTTTTCAAGGTGTCCATAATGACAATTATCTGAACTGCGCAAATGAAATTTTATTGATTAATAAATAAATAAATAAAAGTCGATCGATAAAAATACATGATGAAACATTAAAAAAATGCTTCCATGATGGGGAAAAAAGTTAAATGAGGTCAAGTTGCTCGTAAAGTATGCCGAAGCTATGTTTGTTAAAACACACGAAGGTTTGTGCATATGTGCGACTAAACCTAACACACACTAGACAGATTTAAAGCGTTGTATTAAATTTAGAAGTTGCGAGTACGATTCCGCGCCAACAGTATTCTACTGTTCTGTTACAAGGCTCATTGATCATAAAGGTGAGTAGGACTGAGAGAGCTTTTGAAAGATCAAAGATTGGTAAATATGCCTACTGAGAATTAAACTTCAGTCGTCTTTTTATCCGCTTGGTCAATATGCTTCCTTACTTATTCGAGAGATTCTGAGAACAGCGGTGAAAATCTTTTGTACCGCTTACTCTCTTTGACCACATTATTCAATTTCTGATCTTCGTGACCTTTCCGTGAAAACTTTTACCGTTACTTTTCCGGACATTTTTTCTTCTTGAAGTCTACATTTCTCCTTTTCTCATTTTTCTTTCTTTATCGTGAATAAGCGTCGAATCTTTATCTTCAAGGATTCATCAATAATTTTCTCTGACCCTACATGTTTATCATTACAATGTCCTTATCCAGTCAATATCATTTTTCAATTTAGTTCTTAGCTCATTTTTAGTCTGATTCTGATTTCTTGAACATTTCATTATATTTTTAATACAAGAGTACCATTCTCTTACAAATATTTTGGCGATTTTTTGGTAGGGATTCACAGGAAAATATTGGCCATTAAATGAATAAATTGTCGAGCAAATAGCTCATTATGATAATTTCGAAAAGTAATTTGTGAACAGAATGAAAAAGATAAAAAATTTATCACAACAAATACATTGACCTAAAAATGTAATGATATTTCTGTCCATAGGCTGATGATGATTCTTTTCAATTGTATATTCGATAGTGCCGTGTCCATATACATTACATACGAGTCAGTAACACACGAGTTAGATTTGTAATTCATATGAATATAAGTATCTCGTCAGACAAAGTCTGTAGACAAATATTAAAAATATTTTATTTAATAATTTATGAATACAAATTTAACATTTAACAACATTCTTCCAAAAGCCATGTTAATGATATTTCTATATTTATACCAGTTAACATTTATACAGTAATGACAACGCTGAATAATATTCACTAAATGTTTTTGCATTGCACGTATTTTAAATTACACGACTCTTTTGTTGGCCATTGACAAGACACACAAGGCCTGTTCACTAATCCGATAAAGCAGCGAGGTTAAGTATTTTAATTCCAAAACGTTCTTTTTAATTAGATGAAAGAACAGCTGCTCAAGAAGCACTGGTGGCACTGTTGTAAATGACGTTGGCAGATGAAATAACGAGGTACTTACAAAATGCAAGAGATTCGGAACCGACCCCAGGCAAGCTAAGACTGTTCAAAGAGAGAAATATCCTAAGAATTTCTTAAGAAAATAGTAGGTCTTCGTAGTCGTAGATGACATTAAATAATGCTAAAAGATTGTCACAAGTGACAATGTCTTGTCGCAAATATTTTACCGGATAGTACTGGATAATACCGGATAGTTCTAGTAATGGCAGAATCTTACCTAATTATGCTTAATTTTAGGTAGTATTTTGATTTTCCTTAATATATTAAGTTGTTTTCACAAAGGAAATATCAACACTAGATACTAATATCCATTTCTTCAGAGCCCAGGCCACTGCACTTCAATCTTGGTGTAAATCGGAACTCCAAGTAAATTTTGCAGGATGAATATGACCTAACTTACGTTACTTTTATTGTTCTTTATTATCAGATTATTTGGAGTGTATTTTCAGAATATATTCGCATTAGCAGGTTTTTTAAATTTACAGTAAAGAAAGTTTTTGAAATTTATAACATTTATATTCTTTCTAAAATCTTATCACCTCTCAGGAAATGTTTGACACTTTACCAAAAGCTTAAGTGCAATTTATATGATACAAAATAAATTTTATTGCGCGATTCTGAACAAATTAAATGTACTCAATTTAATTAGTCTGATACTCGGCTAGAATTAGTAAACCAGCACTTTTCTGTAAAATTTGTAATGGTTATATTCAATAATTCTTATATTCCAATTAATGTAACTGAATTTTTAATACTTCAGATGTGCACAAACAGTTCATAAAACCCCTTATGACGTTCGCATTCATTGAGGGATTAAGATAAATAAGCTACAATTTGGGGCCTCTCCAATTTCAATTAATAATTAAAGTTCTAAATTGGCTAAAAATGCTTGTGAAAATGTCTTTCTACAAATTTATAAGTAGTTTTCATATATAAATAAAAATTAAATAAATTGATTTATTAAATTAAAAACATAATTAATTAAATAAATGGTGAAGTTTAAAGTAAAAAGGGGGCCTGTATCATATTTTTGCTTGAGACCTCGAAAATAGTAAGTCCGTCTGCTCGTATTCCATTTTTCACAGTTGCCTGTGGCCACCAAAATGCACGTTAATTAAAACCAGATTCGTTCTACAGTGAGTTTGAGCTAGTACTCGTTCATTGGTTTGTTGGGGAAGTGTTGGTATTCCAAATTTTTTTAATAAATAATGTTGACTCGACCACCATTTTACTTATATCATGAGTAGCTTTCCCCGGCTTGGCCATCATCTAAAGATCTGCTTCAAATATTTAAAAATAATCATTATAAAACAAAAGAAAAATAAATAAATAAAAGGTAAAAATTAAATATTTTTTAAATTGTGAGAATGGGCATAACTATATGAAAAGAAAAGAAATTTAATTTTTAAGAAGTTTACTTTCTGTAAGCCACCACTCTCACATATCATAGCTCCATACGTCTTCTGTTTGCGTGCAGACTGTGCCCAACGTTTTGAACTGTGAACTCGCGCAACTTTTCTTGAACGATGGATTGAAGAAATGCGGGCGGAGTGGGGGTATTAGTTACAAAGTCGACCACTAGAGTATTTACAGTAATGCCAACCTCTGGAAAATCAAAAACAAACCTGCTACGTGTGCGGCCAGGTCATCTCTCTTGATACGCAACAACAGGGACACTGCATAGAAGTTTTATGTGCCTCCCATGAAGGACCTGGACCTGCCTCAGCCATTTACTTAGATAATGGTAATAAAGCTAAACAGAATTTCTGGACAATGAAAACAACTAGCTTCTCTTTTGCACCAACGACGTTTTAATACTTGGAATGTTGTCATCAATGTTTGATGCGAGCTTTTGCTTTCAACTGTTTATTGCTTAGAGGACGTGGAAGCAAGGTCATCGTTCAAGGAAAGTTGCTCCAGTAGTACTTCACCATATCACTTCTATGGTTCCACTCAACCGAGAACGAGCTTGAAATACGAGTAAAACCTTTTGTTTATAGGAAACGTTCCGGGGGAGTTTTGTTAGTGCCAGAACATGATCGTATCGAGGATCAGTAATTAGCAAGCCTTCATGGGAAAACTACTCAGATGATGCCATATAGTCACAGGCAATTCAGCGGTAGCCGTGTATCCCACAGGTCTAGCTCCACATCAGTAATTGGTTGGCAGTGATTCCGCTTGTCGAATTGGACGGGACATCCTCACCATAGATTTAAGGATAGGAGATTTCCGGATATAAGAAAGCAAGGTTAAATTAGAAGTAATATATTGCTGACTCGAAAGGTGATACGAAAAGAGATGGAATTATGGAAAAGTGGAATTAACAAACCTGTTTATTCTGAATGAAAATTAATAAAACAATTATTTTACACAAAAATAATGAACATGCAGTGAATTGTCGATTAAAACTTCTGTGTTTTGTGCATTGTTTTGTGATACTAAAAATACCTCGTGCATTAAACAAACGCGGAAAACGTTCGTGATTTTTGTTTGGATTGGTTTATTTTACGCGATTAAAGAATGTGTACTAATTATTTAACGTTATTACTAACTCTCACTTCAACTACAATTCATCTTTAAAATATAGAAACTCCAAAATTCGAAATATCAGGTGATTATCGGGACGAAAGAAATTCGAATTAAAATAGTATATAATGTTTAGAATAATGTATTCAAGGGGAATAACGTTCTTCTGAAACAAGAATTTGAATTATCCGCATTCGAATTACAAAGAGTCAACTGAACTGACAACTTAGCTTGAGTTTTGTACGTCGTGATAGCAGGCAGAAGTACTTTCTTTTACCATCTTGTAGAATGGCAATCTTTAACCCTAGGACACTAACCATGAGTCGAATCGACTCACATAGTACACATAACTCCCACGCGCTGCCCGCATGATGCGCTAGCAATCTGACCGATCACAGGAGGTTCCACGGTTTAGTGCTTCTTGTGGTCCCACCTAGGTTGTGTCTCTGACTTCTGCCAGGTTCGTGTGGCGTCATTATCTTCAAAGGTGAGTGAGTAGAAATTACTCATGATTAGATATAAGATACTATTTCAGTGTGCGTCGATCTTACTCTTCGTTAGTGAAAGAAGCTATCTTTGTCTCGTTTTGACATTTACAAATTGAATATTTTTTCAATATTTAATTCTTCCATTATATGTAATAATTCCATTATAAGTAATTCTTTGAAAACTAAGGAAAAACAAAGCAAAACTTTATTATTTACATTTATTTTACGTTAAGTGAGTCGATTGGACTCATGGTTAGTAATTACGTATCTATAAATATGATTAGTGTTCTAGAGTTAAGGTGAAAGTGAGTGAATCGTGAGTGGAATACACACCTCCCACATGAGCACGCCGAAGCTCCACACGTCAGACTTGACGGAGAAGATGTTGTCGTAGAGCGATTCCGGCGCCATCCAGCGGATGGGCAGGCGCCCCTCCGACTTCCGCTCGTACACGTGGCTGGCGATGACATCCCGCGCGAAGCCGAAGTCGGCCACCTTGCACACGTGGCCCTCGCCCACCAGCACGTTGCGCGCCGCCAGGTCGCGGTGAATGATCTGTGGAGGAAACAAGGCACACTCTAGAAACGGTTACGAATGATAGTTATTTGTGCACCAAGGCCGTTATAAGGATGCTAATGATCGAGCGGAGAGGAGGACCGGGAAAGGTGGCTCAGTGCATCAATTGATGTCACTGCAATGCCTCTGGCTGGGAGATCCTAGTTTCCAGTCGCGACGTTAGCGAGATTTTCGACACCGGTTTGCCAGCTAGGTCGAATTCAGTCGCTGTCTGCAGGAAAATTCTAGCGGCCGGCTGCTCTGATCGATAGTTTTCCGTGGTTAATCCGATCAACACCAGGCGAATGCCGGAGCATTACCCTAACAAACGGGCCACGGACCGCGCGCGACCTTTCCTTCCTCTTTTTTGTCCTAGCTTTACCCCTTACTTACACACACACTAACGTTCACTACACGTCTACACTTGCCAGGAGACCGGTCGGGAGCTTAGAGCTTGTCCCGGCTGGGGTGGTGCCCCACTGGTGGGAGGTACCTGGTTGGAGGAAACCCCGGTAGGCGACGGTAGGTCGGCGCCGGATCTCGCCATCCAGCGGGGAAAAATAACATCCACCTCCCGAGAAAACATGAACTACACGTATGGGACTAATGACCTCGTTAGTCGACGCTTCCGGAATCACTAACAACCAACGTATCGAGCGGAATCACGAACAACCCTTTTGGGTAGGGCTTTTTGTCACCCGAGATCATTAGAACCAGTTAACGCACGTGGTACAGACAAGATTATATGTTTTTCCAATTTTAATGATTCAGATTTAAATATTTATCAATTAAGCGGATGATAAGTATACTTGGTCTGTTTTTCTCTTATTTCTGTCCCATAATTCTTTTTGCATAATTCCCTCTTTAAGAAACGTGTAGCATCACTCAACTGTTTTGATGTTTTCCTCGTAACCACGATCTTCTCGATCCAGGTAAGTTATGCAGTGAATATAAAAGCTCCGTATAGAATGCAATAAGAAACAATAACGCGTAATTAAAAAATAAATGTAATTTTCGTTTCAACAATATAGTTTTGGGGTTCATTTAAAACACTTTGCATTGCGTTATTTCGAGTGTAAATCTCCCCTTCTCGGGCAACAATCCCGAGAAATAATTATACGAAAAAAATACAGAAATAATTATACGGATAAAAATACTCTGAATATGACAAAAACTATGTTAACTTCATACTGGATAATTAAAGACGGCTTTACAATAAACTAAAATGTCAAAAAAGCTTCATTCCTTAACTGTTAAATTCCAAGATTAATTTTCGTTTTATTATATAATATCAAATCATACCCATTTTTAATTATTTACATTGCATTGACGTTATAATTGAAATTACCTTGCAGGAAGATTAAATGCATTTAGTGTAATTGAATTCAGATTAACCGTTCATATTGCGTAGGCTGGACCAATATTTACCTGTTATTCTATGAGTCCTAGTAAATCTTTCGATTGATGCCTCAAAAAGAAAAGTACGTTTCTAGGTTGTAGGAGGAAAATGGTATTAGCTTATCTCGTCTGGGGCGGTGCCTGGCTGACGGAGATATATCAGGAGGGGGACAGCCCCGCAATTCAACTTGTAGGACGGCGTCAGAAGAACCGGTTATCATAAAAATGATATGAATTCAGTATCTGAACATCAAAGGAACATGAAACAATCTTTTCAAAACCTGAGCTCGGTCGCGAGACATCAACTTGAGACAAGACATATCATGAATTTCAGGCAAGTAAAGATTCTGAATCTGAAACCGCAGAATGCGTGAGGTTACTATCTGAGACGTTACATATAAAACTGAATGAAACCTTAACTACTATGATAGAATCCAATAACTTCACTAGAATTTAACACTTGCTTTTACGTTTTAACAAAGATAATAAAAATTAATTCTTTCTTATTTATTGTCCCCTCACCTTTCTTGACGACTGAAATATTGGAATACATGGAATACATGGTATACATTGGAATACATGGAATTGGTTCGTCTCGTTTACAAATGAGACTGTTACCTGGAAGGAAGGAGCAGAAAGAATTACGCACGCTCACAATGTTATTATTTTTTATAATATTGTAAATAATTTAGAATAATTATAAATGCATTCTAACTCAATTTTTTGAAAAAGGTAAGCTTGTATCAACTTCCATTAATAATGCCAATTAACCGACTGATAATTCTAATTCATGGATTGATAATATTAACTAATTGATTGATAAGGCCTACTAACAGATTGAAAATGCCAATTAATAGATTGATACTGCCAAGTAATAGATTGATAATGCCAATTAATAGATTAATAATGCCAATATATTAATACTACCAAAAATATATTACTATTACCAATTAATTGATTAATGATATTCGTTAATCGATTAATAATTTCAATTAATTGGCTGATATTACCAATTAATCGACTGATAATGACAATTAATCGACTGATAATTGCAAGTAATCGACTGATAATTGCAAGTAATCGATTGACAATTGCGATTAATCGATTGACAATTTATTTAATCGATTGATAATTACAACTAACTGATTGACAATTGCAATTAATCGATTAATAATCGTTTCCGCCGCGGCTACTTACGCCCTTGGAAGAGAGGAAGTCCATGCCGCGCGCCACCTGGTAGGCGAAGGAAGTGAGGTCGCGCGACGTGAGCGAGGCGCTGGCGCCGTGCAGGTTGCCGTAGCAACGCTCGGCGCGCGAGCTGCGCAGGAAGCTCTGCAGCTTGCCCAGCGCCACGAACTCCATGATCACGAACAGCGGGTCTGCAACACAGCGCGGCGCGTCAGCCCACATCACACCTCATACTCCTGGCTGTGGTTTTGTGTAAATGAGTGAATACAAGCCATTCCATTTAGGTATTGGCAGAAATGTAGTGGTTACACGTGAAAAGCAACTGCTGAATTGTAAGAAGCATCTTCTTCTTCATTTATGTTTCAAAAAATTCATTTTCATATGGAAGGAAAGCAAAATTGGACCAAATAAAAAATAAAATAGGAGTTTCTATTCTATTTTTTTCAATCCCAGATTACTGACGATTTGTAAAGGTTCACAATTCAAGTTAGAATTTAGTAGTGCCACGTACAGCACGTACTACTTTCTAGAATTTGTAACTCGTAATATTATAATACTGCCATTGTTTTGTCCATAGTAACACATCTGAACCTATCCCTTGTAAAAATTGACTACCAATCATAGCGCACGAGATGCGAAAAGCTAATTTAGCAACTTCAATTTCACAATCCAATGTCATTTTTGTTGTCATTTGTAAACCTCCTTTGCTCGATCCGATAAAAAGTAATACAAAATATTGAGAGCTATTTTTGAGAATAGTTTGAAAATGCCTTTCAGGCTTCATGTGAAATATCCCCAAAAGTAAAGTTCTGTTTCAAATTCGTGGGTTCTTAAGTTCGGTGAGAATGGTCGGAGAACGTCCTCTTTGGAAAAAATTAAAGAATCATGCCAACCAGTGCAATCGAACAAACATTCGTCTTACTGGCTACCGAAACTCATCGTGGACCTAATAAAAGATTAATATAGAATTAGAAGACTGTGGGAGTTGTATAGACGACCGCACTTAAAAAAAGAAGAGGAACTCTTCGTGCGAAAAAGTAAAATTCCTAGTCGATGAACACAGATATAGTTGATTTAAGCAATTTTTAGCGCAAATTAACCCCGGCTCACCTTCATTATGGACTACGATCATAAAGGTTACCAGAGAAAAAACTAGAATACCACAATTAAAATCGGGCACCAACGCCCTCTATACAGATGAAGAAATAGAGGAGGCGTTTGCTTTCAACCCATTCCAATATTAAACCATTATTTTATTGAGGAAATTTTAAATAGCGTGAACCAACCTATATACTCCGCTTATGTAAGAACAAAATTCATATCTCCCGCAGAGCTTAACGCACAATAAACAGACTCAAAAACAGAAAAGTGGCTGGGCCTGACCAAATAACTAGTCAAATATTAAAAGAATTACCAAAATCCACAATTGCAGCAATAGCAGTGATATTAAATGCAGCGTTAAAGTTAGGTTACTCTCAAAGTAATTGGGAAAATGTAATAATTATCCCAATAAACAAACCTAATAAATGCCCACAACAACTATATAATTACAGGCCAATTAGTATATTACCTTCATTAGCTAAAGTGTTTGATAGACTAATTTTAGATCGTTTAAATAAATTCTTATACGATACAAAGGCCATACCTGAAGCCCAGTTCGGCTTTAGAGCAAATCACTGGACTGAACACCAAATTTTAAGAGTTACGGATTTGATTGCGAAGGGTTTTCATGAGAAAAAGTACACGGTAGCTCAATTCTTGGACGTTATCAAAGCGATCGGCCGTGTCTGGAAAATAGGACTGAAATACAAAATCCGACATCTAGGCATTCCCAAAAATCTTCAAGATATAATTGAAAGTTTCTTGCTAAATAGGTCATTCAATATTAAAATACACGACACCATGTCAGATAAATACAGAATCTCAGCTAGAGTTCCACAAGATTCTCCATTGTCACCAACTTTATTCAAAATTTACCTTGCCGCTTTTCCAGAACTAGTGGATACCGAAATATCCCTTTTCGAAGATGACACTGTTATCCTTACCCAACATGAACTGGTTATTGTCCTGGAATGCCTACAGCATGTTTTAAATACCTTAATTAAATAGACTGATAAATGGAGAATCCAGATAAACCCTTATAAATCACAAGCTAAAATTTTCTTAAAAGATTTATAACCCCTCCAGTTTTGACAATACATAATAATCCGGTTCTCTGGTTAAACAATAACCAACCCGTCAAATACCTAGGAGTCAAATTAGATAAGTGATGAACATAGAAAGACCACATAATGGATATTGCAAACAAAACTTAGGCAAAAATTTTCAAACTTTACCCACTAGTAAATAAAAAGTCAGCTTTAAAAATAGAAAATGGAGCAACAATTTATAAATCTATAATTCGTCTGTCGCTCACCAATGCATGCTCAGTATGGGGCTGCAAACACACATATTAATAAATTAGAAATAATTGAAACCAAATTCCTAAGACTGATTACCAAAGCTCCCTGGTTTATTTCTAACGCAAAAATCCAAAGGCAATTAAACATTAGTAGCATTAAAGTGTACGTAAATAAACTATCGAATTTTTTTATTTAAGCCTTGAAGCTTGTCCCAGCAAATAAACTTTCAATCTTGGCCGTACAGCCTACGCACCATGAAGGATATTGTCACGCTTTCCAAAATATCGCTTAAAGCCACCATGAATTGCTGGTGATATGATTATAAACATTAGATGTGATTGTAAAAACTGTATACATGTATTCACTCAAAAGTGTGATTTTTATATTATTTTCTGTCTGTCTGTCTCTCTCTCTCTCTCTCTCTCTCTCTCTCTCTCTCTCTCTGTACTTGTGCCCTGATGTGCTGGAGGAGGCTGTTATGTTCTGCGTGTAATGTATATTTTGTAAATAATAACCCCCGAAAGGCCTAGAGAGTTGAACTCGGAACGGTAGGAAATAAATTAAAATAAAAAAAACTTTGAAAAAAATGTCTGATCGGTTTTGGTTCGTGTTGTCGACAAATAGACGGACACATGTGTTGCCGCAAACCAATTTTTCGGTATCAAGAACCCGCGAAACGGAGAATTTGAATACATGAGGAAGTAAATATATATACGAAAAATATTTAACCACATTTCTTTATAAGAGCCGGACAGTAAGACGTTTTTCTGTCGAAAAATTCTTTATTTACGTTTTAAAATTATTTATTATTTTCTCTTTACTACATGCGTAGTAAGGCAAGAAAGTAAAAGCGAAGTCCTTCGAAACCCGAAATGTGTACTCAGCTAGTTCACTATTCACGGTCCTGTGCTTTGCTCGTAAGCGGGAAAAGCAAAGAGGAAACAAGGTTCTACATCAATACCTTGCTGTAGAAAGTAACAGTTAAAAGCTTCATGACAGAAACGGCACGACAATCCCCCTAAAAACTATTAGCCTAGAGGCTCCTCGAGCTAGCAAGATCGGTATTCTTTGTCGTTTCATTTTCTTTTCTTTTTTTTTAAAGTCGTTTTCATTTCAAATTGAAAAGTTACAAGTCTGAGGTTCGTTAGAATTTGGCAAGGTCGTCCTGAATATGATGATTTGATTTACTTGAACGTGTTGAAATATTTCTTATTTATTTAATATTTTTTTCTTAATAATAGGATATTCTTGAATACTTAGCAAGAATTCACCTTTACAACTTGTGCGTTGTCGAATATCGTCCGGAGGATTAGTACCGTTCTTTGACAAATACTTTTCAAGGAAAAACATCATTATGGATAACAGTACTTTTAGTATGGAAAATTCTTGACAATTTCTGCACTAAGGAGGTCCACAATGCCGCAGTCTGTCTTTTAGTAAAACTACACAAAAAAGGAATTCTCTGAGTTTTAATGTTATTTTTCCTTTCAAGGTATTAGAAACTCCAATATCGTAAATTATGCAGTGGGTTCTTCAGAGACGTTTATGTAGTCTTGACACTTTTAAGCGAGTCTGTTATTTCTTGTTTGATTAAATTGATGTGGTCATTTCTTATTACCACTGATATTGCTTTGGGCTTGTCAGCCTCGTAACGCAATCCTACGAGCTTTTATCATTCGTACCACAAATAACTATTCTTTACAGCGTACAGTGTGCTTCCACGACCTTGATTTTTCATTAACTTTTTGTGCACGTCCTTTAAATTTCCAGCTACCTCGCACAAAGGACGGCACATGAAAGTGGCCTCCTCTACGTGAGCGTAACAGAAAACCTACACAAAAACAAAGCTTTGTAGTTTATTCCCGGAATACAAACGTGACGCTAAGATTTTTTACTCACGTTTGTACACACCTTTTCTAGGTGAGTTTTTGGACTATTCCATTAAATCTGTTTATGAATGAAGATCTCTATCTATGTATTACATTATTATGTGTAACTTATCTACGTGTTACAAATTGTCTACGCACTAATAAAATAAAAGAAAACTATGCAGCTTCCAGACACGTGTGCGATAACTATGATTAATAACATATTGAGAAACTCTAGAAAAAATCCGAAAGCAATGAAACCGTTTCAATTTTGTCTCCAAACATTTTATTGTGTTTTTCCGCCTATTCTGAAACTGCGCGTGAAGAATGAATTCTCGTACTGTTGGTCGGTCGGTCGGTCGGTCGGTCGGTCGGTCGGTCGATCGGTCGGTCGGTCATTTCTTTCGACGCAGGTAACATCACGCGACAGCAAGGTTCCAACAAAAGGCCGCCGTGTTATTAGAGTATTCGTGAAGACTGCTTTAGTAGAAATTCTCAATTTGTTGAAGTTGTATACAAAAGTATTTTATTTGTTGTTCTTGGCAGGGCGCGTTCATTAATTTTGGAAAACATTTTGTATGGTTTTGTTCAGCAGCATTCTGCAGCTGCACGATACTAGTAGATTAATAATTCCTTATGGAAGCTTTTCCATGCGTATTTTTTCCAGTTGTTGCAGGCGACAAAATGTAGATGTGGCAATTTCACTCCCCAGCGCGTCCGTATGACGTTACCCAAATCACATTTTATTTCCCGCAAAATGCATCATTACTAAAATTAATTACGAACTGCGACGCCACAATGCGCACTCTACTAGAAAGTGGAGCAAACAGTATTCGCGATAACGGTCCGTTATGGAGTGAACAGACACAGAACGTTAACTTTATGAATTTTGAAGATTACTTTATGTAGAAATGAATGAACTTATGAAGAAAATTTCGTTTACTAAAAAAGTATTATAAAGAGATAAGTTAATACTCAGAATAATAACGATTGATAGGTTAAAATTAATAGTACATTCTAAGTGTGTGAAGATGAAATTAAATTCAATGAAGATATTTGTAGATCTTCTAAAGAGTAGAAAATGTGATTTCAAATTACGCTCCAGAACTTTCACGTTGTTAATGTATTAAATTGTTACGTCATAAGAAAAAACCGAATGGTTCTTTCTGATTCCCTACATCATAAGAGGTTATGTGGAATAATTATATTCTCTTATTCAACAGCAATATCCGCTCACTGCGAAAATATTCCAGAAGACGTGCTCTTTAGTAATTCAAAAAGGTCTTTCACTAACGTTATTGAAGAGACTTCGGAATAAAGTGAATTTTATGGATACCTCTTTTAATTTACTGATTATAGACGATTTTAATTGTCAGAGAAATACGTTAAAAAATAAAATATGAATGTAAATACTTTTTTGTTTACCAGCTTTATAAAATAACCTTTTCTGTTGCAAAAAATTGTATATAATCCGACATTTTACAGCACAAATGGTGACGTATTAGATTTTACGGCACGAATGATTGCGTCATCACACATTCAGCTAATCGCAGCGAGAGTATTGGGGGGAGGTAGAGATTATCGGAACACCTGACCACCGTTGTCTCGCACAAATGTCAAATACCCGAGACGTCACAAGAAAGTTGTTTCGCAAAATTAAGTTTGATTCTTTTATAAATTTATAATACCTACTGTTATACAAAAATAAGCGTATCCACTCGTTTATGATGTTGCGTTATTGCATTTTTACAAATTTAAAACCCCTAACGTCCCTTGTTTTCAAAACATGTACTCGTGCAATAAAGCTTAACTTTATAAACGAATTGCATAAATTACTATTTCCGTAGTTTTCGATACAAATCATTCCCACGATAAATAAACATACTTTCAGATAAATGAACGTGTTCAATAAATCACTCAGTAAATTTGGTATTTGGTATTTTTTAACGAATGAACTTTCTTACACTTTATCACAAATATTTTGTCATTTTAGATCTGATCATTCACTGAAGAACTGTAATAATTACACAATTTATAGAATATTCGAGGCATAATATTTTGATAGTTTGCTGCTTCGGGTGCCAGATGAATTGTTAGTACATAAATATTCAGGATGCGGTATACCAAGAAGAGAGTTGACATAGTAATTCAGGAGAAGACGAAAATACTATTGAAAATGTATGTGCTACCCTATCTAATAAAAACAGTATAACAGTTTTCAAACCGATTATAAATAAATATAAAGTAAGTTATACTCATATGTAAGTATGATGTTTGTCGATCGTTTGTCAACTCTTCTTTTTATGTGTATTTAGTATTTCCGACATTTTTTCAAACAGACGTGTAACATTTGATGTACGTAACACAGGAAAACAGAGAACTAAAGGCTTTATTTGCTTCTTACTCACTCATTCATTCGTATCTGAGTATCACAAGAAAAGTAACATTAATTTTAACAATGATACATAATGCATTATTTACCATTTGGTCTGTATAAATGTGTATAAACAACCTGTAACAACTATTGTACTACAGCCTCCGAGTCAATGACCCCCATCTCGATCAGGTTTTTCGTCCAGTTTCCCTGATCCATTGAGCAAATGCTGAGATGACCCCTTGTTTTGCTTCTGGACATAAATGTAACTTCATTTTCTGTGCACGTCTTCTAGAATTCAGTGGGAAATACAATTATTCAAATTATCGTTTACATGTTGTCGCGGCAGGAAGTATTATTCCGAAGGACAACATGGATAAGAACCAAAATGTATTGCTTATTTATCCTTGAAAATAGATTTTATTACATGAGAGGTTGGTTTGTTGTTGTTTTTTTGTTGTTTTTTTTTTTTTTTTCAAAATTTAAGTAGTATATGATTTAGTGTAGGGATCACAGAATTTTGAAGATGTGCACACAATTCACTTTTCCCCATAGCACGTCATACACAGTTTTAACTGTTTTTTGAGGTAAAATAAATAAATAAAAAACAATATCTCCAGGGCGTATGAAAGTCGTTGAAATTTAGAATATCCCCCTTTAATTTGACGAAAACGCCACATTGATAGGCCTGAGAGGTGAGGTCTGCTCGAGGATGGAAAATGTGGCTCCGCGGCAATTCATCTGCTTCAGCTTTGTTCTTGACAGGCGAGGGAGAAGGAAGGGAGAGCGGAAATAGAAGTTCGGCTCGAGATGAAACCAAACGTAACGGAGGAAATGTAGAACCAGCGAAGGCAATGGTTCTAATTAAACCAATTTCTTCGAAAATAGTAAAAAGAGCTGAATTTTTTCAGCAAAGGAGAGAACTATTACGGATAATATTAAAAGCAATTGTTCATACTGCCAGCATAAAAAATTCATACTACAAAATTGAGGAATAAAAGACACGGAAAAAAACATTTTTCGAGTGTACAAATTTATATTATTGTGTTTTCCGCATTTATTACAACTTACTATTTTTGCTGTTATTCTTATTAGAATAGTCATGAGAATAATAACTTTTCACTGAAAGTAAAGTTTAAAAAAAGGAATATCATAATTTGAGTTAATTTTTATCACGTATGCTCACAAATCTGAATTGTACCGCTTTGCTGATATAACCTAATATGAATATAAAAAATACAATGATATTTTGTAATCAGCTTCAAGAGTCGTATTTGAGAACAAATAGATATATCAACAAGAATCTTGTAGATGCACTAAGAGGAAATAAGTACAGAATATGTGAATTCCTAATGATCAGAAGTTTAATGCCTGGAATTTAATTGAAATGATACCAGTACGTGCACGAACATGATCTAACATAACTAGCTACCTTTTTATGTCAATTATATTTTTCATATTTGTTTACTTGAATACTAGACTTTCGATTAATGTATATAATGGTAAATGCGGGAAGCAAACAAACAAAGCAAATAATATGTTTTAACCCAATAATTTCCGTAGTCCTCATTTCAGGAATCACAATTCTGGTAAACACAAACTTGTTTCCTTTGCACAAATTTGTAAACTTTATGTCCTAAACAGACTCAAACCTCTTAAACAAAACATATAAATTAAGTTGGAAATTCGTGACAGAAGATGATTTAGTCCAGATCGGTAAAAATGGTACGCTCGTGGCCAGGGTATCCTCGATTTGCGACGTTTCGAATCTTCTAAAACTTCGCTTAGCTTCTATATTTGTTTGGTTAAATCAGTGGGAGATACCGGTCTAAAATAAATGGTTGTCGGTCCGCATCAAAGGTGGGGTATCATATGCAGCGAAAATCAACGGTTTATATTTAAATTTGCAATTAATACGCATCCATTACTATATAAAAAACCGTCATTTACTATTAGTACCTCCCAATTCTCTCAGATGACGCAGTGAACACATGACATGTATTTAAACAGGGTTGCCACCTGTCCTCTTTTTGGAGGACATGTTCGCCTTTTTTAACATTGTCCTCCCTCCTTTTTTAAATTTACATAAAATGTCCTCCTTTTTCCTGTTGAATTGAAAATATTGTAATAATAATGGCAAACTTTTAAAATAATTTAATTAATTAACTGGACTTCATGTCTTGAAAATCTTAATTTGTACTCTTTAAATGGCCTCCATAATATATCATTAGGCTTATATTCATATGAAACTTATTCATGCTTATTGTTTGGTGGAAAACGAAGGTGATTGCGAGGGTTAAGTTTCGGAAGCTTCGATTTTTAACGATGCAAAGTCTCATGTGATTTTCAAAGACTATTATGGTTTGGAATTGTTGAGTACATTGTCTATACATCGTGGACTATAAAAAACGCAAAATGTCCTTCTTTTCATTGAAATGTCCTCCTTTTTTGATACCGGGAGCGGTAGCTCAGTGCATCAACAGTGACAATGTCACTGCAGTGCCTCTGACTAGGAGGTCCTAGGTTCGAGTCCTGACGGCGGCAGGATTTTCGACACTAGCTTTTCAGCTAGGTCGAATTCAATCGCTGTCTGAAGGAGAATTCCAGCGGCCGACGTGCTCTGGTCAGTAGTTTTCTGTGGTTTCTCCGATCAACACCAGGAGAAAGCCGGAGCAGTACCCTAACAAATGGGCCACGGACGGCGTGCGATCTTTCCTCCCTCTTCCTTGTCCTATCCTCACCCCTTACACACATACACACACACTTACACTAACATGCACTACACTACCACATATTCCGGGAAGCCGGTCGGGAGCTTAGAGCTCGTCCCGGCTGGGGCAGTGCCCCGCTGGTGGGAGAGTCCTGGTTAGGGGGAAACCCCACTAGCCGACGGTAGGTCAGCGCAGGATCGCGCCATCCAGCGAGGGAAGATCACCGTCTCCCGAGAAAAACATGCACTACACTTACGGGACGAATGACCTAAGTTGTTGACGCGCCCGGAATCACCAACCAACCAGCTTTTTTTGGGTAAAATGTCCTCCGCTGGGAAAAATTTTTCTGGTAACCCCCATCATGCCTTTCATGCCTTTTTGTTCTAATGCAATCCACTCGCGTACGACGAAACGACAAAACGCGCAATGGCGCGCACGTGGAGCAGCTGAGGCGCTGCACACTGCATCCGCACGTCAAGTGCCGCGCACGCCCTGCCTGTCGGATGCAGCAGACTGCAGCGCGAGCGTGAACGGAGGAAACCCCACGAGCTCCATCACCTGACGCCCGCGTCTGCTCGCGCTCGCGGCAGACACGCGAGGCCCCGATCTCCCGAGATGAATGATGAGCGCAGCGAGCGCCGCGTGCGCCTTCAAGGCGGCAGCGCCTCCGTCTCATCGATCTATAGTCGCTATGTGAAGCGGACAAGTTCGCTTTATACATAATGAATTGTGTGAATGATGTATGTGTCTTGTGAATGATGTGTCGTGGTGCTCCTTGTGAAATGTCGAAAGCTATAAAAATTCATGGATGGACCATTATCCCTTACTCCGTTTGTAATGAACAGGAAACGGATTTTAATGAAATGTAATTTTTTTTCTTTTCACTTCAGAACAATGCCGTTTAGTATAGGAATTCATTTTATATTATGACAAAAGGAAATACCCTATTTTTATACGAATTGTTTTGCATTTTTATCGATTTCGGCTAATAAGTCATTTTTTACCTTTTTCACTCATTATTAATGCATTTTTCGATTTTAATGTCATTTAATGGTACTTGCTTCAAGTAGTGTAGACGAGATGCAACAAATGTTCTCCACAGAATTCTTGAGCACCTCTACCTGGTAGCATATTCGATTTCTTCTCTCAGAAGTTGTAATGTCAGCCATTGTGAGTAAGTAATCTAAAGTTCTTGTGACGCCTGTCAACGTCATTGGCGGTTTAGCCGATTCCGGGATAACTAAAGACAAAGATTTTCTTGGAAAGAACAGCCCAAACCAAAAGTTTGAAAGCTGAGTTCACTTAAAAGAATAGAAGAAGCCTCGATTACATCAGTACCATATCCAGCAGCTTGAGGTGTTTATCTGAGAGGATTTTGATAACATTTTTTGTTGTTTTTCACACATTAATATTTTTCTTTGTTTTTAGGGCATTTTAAAAGCATTTTAAGAACATTTTATTGATCATGTTTGACGATGTTTTAGGTCATCAAAATAGTAATAGTAATTAACACCCCTAGTAATTAACATTCTCTTAAATCTTACATTTCTAACCTTGCCTGCTAGTTTTTAATTAAGAGTTGTGATCAGAACGGATATTAAGGTCACACGAGCTTTGTGTAGTAATGCTTCCGTTTCTGTCTCTTATGCCATTAATTAAGTCTTTAGTGCTATATTGTAAAATATTTTAATAAAATACTCTACTTTTTTATTAAATGGAAATATTTTACGGCATTATTATATATTATTCGTACATAAAAATAAATACAATACAGTACTGTTACATGTTCCGCTAACGAACCTTGGATCTTCAGGATCCAGGTCTGAGACAACTGGCTTACGTAATAAAACGCTGTAGTTGTGAAATATCTAATACTGCTTGACCTGTTGAACTGCCCATCTTGTTTCCTAACAAATTGCAATATTATAATAGAGTATTTTAAGAAAATAGTATATTTTCTGAAAAATACTTCGGTACAAACTTAAGTTGATATATTCAGCGGCTTTACAGAATTAGCATCAGATCAGAAAGAAGATAGATTGCAGACTTACAATGCTCTAAAAAGACTTGCGAAGAGCGGAAGGAAATAATTTCTTCCCACCGAACTAGGATTAAATATCAAAGAAAACACTTTGCAATGAGATTACATATTGTTGAAGAATCATTTTAATAATCATCTTATAAAGTTACGTGTGTAAAATTGAGATAAGATACCATTTTATATATTAATTATATTCGGTACGTTACGACTTTCCGCTTAAACATTAAGTCAGCTTTCTCCATTATATTTCTTGCATAGGAGATCCTCAATAAGTTATCGTCTTGCCGCATGAATAAACGATTTTATTTTTGAATATGACCGCTGTGATCCTCATGTGATTGCTGTGATCGCACCATACAAGAAAAAATAATTCTGCCATGAATGATCGTTTAAAGACCATAAAACATGTTATCTTTTCGTGGGATATGGATCACAGGATCGGTCAATTAATAAGCCACATTAGTATGCCAATGTTTCGGAATATATAATTCCTTCCTCAGGGCTACAATAAACACAAACACAAGGAATTGAAGACAACTTGTCTGAACAACATTATTAAAAATCACACAATATATGACATGAATCAACATATGTGAATATATATATATATATATATATATATATATATATATATATATATATATATATATATATATATATATATACACAGACAACTCCAACATGGAGTTGCTAAAGCACACAGGTCCATTGCACGCCAAGTCCGATCAGGGCTACGACCCGAAAGTAAATGAATAAAAAAACGTGTTGTTTCAGAACCACATGCTAAGCCATATGCGAAGCTCTGGATGAGTTAGTGACGTAACTCCTGTCATTACAAATCTCATAGATATTTAACTCTGTCATAGTACCTTATTTTTATGTACAGCACTCGTAACGAACGTGCAATTTAATGTTACCTAAAACCACCAAAGAGGATCCAGATAATGAAATCATGACGGAAATAAAAAGAATATTGATTTAGTTGGTAGCTAATTGAATCGTCCGAGCGGACACACGATAAAGCAGTCCCATTTCAAAAATACCATTCTCATTCCTAAATTACCTCCGTCATGACGGATATTTCAAAAATACTAAGAGAAAATAATTTCAAATTAATACGATATTTCATAATTTTCATTCATTCGTAATTTACTTTTCATAGCACTCTTTCGGTTCAGCAAACGCTCTGTTGGCCTTTACAAAAAATAAATTGTGGGGGAGCTTAGAACTGGGCTATTAACTTAATACCAGGTTGTGCTAGAAATATTAAAACCGCGCGACTCCACAAAATAAGTTCTAGAAATGAAAATTGCAAAGCAATTTTATCATTGACATGCTACCAAGGAAATGTGAAACCATTTTGTAAAAATATTGATATTTTAATAGATTTGTAACCGTATTTTATTAATGTATTAGTCGCTCATGATCTGTGTAGTTTATGCTACTTAAAATAAAAATAATTTTAAAAAAGTTATGGAAGAAAATAAATTAAATCTGATAGCAGCATCGGTCGTGAACGATTTCAGCAATTAATTCGTCAATGTGGAGTCGTAAGAACTGTATGACGAGCGTGTAACTCACCAATATAAAATCCTGTTCGTGAATTTATAAATTGAGTGTATTATATAATTGTGATATAGTTCTTTTCAAGCGTCTGGATGTGATCGAACTTTCCGAAAAACAATGTTCGAGCGTTTGCTTACCTTTCTCGGAACAGCAGCCCAATAACCGTACCACGTTAGGGTGCGGGTCCAGCATCTTCATGACCTGCAGCTCCTGCTGTAGATCGGCGCGCTCTTTCTCGGTGGCGTTTTCCTTCAGGGTCTTCACCGCAACCACCGTCGGCCCCTCTTGGCCTGCAAACAAACGAAAACGCTTATAAACTCTTTAAAAAAATTTGGTTGACATTACATTGTTCACTTTACATATTAACTGTACAAATGTTTGATGCTCTTAATTTATCTTATACTAACTTAAAATTACAATTTTTTACTACACTACATACTACGTACAAATTGTATTACATTATAATTATTATAAAAAATATATAGCGAGAGAGGAAGCAGGAAGCACCTCAGATAAGTATTATTCTAGGCTTGTGAACATTTTATAGAATGGATGAAGTGGATATCTGTTATTAATTCTCGTTGGATAATTTGGGTTTTTGCCTAGTTTATAGAAGGAATGGTGCTAGTATTTGGGGAAGGTTTGTGTAAAAATTGTGTGCGAGGTAGCTTATTTGTTTTATTTTTTGTGTTTATATTTAAATCATTATGCAATAGGTTGTTACTGATGAACCAAGGTGATTTTGTAATTAATCTTAAGATTTTATTTTGGGGCACTTGCATTTTGCTTTTAAACTCTTCACAAGAATTTGTCAACGATAGTCGTTACTTCAATGAAAAAAAATTCATAATTAAATGGAGTGTGTTCTTTATAATTGCCTACCCATTTAACACTAGATTACAAAGGTGACCTGCACCAAGCATTGTTACACAGGTGTAGTCTGACAGACCACATTAGGTAAAAAAAAAGAAGAAAAACTCATTTTTACAATGAAACATTAAATTTAATGGATTGAACAAGTATGAATAGAGTTACAAAATACATTTGAAAGGTTTTTATAGATACACCTAAATAATTTGACTATCATAGCGCGCACTTGCTTGGTACTGTCCACACTGACTTTTGAGAAACGTCCGCCGTTGTACCTCGTCATTCGACCTTTGTTATGATCGCCGTCGTTCCATTACGACTGCTAAATGTTCAGAACAAAACTTAAATGCTACAAGACAAGGTGTTCGTATTCAATATTAGGCAATATAGCTCCAGAAATAAAACTGACGTAATTACAAAATCGTAGTCTACTGCACGACACGTGTTGTACACCGGAAAAAGACACGCGCACAAGCTTACGTTTCATTGACTAGTCACACGATGAAGGTACGTGGAGTTTCAGAAACGGGGAGTGAGGGGAAGGGGTAGAGATAGCTTTCGGCACTAGTTGCGTCTCTGACAGACGAGGCCTTTTGATCTAGGATTAACAAAATATACGATATGATTCCAAGCTTCAAACTCAAAAACATTTAGATGCGATAGCGTAAGAACAAATTATTTCGAGATTTTTCGTTTACTTTCAATTACGGTTGCTATGAATTTCTAATAGATATTATTTCTTTCCTTTCAGACATACCTTTTCCGAGTTATTGTTTTCGTACATTAATTTAAAAGTAGACTGAATTTGTGACCTCTTTAATTATACCTCCTCTTCAGCGCAATTCGTCAGGATATTTCTTGCGCAGAATTTGCAGGTTCGCGGAATGAGAGCATAGAAATTCATTTTCCCTGGAAGTCGAGAAGGAAGAGTCACTTTAGGGGTCCTTCTTCTCGGAAATGATATATCAAAGATCCTGAGCATTCACGAGTTCTAAGAGTATACATCTGAATATTCTATCCAGGCGTCCCTTTTCGCTTTCGCCATAAGCGATGACCAGCAAGTGACATTTTCTGTACTGTGATGCAATGTCATGTCATTCTTTAATTAGGCCATCAAAGACATTTATAACTGTTAAAAAAGTTGATAAAATAAATCTTTGTTTGTAAAAATTCATTTTAATACCTTATTTTCCAAATATTTAAAGAAGTTGTGATATTGTTTGTATGAGAAAACTGAAAACAAGAATATTTTCGTAATTTTGATCATTGAATAAATCTACACATCTCTGCTAGTTGCAGGTATTATGTAATCGCGTGATGATTGTGCATACATATACCTAAAAGTCTTTTTTTCCTGAGTTTTTTTAATGCATGACTTATCCCGTGCAAGTTAATTTTAAGAATTTATGTATGATGTTCATTCTTAGGGGGAAAGAAATATATTTTAAATACATTGAAATACATTTTAATTCTTTTTTAAAAAAGGGATATAACTATTTCGTATGAAGACTGGTGTGACGCTAAACAGACAAAAATTGTATCTAATATTTTATAATGTATGCCTTTTTTCTCACGAGTGTTCTTGTCTCTTTTGAAATATAACTA
This sequence comes from Teleogryllus occipitalis, assembly GCA_011170035.1. Taxonomy (NCBI): domain Eukaryota; kingdom Metazoa; phylum Arthropoda; class Insecta; order Orthoptera; family Gryllidae; genus Teleogryllus; species Teleogryllus occipitalis. The sequence continues at coordinate 295,021 of BLKR01000781.1, read as the reverse complement.
CACGAGTTCTGTCGATTATTTAAAAATGTGTAGAGAAGAACTTTATCTAACTCTCCAGCGTAATTTCAAAGCAACCAAGTGCTTCCCACCGTATAAGATCAGTCCTCCAAAATGCTTCCATTTGCATGCAGAATGCGTGCGAAGGATAGAGAAACGCCGGGGGGTTCCGCATCCGATCATGAGGCGGAGCCCGCAGCGGGTGTTGGGAAGGCGTTTGTGATGAAGCGTGCGAGGCAGGAAAGGCAATGAATGTGCGGAAGAAGGGGAGAACGACGTAGGCGGCGGTTTTCAGCTGAGTGATTTGTCTTGGCGTTGACGCCATCTCTCCGGCTGTTTCGGGCCTGCCGCGCCGCCGTCGCCGTCAATACTGCATACAAAGCGACTCCATCTGCGCGAGCGAGGGTGGCTGCACCCGGCCACATCCCGGCGATGCTGTGCGACGCCGACTCTCGCATTCGCACTCCTCTTCCTTCCCCTTGAGGCTTCGCATCGACCTCCAGGCCCGCCAACGATTTTTTACCTGCCATGCCGAAAACACCTCTCACTTAATGTATAATTTAACAGCTTCTTGCTCTAGATGGAGAATCCCACTCGGTCGGAATCCATGGGGTCGTAACGTGCGGTGAACTTTTAGTAAAGCTAAAGAGAGAATCTTCCAATAATTGTTGACATGAAATTGAGTAATCGTTTTATTGTATTTTGAGGAAAGTTAACTGGTTTTAAACTAAGTCTTTCGTTGGATAACCACAATTTTTATTTAAATCTGACACATTTAACACTTTTAAAATATATTCAACTTGAAACGCACAGATTTTCAAAACGGCCAGATAGACAAAGTTTCGTTTTCAAAGGCGGTGGAAAAATAATGGAATCGTGGAGATATTTCACCGAAGTAGTTCCACGCGCCGTCTCCTATATCTTCCCAGCAAAACCAAGCAATAAAAATGTTGGAATGAACTTTGACCGAAGAGTTCCGAAAAGGTCTGGCCAGAAAGACTTATTTTCTCCTACTACACTGATAGAATTGTATGATAGTATTGTATAGATTTACGATAAAATGTTTTTCATTCACAATAATAGTGCTTCAAAATAATGAACAAACCCACTCGAGAGTATAAAGATTCAAAGAAGATATGTTATGATGCATGGTTAAGTACTTCCAATTTAAACCGGTAAGGTGGCTCAGAGCACCAACTGATACCATTGCAGTGCCTCTGAAGGGAAGGTTCTAGGATTCAAGTCCCGATGGCAGGATTTTAGACACTAGCTTGTTAGCTAAGTGACCAGTAGTTTTCCGTGATTTCTCCAATCAACACCAGCCGCATGCTGGAGCAATACCCTAAAAACAGGACATGGACGCCGCGCGATTTTCTTTTCCTCTTCCGCGTCCTATCCTCACCCCTTACTTACACTCGCTTGCACTAAACTACCGCACTTCTCGGGAGCCGGGAGCTTATAGCTTGTCCCGGCTGGGGCGTTGCCACACTGATGGCAGATACCTGGTTGGGGAAATCCCCGCTAGCCCACGTAGGTCGCCAGCCAGCAGGGAATGATCACCGCCAGTTCCCGCGATTAAACATGCACGACACTTTCAGGACTAATGTTCTTAGCAGTTGACTAGCGCCCGGAATCGCTTAGGAACCAATCAATCCAATTTCAGCTATTATGACCTGAGATTGAGATAAAATAGCAGGTCTAAAACTAAATATGCAATAAAAGGTCTTGTTTAGATGTTCAACAAAAAGTATAGGAAACACACAAATTCTGACATTTTTTTAACAGGTTCAGACACAAAACTTGAAAAGTGATGTTGATGAAACTAACCCAAGAAGTGATTATACATTTCCTTGTAAACCTGATATTTATGTACAGGTTAGTAAATGTCAATAGATAAAGGAATTCACGCGTGGAAGGTTCGTGATTCAGATTGCAATGTTTAAATCCAGAAATAAATAATTTAGAAATATAAGAGAAACGCCCTAAAAAATGGATAAAAATGAAACAAGTGTCACTGTCACGGAGGCTCACAGCCCCCTCAGTATTTCTAAGTATATTTATTTTAACTTCTTTTACTAAAGTCTTCCAGAAGAACTTCATAAGGATGATAATTATTCCTTATGTAACATTCAGAAAGTGATATGTTTTAGCGGTATGAATAAAATATTTTCTTATTCATTCATCAAAAATACTTGGGAATGGAACATTAAGATGATGCTCTTTAACTGGGGTATAAACGTATACCCGCCAGTCTGCAATTTAATATTTAAGGTAGAGGACTAATAAAAATATTATAAGTAATAAATAGAAATTCATTTCCAAGCGGGGGAATAAATAAATTCTTTATAAAAAAACGAGGCTTTTGGAGAGCAATTATTTTAACGAGTCATTGCTAATTGAAAGAATAGTTTTGTCCTACGGTCTTTCGAATCCGCTGAATTAAGACAAAGATAATGACGGATGCTAACGATGCACAGAACCTTTGTTTGTGTCTACAACGTTCTAATTTTTAGAGGTGTATTTTTTTAAATGTTAATTATTTTAATTCGAATGCGCAATAGTTCTTATTTTTGTTAAACTCTTTAAGTTAAGTCTTCCTAGCGTGTCATTCCATAAGAGGCTTACATACTGGGGTGGGGGGGGGGGCTTGTGGTGACAGGACAACCGCAAGCACAAAATGTACTTAAAACATTGAAATTTAAATAACTGTAACATAAAATACTAAATATTAAGCAGTTAAATTGATTTAAAATAAAATGAAGTTTATATAAAGTAAAACTACAAATATAAATAAAAATACTAATAGAAAAAGTAATGAAGAAACAACACCACATACCTTTTCAAATTTATTTGTAACTGTTTCTGTACAGCTATTAAAATATTACAATTTGCATTCCACTCTTCAGCCATACCTTGAAATAATTCTTCTAACAAAGAGCCAAACCAAATTTTAATATTTTAAAATTTAAAAACAAATTATACAAAATTTTTGTCATAGAATTTTATGTATATTAATCTATGTTTACAAAACGTTTAAAGCAAAATTTTGGAACTGTCTTTTTAGAAAATATTATTCACATGTTTGTAGGTGTAGAAAATTGTATCGAGTTCATTGAAAATTACGCAAAAACTATTTACAATTTGAAAAACAAACTACGTGATATTATTTAAAAATCTAATATTGAGGAACATCTTACAGTTATAAACAGACCTTTATCTTTAAAGATAAAATATCTGGGTTTATTCATGTTTGCGTTCATCTCTGAATTTGTTTAAGTGATAATTAACCTGGCACAAAGTCATCTCTGTCAACGCGCTACGCCCGCGATCCTCGTTTGCACTGCTTTCCGTATTGTACCCTCTTCCGGTCTGGATGAATGCATGTACTACGTCGGTTGACAGCACAAAAGATAATTTTTGCCTCTTCAACAAAGCAGAAAGCCTACAAACTTTAACCAGAGTTGGCAGTTCAGGCAGTCAACATTCATACAAGCCCATTTCAAAACCGCTGCATGAATTTAAAAACCCGAACTAAAACAACACGAATGCAAAAACCGAAATTTTGCATTCTATTGAGACATGAGAGTGGGGAGAGAGAGTGGGAAAAGAGAGAGTGAGTGAGCGGGGAAAGAGAGTGACTGGGTGGAGAAAGGTTGAGAATGGAGAGAGAGAGAGAGAGAGAGAGAGAGAGAGAGAGAGAGAGAGAGAGAGTGGAATGACTCATAAATCATAAAGAAAAATACAAAGTGACTTATTATGAGATTCTTCATTTCAGCAAACACGAAAGGAAGTGGAATAACATAGTTACAAAAATTGTACAATCCAACAGAAATTATAGGAGTTCGTTTCTAATCAAACTGCTAAACGAGTTGCTTTAATCTAAAATAAAAATCAATCTTTTCAAGAACAGTGACGTGAACTGATAACATCACAAATTACAAGGAGCAATACCATATTACCAAATACAATTCGAAAACAAAAATCTAGTCCCCCATCTAGTCCCTTGGCAGCGTCGCAAAATAAGCCGCGACTCGTCATATACCACGTTTACCGAGTAATGAGCGCAGGACGACGGGCGTGCCGGCGGCGGCGGTCTTGCCGCGGGGCGCAAATTGGTGCGCGCTGTCACGGTATCGCAACACGTGTTCCGGTAAAGGCCTCTGGAATATTCACGAGGCGGCGGCGCGGAGCGGTGATCGGGAGTGCACGGGCGGGCGTAATTACACGGGTGGAGAAGCCGTGGGCTGCGCCGAACAAGCCCCGGGGCCCCGCCGCTGCAAGAGCTTGCCGCAGGGCCGGCGCATAGCTCAGATGGCGATGCAAAAAGGGGATGCCTAGGGTGCTAAATCAGCACGTCGTTTCTCGCTCGTACTTTCACGCAAAATGACGCGAAGAGTGCTCAAATTTTCGAAACATTGTTCATGACCTTATGTCAAAATCTATCTTTAAGGAACTTTTCTGTAGGAACTATCTTAAGGAAAATTTCATTTAGGGTAAAAATATCTATCTTTTATACTTTAGTTGTGGGAAGAGTCGGAAAAAGTTTAACACACACACACAGACGGTCAAACACGTTTTGCCAACATTCTCTCAGGACCCACAAAACATGGATTCTGGCCACGTATTAGAGGATTTTTTTAAAAATTTTGCAACTGGATTTGTTACTGGGGGCTTGTAATAAGATTTTTTCTACCGAAAATTCGCCGTTTTTTCGCGCAGCATTACATAAATTTCTCTCTATTCCGTAGCGAGAAAGTTAAAGTGTCGTATCTTAGCCGGAGATGGATGGAGTGTCTCGTCTGTTTACTAACAATATAATTTTACAATATAATTTCCATTAACCTAGTTGCTTGCAGCAACAAAAATGCTGCTGAATAAAAGAACACGATACGGTTGTCCAAAAAGTGGCATGCACACTGCTTAAGAACAACAAGTAAAGTACTCCCGTTGAAGACTAAAATAACTTAAATAGTTTAACAAAAACAGTCTTCATGAATCCTGCAATAATGTAATTTAATATATACACATTACAGCAGCGATTTACATACTAATAATATCAAAATGTTACTGTTTCACAACGCGCCATTGAATAGCAAATGTTTAATGGCGGATGGTCTCTTCCTCGCAGCCTTATTGTCGCATGACATCACCTGTGTCGTACGTAGTGCACTCAATATGAGAATTCGGCCAGTACGTGCAGTAAAGAAATAGTCAGAATAGCTTTATCAAATATTTGCTTTTTTCAGTCAAAATTGAACCTGTTGCATTTTCATTGATTTTTTTCCAAGATCCTGGGTATCTAACGATATTATTGACACCTGTCAAAAGGCGGGAATTTTCATGGTTTTATTTCAATTTCTGCGCACATTATACATTAGTAATGTGGATAGGGCTTTCAAATCATTCAATTAAAAAAATATCCGAAAATATACGATTCGTCTACCCATCGCCAAATATATTCATTTACTTTATCTTTCATACATTTTTCCACACTTCTGGTCAGATGCTTGCGCGGTCTGCCTTCCTCTCCTGCCACTTCTGCAACCTCCGCATCCGACGACTTGGACGTTGGATGTCCCATCGTCCCCGAACAGACGCTCTACTTCCGAGGGTCCCACGTTTCTAGAAACTTCGTCAGAGGTCTGCGAGTGGAATATCCTTGTGGTTAACACTGCTCCCGCTGGTTTCCTTGCTTTTCACCCCCATAGGACCGCCACAAACTCCCTTGAACAATCACTACTTACGTACTCTTTTTTTCCTTAATATAACCATTTTCTAACAATTTCTTATGACAAAACTTGACGTTTTTTCTACTCACATTACCCTAGCAATATCTTCAAAAGTGTTCTCTTCAGACTTGTTCTTTACTATTATCTCACTTCTTCCAGGTAACCTTGTTGCTCTCGCAATCCTTTCTCTCCTCTTGTCATACCGTTGCCCCCTCACAATCCGGAAATCCTTCCACAATATTGACTGACCATCCAAAATATAAATTAATCTCTACGTTACCTTGTCAACTACTTAATTGTGACATCACATTCAATGGTCATATGTCAGACGCCAGTAGGACACAATTCTACACCTTTTCCTCGTTTGTTCTATTGGATTCCTCATCACGCTTTTCCATCCATCGTGCCGCTTTGAACCGAGTACTTTTTTTGAAGTGAACCAAGACTTCTTTACCAAACCAGTGTTTGCTCTATCTAAATTGTTTTTCTAAGAATCTTTTCACTCTTATCTGATACATTGTCTCTTTTCCATTAATTCATCGTTATCTGCTCCGATTTTTCTTTCATTTAACGCCGTTACATTTCATTTGATCATTCTCTATTAAATTCTCTACTCTTCCGCGTCCCGCCCCTCCTCCTCCACACTTTCAGAAGTAGTCCACTGAGTTCCTGCTTACACTGGCATACATACCCATCCTTAGATATCCTCCCTCCCCTTTATCTTTTCTTTCTCTTCGTCGTCCGCTTTCCGATTTCCTTCCCTTTTTCATCTTTTTTCTCTTTTCTTTTCTTATCACTCTTTCAATTTTTCTCTATTCATATTTCTCATTTGCCTTCGTTCTCCTTCGCGTACCGTTTACAAGATTTGGCTACCCACTTCTTGTGGACCTTTCGCTCATCATCAAACCTCGAAATAATCCCGACGATTGCGCCTACAACCTCCAGGTGGGCCAGATGTCACGCGATCTCCCGGGGGAGAACAGAAGAAACTCGCGCGTCCGACCCCTGACCTCTGTTCCCGTTGCCGTCGTTTTATTTCTGGTTCGCAAGCACCCTCGACTCTGAATTTTCGTGAGGTGACTGTCATGCGTAATTTATGCTGCCCGGCTCACTCCGACATAGAAAAAATGTGTAATGTGGAGAGAAGGCGGGAAGGGAAAAAAAGAGGAGCACACACGGGAGAGAAAAACCTACCTGCGTACGCCAAGTTATATGCGTCGCTCCATCTCTTTAAGTGGGTACGTTACCGGAATGAATAAAACTATTTGTGTGTACGAATTCAAACTTCTCGCCAATTTAAGACGGCCCGACAATTTAAGAATATTCCCGAGAATTTGGGATTACCTCTACGCGTCGGATGATTTATTATATACGATAGTAACAGCTTTTTAGAAATTAACCGGTATGTAAGTCCGTTATTGATTGCCACGTATGATTAAGATTAATAGTTGGAATTTCGATAAATTTAGATTAATTTTAGGTTGATTTAGAATAATAAGTTGGGAGTTGATAAATAAAATTAGTTACTATTTATATACCTTGATATTTCTAAAATAAAAGTCGAAATGAAATGTAAACATCTTGTAAATTAAAGTAATATAAATAACAGAAATATGTTATTTTTATATTTAGGAATTATGTGCAAAGCTGTAGAAGTATTTACGGTAAATTAATAACCCCCGTTACAGATTCTTGTGTAGCATTCATACTAATTTACTTACATACACTACAGAATTATTAACTAAAAATCACCGAACAACAACCGAATAGTTTTGGAACACGTTTCACATTTTTTCTCATATTGAATTTATGCGACTACTCAAATATTATTTTCAGAAGTACCAGAAGTTTGAACCTGAACCTTAAAATAGCGAACTTAATTCTGCAAGTGACAAAAATATTTTACTTTTTACTGAAACATTATAGCTTGTTATTGCCTCTGATACGGAGCTCGATATACACTACAGCTCTTACTTGAATCGAAAGGATTGTGGTTACGAAGGAAATATGTAAACAGTTGAATGATCCTACATGTTCTCTTATGAAGGGAATTATGAAATTGAATTGGGAGGGAAATATGAAAAGACAAACCGTGTCAAGTTAATATCTTTTTAATTAGTAACTAAGTAAATCTGTATCAATAAAATTAAGTAAAAAATAAAATATAGATATACAAACCACGAGCGTTAACTGGTTCTAATAATTTCGAACGAGAAGAAGCCCTTGGGCCAGAGGCCCTCGGGCACTTTGTTGCCGCTCAATCATTATAACTAAGGGGCGGATTTCAATGAAATGTCAGTTTTTTCTTTTCACTTTAGTAAAATTCTGTTTAGTATATAAATTCATTTTATGTGATGACAAAAGGAATTAACCCATTTTTATAGGTCATTATTTTACATTTTTTCTTGATTTCGACTAATAAGTAATTTTTTACCTTTTACGTCATTTTTAATGCAATATTTTGCTCATTTCATCGACTTTACCGTCATTTTTAATGATACTAGCTTGAAATAATATTTACGAGATGCAACAAATGTTCTTCACAGAATTACTCAGTAGCTTCTTCGATTTGTTTCCTCAAAAATTTTTTTGGCAGCCGTTGTGATATAATTCTTGTGACGTATATCAGCGCCATTGCCGATTCGGCCGATTTCGGAATAATTCTAAAGACATATTTCCTGGCAAAGAACAATCCAAACCAAACGTCTTCAAGCAAAGAACCACTCGAACGAGTGGAAGAAGCCTCGATTACATCACTAACGTATCCAACAGCTTGAGTTCATCCGAACTGGTTATGATAAAGTTTTTTACGTCATTTTTCTTTGGTTTTAGGGCATTTTTAAAGCATTTTAAGAGCATTTTATTGATCATTTTGGGCGATATTTTAGGTCATTAAAATCCGCCCCCTAATTATAACTCTTATAATTCCCTTGGTGAATAAATAACTATTTTTTCGTGGAACAAGTTCTCGAGAAAGAAAAACAATTTCATCTACTCAATCAAAAGCTCATCTTCTCGCACCAATCGCGTCGCTTTTTGAGTCCAGTTTTTATTTCTCTCCTTCCCCTTTTCCCTCCAATGTCTAAAGAGACTCTCTCCTCTACCCTTTCATTCAAACCGATTGTCCCTCTGGAAGATGGGAACGTGCGTCGCGTCGCTTCAATTCCAGTCGTCGTTTGGCCACAGGCATCCTTCAGTTCTGTTCCAGCGCCTGTCAGCTCTTCACGCCTGACTTGAGCTCTTTCAAAGTCATAGGCGGCATCCTTCACCTCCTCGGGCATCCGATCCCAGAGGGCGGCGGTCTCCCTAAAGTGCCCTGCGTTACCACCAGCTGCAAGTTTAAAGGCGAACTCTGGCGGGTCGGAACTTCACCCGTCTAACCTTGCCTCGTGTACTTGAAAACTCCAGAAGCAGAATTCTCCATTAGAAACTGTTAGAAACATTAGAGCACAAAGTATTTTGAAGTTTCACTCATCACAGCAGCGTGAGTGGTGAAACATCGAATTGCGCTCAATGAATTTAATTTCTACTTTCTGTTTGGAATGAGTCGCAGGAGAACATTTCTAATAAGATTTTTTAAAGATATTTTCAGTATTAGAATGAACGCTTTACGTTTAATTGAGTCCGCAAGTTACGAATAAACAGAATTTTAGGATAAACAGTGATATGCAGAGAAACTTTTTTTATTCATAAAATGTATTTATGCTGTTGACAGAGTTCTAGTAACTTAGTCTACGAATAACGTAAAGAATAATGGACTTTTATGCTTGACAATGAACAGGCCTAATAAGAGGGGAAATTTAGAATCTCTCACATCCCAGGAAGGAAGAAAACCTAGTCTTTCAATATTCTCAGAGTGAAGATCTGGTTCACACAGTTCTAAAAGTTAACAAATTAACAATAAATTAAAATTAATACATTTTATTCATCTGAAAAATATTTAACTTGTCCATTACTAGGAGGTATTAAAATTTTAAGAAATGAATAGCTGTCTTACAGAAGGTAGCAATTTCTGTAAGGAGTCACTCCCAAAGAAGAAAATTTACTTGAATAACCTACACTTTCGTCAGTATTGGAATGAACATCTTATTTAGAAAAGCAAAATATTTAAACGTATCAAAGGTAAAAAACATCGGCTGAATTTAAACGTAGAAAATACAGAAAAAATAATTTAAACGTTTAATTCACGAAAATATAATGTAGAGTAAATTTGCAAATTCATTACTTTGTTGAAATCCAACTTCCAAAATCTCATCCAGGTTCAAAGAGAGTGTAATGAAGAGAATCCTCACTGCTTGCCACTTCATTCCCATATCGACGCAGACTCCTTTTTCTTCCCCCAGTACCGGTTTCCGAACAACGTGAGCGTGAACCTCTCGACAACAAGCACCGCGTCGGTCTCTTCCTGCGCGGAGAGCCCGTCGTCCCGTCTGTCACGTCGTCGCAAAGAGCGTGCTGCCTGCCTGCGCAATGCGCACTCCACTTGCCAAGGCGCGCTGCCTCCCAGCACGACCTCTGCGAAATGACAGCTGCACTATCCTGCATGAGTGGGGGAAGGGACGTCACAGGCTACGGAAATAGGGGGGGGGGGCGGATTCGCACGTCAGAGGTACTCTGCGCCGTCGACGGAAGTGCAATATCCACATTCTGCCTTGCAGATATGAGTTACAGGCACATGCATCTCCATCAGTTCGAGTCCCAGATATGCATTTTAACGCACTACATTATACATGTAGCTGTAAATGAAAGGGCGTAGGCGATAGAACAGCTACAAGAGCTATTGCCCAGTTCAGACGAAATGAACTTGGGACTCGAGAAAGGCAACGGAACGTTTGATTGCTAAATAAGCATTATCAGGTATTGGTTTATCTTTAGCTGCTGCCCTTCTGTATAAATGTCAAGAGGTGCTTGTTGAAATATCATTAAATTTTCCATGTTTTGCTGAATGTCTCAAATTATATTTTTCTCTCACTTATATTCCCAAAATATTTTTCTGCGTATACAAACAGTTTTCTTCTAAGTCTTTTCAAAGATCATATTTCTTATCGGGATTTATTGGACACAATTTTGGAGTCAATATTATTTTCAGATTTGTCTTTTCTTCACGATTTTTGCGTAATCCTAGAATTACCATGGAAAGAGAAGCAGATCAAATTCCCACAGATTTGTTGTTGTTTTTTAGGTTTTTTTAGGAAGTTAAAAATAATGTGTGGTATTTATTATGTGCTTTTCGATAAAAATATGTTTCAGTTCATTACAATTTTTGGTTATAATTTGAGTTATTACGTCATCGATAAAAAATGAGGACTATACTGGAAAACTGAATGTTTATGATACATTATATAATTATTTGTTGTGCTTTAAGACTTGGTATAATATGGCTGAAAACATTACCATGTTATTAAGAAATGTCTGTATTCTTTTCTCATAGAGAGACAGAAATTGATTGATTTTGTTACAATACATAAATACGTCATAAGTTAAATAAATCTAACAATTTATCAACATCGTCAAAAACAGCAGTCAAATAAAAATAATCAAAATTTAGGCGTTGGGTTTTGGAATGTAACGTAGCGGCGTACCGTTGTCAGTTGTCTCCTTATAACAATGGGGTATCATGTTAAAAGACCGCGAGTTAGAATTGTCAACTGTCTTCTCCTAGCAACTGGGTATTATGATAGAAGACCCTAAATAAACACGCAGAATGCTTTGCGTGGACGTGAAGACAAGTTCGCAAGCTTCTCAGTTCCACGGGAATGTGGGTTTATGCAAATACACGCATGTTATACCAGGAATATTGTCAGTAATAACGTCTAAGTGTTTAAGAACTTGTAAGTTGTGAACTGTAGACAAAAGTCTTGAAATTAAACTGTTATGAATTTTTTGTGGAAAAAGTCCATGATTTCTCAAAGAATCAATCGACGGCAAGTCGATGAAAACGTAACTGTGTCACTCTGACAATAAGAGACATCGAAGGGACCCCCAATCCCCACCCCCACCCCTACATACACATACACAGACACATACACACACACACATACATACACTGACACACACTGACACACACAGAGACAGACCTAGTAATGCACGGAATATTTTATACGCGTGTATTGCTACGGTTAATTCATTTCCGAATAACACGAAACCGTTACTTGTGTATGCTCAGCAATTTCTTTAGTGATTTGCTCAGAAACCAAGATACATTTAATTAATTTTTAATTATTGTATTTTACTACAAGATCAAATATTGGGGCAGGTGGAGAGAAAATACATTCAAATAAGTACCAAGAATCTATTTACGTATTCGTATTCGGGTATTCGTGTATGTATTTATGTTTGTAGGTAGATAGGTATGAATGGATGTGTCACGCAAACTCAGATAAATTAGAAGCTTTTTAGCTGAAAGTTGGTTAATACGGCATAAGTAAGATCTATTGTGTCATTTTGGAGATCATTAGGTTATTTTAAGCACTTTGACTACGTAAAGTCAAACGTTATGTCATTATAATCAATTTCATAATGAAGTACTTTACCGCCCTAATGTGGTAATGTACTTAATTATCACTCTCGGGCGGTAAAGTAATGACGTACTTTGTGATTCTTTTGAAACTATTTTGGACTCCTTTGTCTTGTACCCTACACTTTTCCCCTTTAAAAACGCCAATAACAATTATTGATATCAATGTTTTCTTGGCTGTCCGGTATGTAATGCCGGTCGCGCAGCACCGCGTCGTCACTGTCCTGAGGAAGCCTGCGACATGACAGGCCAACGACGTGGCGCCACTGGGACAGCCAAGAAGACATGAACTCGAGCCGCGGAAGCTTACGTTTACATTTGATATCAATGTCGTCATTAATCGATGTTGTAACAATTAACAGAGTAGTGGGACCAAAGACTACTTGATTTTCCCTCTGACTTGCCAGAAAAGTAAGAAATCAAAATTTTCCCAATATGGAATGAACATTTTTAAACACCAATCTTTAAAAATTAAATACTCACGCTCATATTTCTTTCTTGATTTGTTGGGTAACAATGTTTCTTAAGCAAAATTTGCTGCTATTTCTATTTCCCAATCAGAACTATAATCACTCATGTCAAAAAGTATACTCCAGGTGTGTTTTAATTATTCTCCTTGTTGAGCTCAGTGTCGCCACTTACGGAAGAAAAAAATGTGAATACTAATTCAAGGCGTAGAAAGAAATTTTACATTAAATCTAAAATTGTTTACAAAGTGTATAAAACGTTCTACGATATTCGTCTGATTACAATACTCAGTTGGTTACCAAATTCCGCCCAACGGCCTTGTTTGGTAATTTTCCAATCTCGTATTGGAATCAGATGCTTTACGACACTTATATCGTAAATAACTATTAACTTTAGAGGTACTATTACACGAAGTCTGACATTTTCAACATAGCTGAAATATTTTTCTTGTAATTTTTTGTTAATGTATAAGTGCATTTACGAAAACGGTATAGTTCCAATTTTCATTCAAACCTTTGACATTTAGAACATTGCAAAAATCTTTGTAATTGAAACACTAAGGGTGTTCGTTTAGAAGGAAGTTTGAGTTTTTCTTCAACGAAATTTATGATTTTCTTGAAAGGTACCGGGCTCCAGATGTTTCATCTCTTGTTAATATCAACCAGTTTTGTAGTATAAACTCTAAATGTTCATGAAATCATAAATTAATAGAATGAACGCTTTTTCTGCCGTCATTTGTTTATTATTTTATTGTGTGAGTTGTAATCGATCTATTGATAGGATTTGGCATTCTTCTTACAGAAAACATGTGTGTAATGTTATTGTTGTTGTTGTTATTGTTGTTGTTGTTGTTGTTGTTGTTGGTAGAGAAGCAAATGTAATGATTTTTATTAAGTTCGAGGAATATTTTTAGAACGTTTTCTGAGTGCATGTAGATGCAATGTCTGGCAATCACTTGAACATGCGTCCTTTTGATAAAAATCAGTGGCTATTAAATTGATAAATATAAAATGCATTATGTTTTTAAGATAAGGTGGATAGCAGGATAACTTTGCCATATTTCCCTACAGAATACACGAAAAAATCTTGGTAAATATAAATTATTTCCACATTTTCAGAAAGATTTTAAACTCTGGGGGCATAGTGAATACTGATTGTATTGTTCCAGAAAGTCTAACTTCTCTTTTCTTTTTAATCTTCAAGACAATACTTATTGACATGAAACAATGTTTTGGGGGTTTTGAATTTTTCATATAGAGAATATGTAGAAATTGTCTAACCTTCCTGTAGCATTATTCCAAACATAACTAATTTTCGACGTGCATTCTTGCTGTTTGATACTTTGAGAAATATTCCAACCTTCCAAGACAAAGATCATTAATAATGGAAATGTAATGACTATCAATGGAAAATCTAAAATCCGAAAATGACGCTTATTTTAAATTCTCATTTCGTTTGCCGATATTTGTATAATCACACATCTGAAAAAATATAAATTTCGTTTTACCATTATAATGGCCTTATAATAACCTCTCCCAGCGGCTGATTTGATATTATCTACATACACATTCCATTAATAATTTAAAATGTGAAATAAAAAGCGTAGTTATTTCATTATCACGCCCTGTAATTCCACCGTAATTGGAGCAACCGTGACCTGAGAGAACTGCCGTCCGCACGCTACTCACCATCAATATCGAGGGCTTCGCAGCGCCACACCTGCCCGAAGCAGCCCTCGCCCAAGATGTTGAACACTTTGAGCCGGTGGCGCGGGAACTCCCATCTGTCGGAGGGCTTTCCGTCCACGGAGTAAGCATTCGACGCGGAGCCCACGGGGCCTCCCGCCACGGACGCCTGCAACAGCCGCGAGGGAGTTGGAAACAATTGCTAGGACAAGCAGTATCTTCAGTTTTTTATTATTTTTAAGATTAATAAAAAGTTTGGGTTTCAAGAAATGCAGAAGAATGAACGTTAAATTATATATTATGGAGTAGCTTTAATATACTTATTAATTGATTAAGAAGTTTGTAAAAATGATCACTTTCAAATTTGGAAAACGAATAATTTTTACTACAATACGATACAATAAATAATGGTTACTATATTACGAGAGAGACAAATCGAGTATTTGTATTCATGTAAAAAAAATAAATGATGGAAAACGTGGGTGTAACAAAAAGAAGAAATATTTGAACAATATTAATCAGATGATTGAAAAAAGAGTAGGAGTGATAAAAAAGCAGACAAAGGAATCTATTATTATTATTATTATTATTATTATTATTATTATTATTATTATTATTATTATTATTATTTAAACCATTGTTAATTAAACAATTTTCTTTATTTGACTCAATTCCATACTCAAGAATGCCATCATTTAAACGAAATTTATCTAGTTTCTATTAGGATCGTGTGTATTAAGACAGCGTGAGAGGACAAATAATCTATTCACAAGTGAAATGGAATGTTTGCGAACTTCGCTTCTTCAAGACAGAGAGGTATAGAAAGAAAGCGAGAGATCGTGGTTGGTGTCGGTCGCATAGATTTTGTAGGTGCAGGATGCTACCTCGGACTCTCTCTCTCTCTCTGTCCCTTCACTGCGAGAGAAAACGGCCGCGGCACTCGGGCTCCTCTCTACCGAAACGAATCATTGAAAGACCCGTTCTCACAAGGGATTTCCATCATTCACGAAATAAATACACTCTCCCGGCTCTTTTTGCCTCGCAGTGTATTAGGCCTCATTTGGAGAGTCACTGAACTTGAATGTGACCTTCATATTCACGATGGTGCAATTCGGCAAGTAAGAAAGGAAGGTGAATCATAATCTAGCTCTACAACGAAATACATTATTTCTTTAGAATTTCGCCATTTATAAAGCGATATAACATTTCTTCTTGTCATATGGTAGAAATTCTTTTAATGTAATAGAAAAACGTTCTCAAACAAGAGCTATATAAACTCAAATTCTGTAGAAATTTTGTACACTATATTCTTAAGAGAACCATAATCTAATGTGTTGTTCAGGCAACCACTCCTATGCCTGAAGCATTACTTGTAAGTAAGGAAAGTTAAAAATAAATTTTAAATATGATTTTGAAAAACTCAACAAAATATGGACCGCTTTCTGGAAAAATTTAATTTTGAGGATAATCGTATTCCAAAACTACTACAGAAGTGAAAAAGTTAACGCATTTCAAGTTTTCACTGCAACAGAAAAGAGCATCATGGAATAAAATACTCAGGTGAAAAATTAAAAGTACACGTGAACTCTCTGATTTGCATTTGAATGAACTGAAAAGAGAATTATACTGACCAAAAAAGAAATACAACCTCCACTTGCATTCTCATTTTTATACAATCCACATATTACATCCAAATATTTGGAATCAATATAGTAATCTTATTACTTTGAAACTGGAATTGAATTCAGAAAAAATCGAAAGTTCTCATGAATTCCCCATTTTTGTTTAGAATTTATACCTTGCTGAGGTAAAGTATAACTTTTCCAAAGATTCTAAATTTATAGAAAGAGAACATGGAGTAACAATTATCCATTGTTTTCAAATTTATTTTAAAATAACTATTTCCTATACAATATTTTTAAAAAATATTTAAGTAGCTACTATTAAAAATGGCTTTCGATGCATTTCAAAATAATTGCAGAACAATAACAATATTTGTAATTAAATAACTCTGACAGGGATACATTTTACGACACAATATCTATTCTGAAACAAACAACAATTATTTCTATTTAATTTTTTTTCATTCCAATATATTTTGTCTGACAGAAATTTACTTAAAGAAATTGTTGTACGGTAGTGAAAACGTATTACATTACTATTTCTAGGAAGAGAGAAAAGTTAGTCTGCTGAGAGCAGTTTCTTGAACATACATATAGACGATTGAAAGCTGGATAAAGCCTCCTGAGATGGAATATTTACCACTCTAAAGAGCTGAATAGAAGAGCGCGAAGTTTATGAATTCCCTACTATATTATCATCTACATCATTATCATCTCGCTTGCCAACTTAAGTACATGTATGAACTTTTCCATATTTGAACATGCATTTTCATTAAAAATTAGAACTACCTCATGTTTACTCTCAAGAAAAGCATGTTTCGTGTTAAACCGCGTTTAGTGAAGAAAAAATGTCGAGGTAAAACTAGAACACACGATTTATAAATGGAAACTGACATGCAGACAAGATCTTTAAACAGCAATGGAATTCCACAAAGGTTAATGTAATAAAACTTTAAAATACGCGGAGATTATATGCAATGGAAGATGAAATTTGTTTAAAACACACTGATAAAATTTTCCATTTAAAATACTCGTATACACCTCTCAAGTACAAATATATACAGGGGGTGATATAGTTGTGTGAATAATAAATACTTAAAAATTAATTAATAAAAAGTAGCAAAAAGAAAGTTTTCGTAGAGTAGTCGCCAGTAGGTTCTCTTCAAAAATTAAATTTAAATGATCTTATTCACAAACAGAGATTCTTCTAATTTATTTCTTATCCTTGTACTTTTTTCCTGTTCTAAGCAGTATATGCCCTTCTGCATTTCTTTTCAAAGTACGAGAGACCCGTACCCAGGGAAAGTAGCGGATCGTTAGAGAAGCGCCAGAGGCATGCTCGGAAGAGCGAGAGCGAGTGCAGGCGTGGGATTTCGTGGGTGGGCGTGGATCCCCTAGTGAACGGGGCTGGTAGATGCAGACTGGCGAATGCACAAGGGCGGACTGGGAGAAGCGTGATTGCGGTCGTGGGTAGGCGTAAATTACTTGCTGAGTGAGGTTGGTGCGCGTACGCTAGGCAGGACATGATTGCAGGGGTAGGCGTTGGTGTGGGCGTGGTTCGCCTGCTGAGTGAGTCTGGTGAGTGTGGGCTAGGGAGAGTGTGATTGTGGGCGTAGACGTAGGGGTAGGGGTGCGGGCGTGGTGGGGCTGCTTCGCCTGCTGAGTGGGGCTGGAGCGTGTGGGCTGGGGAGTGCGTGATTCCGGGCGTAGATGTAGGGGTATGGGCGTGGTTAACCTGCTGAGTGGGGCTGGTGCGTGTGGGCTGGAGAGAGTGTGATTGCGGGCGTAGACGTAGGGGTATGGGCGTGATTAACCTGCTGAGTGGGGCTGGAGCGTGTGGGCTGGGGAGTGCGTGATTCCGGGCGTAGACGTAGGGGTATGGGCGTGGTTAACCTGCTGAGTGGAGCTGGTGCGTGTGGGCTGGGGGGAGAGCGTGATTGCTGGCGTAGGCGTGGTGTGTGGGCCTATTTCACCCGCTGAGCGGGTCTATTAAGTGCTGGCTGAAGGGAGCGCAAGTGCAGGCGGGTAGAGCGCGAGTAAAGGCCGCAGAGAGCGAGTGTGTTGGCCGGGGGGAGCGTGAGTGCAGGCTGGGAGAGCCCAGGTGTAGGCTGGGGACAGGGAAAGTGTGGCCTTGAGAGGGGGAGGGCTTGGACTTTGAGAGAGGGAGAGCGTGGCCTTTAGAGACGGAGAGTGTGGCCCTGAGAGAGGGAGGAGAGTGTGGGCCGGGTAGAGCGAGAGTTCAGGATGCAAAGAACGTGCAAGCGGGGGTGGGTACGATGGGTGCGCGTCTCTGTTCAGTGCAGGTTTGGGACAGCGCGAGAACAGGCTAGAGGTAGCGAGAGTGCAGTTGAGTGTGAGTGTTGGATGGGGAGTGCGCGAGAGCAGGCAGTGAAGTGCGAGAGTGCAGGAGAGT
Organism: Teleogryllus occipitalis; assembly: GCA_011170035.1. NCBI lineage: Eukaryota > Metazoa > Arthropoda > Insecta > Orthoptera > Gryllidae > Teleogryllus > Teleogryllus occipitalis. The sequence goes on along the minus strand of BLKR01000781.1, from coordinate 276,590 downwards.
GTGAGTGTTTTCAGGGGAGTGCGCGCTTGCCGGCCGGGAGTGCGAGAGTGCGGGAAAGTGTGAGTGCTTGCTGGGGAAAGCGTGAGTACAGGGCGGGAAGGGCATTATGCGTACTGGAGCGAGCATAGTGCACGCTGGAGAGACCATAGAGCAGGCTTGAGAGAGCATAGTGCAGGCTGGAGTGAGCATAGTGCAGGCTGGAGAAAGCATAGTGAAGGCTGGAGAGAGCATAGTGCAGGCTGGAGAGAGCATACTGCAGGCTGGAGAGAGCAGAGTGCAGGTTGAAGAGAGCCTAGTGCAGGCTGGAGAGAGCATAGTGAAGGCTGGAGAGAGCATATTGCAGGCTGGAGAGAGCCTAGTGCAGGCTGGAGAGAGCATAGTGCAGGCTGGAGAGAGCATACTGCAGGCTGGAGAGAGCACAGTGCAGGTTGAAGAGAGCCTAGTGCAGGCTGGAGAGAGCATAGTGAAGGCTGGAGAGAGCATATTGCAGGCTGGAGAGAGCCTAGTGCAGGTTGAAGAGAGCCTAGTGCAGGCTGGAGAGAGCATAGTGAAGGCTGGAGAGAGCATATTGCAGGCTGGAGAGAGCCTAGTGCAGGCTGGAGAGAGCATAGTGCAGGCTGGAGAGAGCATACTGCAGGCTGGAGAGAGCACAGTGCAGGTTGAAGAGAGCCTAGTGCAGGCTGGAGAGAGCATAGTGAAGGCTGGAGAGAGCATATTGCAGGCTGGAGAGAGCCTAGTGCAGGTTGAAGAGAGCCTAGTGCAGGCTGGAGAGAGCATAGTGAAGGCTGGAGAGAGCATATTGCAGGCTGGAGAGAGCCTAGTGCAGGCTGGAGAGAGCATAGTGCAGGCTGGAGAGAGCATACTGCAGGCTGGAGAGAGCTCAGTGCAGGTTGAAGAGAGCCTAGTGCAGGCTGGAGAGAGCATAGTGCGGTCTGGGGAGAGCGTGAATGTAGGAAGGAGAGAGCGTTCGCGCAGGCGTGGGCGGCCGGGGGTGGGCGTGACTCACCTGCTGAGCGTTGGCGTCGCGCTCCCAGCCCTCGTAGCGGTTGCTGTGCGCGCGCGGGCCCCGCCAGTGACGCAGCGCTGTCGGCTCCTCCAGCACCAGGCCCCCGGACGGCTCCTTCCGCTGCGCACACACGCACGCATTACCCGCGCTGCTCTCAAAGCACGCTCTTCACAACACGGCACTCGGACATCATCAGAGTTTATTGACACGTGCGCTGACCCGGGAACCTTATACGTAGGTGATGCACATGAATTATTTGTCCCAATTCCATTTATGATTCTGGTATGAAACCTCTCTTAATAGTATTCTTACAAATCGGAAATTCGTCCTCCGATTTCAACATATGATGAATTTGGAATAAAAAACTCAAAATATTCAGTATGTTTTATTAAACGATTAATATTTAATTAATGTATAAAATAATCAATTAATGTCATTATTATAGACGTTTAAGGCCTGCATTTTTTAGTTTCTGCTTATATTTTTATAGAGTCAGTAAAGTGTGAATTATACTCTTTTCAAGATCTTATTATTCCAAATCGAAGAATATCCCTTTCCACTTGTCTTCTAGTTTAAAAATTACGCGAATTATTTTCTTAAGACGCTTCTTTATCACACTGCTAAGTATCGAGTTAAAATGGCATTTCTATAACAAGTCATTTCTTAAAAATGGCAATCGATATCTCCAAACCATTGAATCCCATCTCTCCACTCTACGCCTGAATAAAAATAATTTGTTTTTTGAAAAATTGTATATCTTCAAGATTACTATGGACATATGCTGTTCAGTGTAAGTGAAACGTTCTGAATCGACCACCTCCATGAAGCTCTTTTAACAGCTTTTTTTCGTGGAATTGATTTTTGTCTAATACATAAGTTCGCTCTTTTAAGCGGCTGCAAAAGCGTACATAATTCCAAAACAGTACTTAAATTTTACTTCATGTAGCTTCACAACCTTGAATAAGCGACTCTGTATTAACTGCCTTTTATCGCCGAAGCTTGTGACTACTTAAGCCAGGGTTCACGGTGTACATTAAATCGGTGGACCCGTGTGAACATTCATCACTTATTATATCGTAGTTTTAAAGGTGAGGCGTTTGCCATAAAAACCAGCTCAAACCTTCTTTTATCGAAATTTACTCCTTTGCACGTTCCTTTCTGTGTGTTGGAGGTTGCATATGCGCCGGCCTTTGTTCGTATATCACAGTCTACAAAATTATTATTTTTTATTTGTAAATAAATATGTCTGGTGCAGTGCTCCACGAATTTCTATGTGCAGCACTAGCTTAATTGCAACCCGATCTGCACGCTTCCTTTTGACGAACGAATTCAGAGTTTTGACGTAGGCGTGCATGCGCAGAAGACAGTCTGCTGCCCCAGAAGTCAATCTGCGCATTGGCACGTTCGCTAAAATTCCCAAATGGTTCGTCAAAAAGAAGCGTACATATCATGTCTTTCGAAGTACCGGTGATGATCTCTGTATCGTATAAAATCGTCTTCTTTATTATATATATATATATATATATATATATATATATATATATATATATATATTGTTATGTTGTATATATAAAGATTGTTTTAAATTTTTTTCTGAACAGTAGACGTGGCCAGGATGGAACGCGTGTATTAAAAGTGTTTGAATCATGGACGTACATTGGATAAAAATGGGTGTAATATATATGAGAATTTCACGTTTTTATTTATACTGCTTTCGAATTATTTTGCCCTATTTCTTTTGAAATATGTAATTGGACTATTTTTTTCTTTAAGATGAGGATTAAAATATTTTAATTACAATGTTTTACAATTCATGAAATTCATTCTTTGTTTTGCTTATTGTTCAGTTTTGAAACAAATTTATTCATTGAGGGGATTATGAATTGTAACTTTCTTTAACCATGTAGATAAATATTCAAATTAGTTCTCGTTATTCAAAAGTCAAATTTAATCTCTCTTAAATCATACAATTATTAGGAAATATTTTTAAAATCTTTTTAAATGTTTAAACCTAAATTGAAATATTTATTTCTTTAAGTTATTAAATGATATACAAAAACTATAGGTTTCAGTTTGTCTGTTCTTTACTTCTCACTATCATGTCTCAGAGTTATGTAAATATTTGCCAAAACTCCTAAAAATAAATATTTGAACAGAAAATAACTATATTTAAAAACGACTTACGGTTTCGATACCTAGGAGGCAACCTTGTATGTTGTGTCGCTGAAGATAAATTGATAGAGGAACCACTCCAAACGCCCGTGTAGAACCGGGTCCCAACGCAATCAGTATGACTGAATAATTTAAGACATCACTAATCCTCACGTGTTTTCACTTAACTACCGTAAATAGAGAAAAGTTTGGTATTTATAGTGATATGGGTTTGACTGCTCTTAGTCACTGACAAATATAACTTGAATGAAAAAAACTTTTTAATGGTGTGTATTTAGTACGTATTTCGAAGCAAACATTAAAGAGCAGTTGGAAAACACACTCTTAATTCACCCCTTATTTTCTTTAAAAAATATTTTTTAATATATCTAATTCAACAAATTAATCACAGTAATTGTGATTAATTCGTTTAATATATTTATATTATGTTCGTCTGGGCTATGCAAAATCACTACTTAATTCATATTGTAATATACGTACATTACTTGGTATATTTGTAAATTGCGTAATGATTATTATGTTGCCTATTACAGAGTTATTTCGTCAATCTGGCAACCGCATTCCATGGATAATGAAATCTTCTGGGTGCTAATTCGAAACACATGGAAAGCGGATGGAGTTACGAGTTGACGATATGAGAGCGCCGGGAGTGGTTGTTTGTTGAAGCCCCCAGGTGGCGCACCACCCTCACCCTGTTTGCGCGCCTGCATACTCTGCAACCCGCCGTACGTTCGTGTTTCACGGGCAGCCAGCAAGTGCCCCTGCGAGCACGCCGCGACGGACCCCCACCTACCACCGCTGTGGGCACGGCATATATGAATTGCCATGCACCGAATTTAATTTTGCGGTGCGGACTTTGGTACTCGCGCATTGACGACATTGGAACCAATTGAAAGCTTGGCATACGTCGAGCGCGTTCTGAAATTCCGCGAATGCTTTTAAAGAGGACGCACTTTTGCAGAAGAATGCGAGTGATGAATGTGAAATAATTATTCTGTGTTAGAAGCCAATGTTAATGATTAGGGAACGAAATTTATTGTAATAAAAAATGCAAAATATGTACATACATATGTACTTATTTTTTCCAAAACATGTAAGAAAAGATAGAAAATATGTAAAATAAAAATTCATTATTGTGCTTAAATTGTTCTCTACGATCATTTTACGACTATAGAACGTCGCCAATCAGTTCTTAACAAGCATTTGAAGTGGCTGAAAGTTGGTTCTACCTCTACGAGAGTAAATCTACACTAGATTTCACCACACACAAGAATTTCATTCGAAATACAAAATGCGTTCATAGTGTATATTACAATGTTTACAAGAAGCCAGTGTTCCAATGAATAGTAGTACAGTGTAGCCAGAGATGAATTGCGATGGAGGGGGTTAAAGGGAATGCCCCCCTCCACCAATCGAACAACGCGTAAGAAACTTTTCTGTAAAAAATATTTGTTAGTTTTCGATCGAGAAACGAATGTGCTGTTGGAAATATGAGCAAAATCGTAGTTGAAATTACTTTTGTTCACGGAAATGCGCTCATTCTTGACTCCGAGTAGTACGCAGTAAGCGGGAGGGGGCTTGAGAATTATGGCGAAGATATGGTGGTCATAGAAGCCCAGCAGCACTACATTTGATTTTTAAAAAACATGATTCCGTAAGATATAATGCAAACGCCCATTTGAAATGTTTCGTTTCGACGTATAAATATACTAAAATATAACGAAATAGGTAAAATATGTAAAAATATACAATTTACCAAAATATGTAAAATAAAAATAGTTCCAGTTCATTCAGAATGCCTTGTAAACACTAAAATCTATTATTGAATACAGGTATCTAGTTCCCGTAAAACGTAATTACATGGAAATCCGTTCCCTATTAAAAATTTATATATTATTAAACATAATTTAAAATGTTTGCAATTTTTCTGTAAGTAAATTTCTCTCTATTTATAAGTAGACGACAGAATATTTACTCGCCAAAAATCTCTTTAAATACCCATTAGAATGTTCACAATTTATTTGAAAGTTTGCAAATTATATTCGTAGTTATAATTCAGTGAAATGTTGACGATAATGTTGGTAACCAATGGAGTGATTAAATGTTTTCCCGAAACAAATGAATTGGATGGTGGGGAATCATTGGATTGGAAATTTAATTTGCACTATTGGTGTTCGCTTTCCTTCCGTTTTACGATAAGAATCATAGAGAACGACACAAATGTAACACAGTTCAAAGTAACATAAAACGTATATTTGATTATCATAATTTGAATGAATGAATATACCCGGGACACGAGACAACCAACCAAGATGAGGTGTCCGTGGTGCTCACCATGTCGTCCTTGCTGGTCTTGGCGCCGAGGCGGCAGAGGCGGCGGCGGAAGAGGAAGACGGCGCCGCCGGCCACGAGGAAGACGGCGAGGACGGCGGCGATGGGCGCGACGGTGGCGGTGACGTCGGGGCCCGCGGCGCCGGCGGTGCCGTTGGCCGGCAGCACGGGCCGCGCGGCGGGCGTGGAGGCGGGCGGCGCGGGCGACGCCGGCGCCGCCGAGTGCGCGGGCGGGGCGGCCGACGCGGCCGACGCGGCGCCGCGCGAGGGCGTGGACGCGTTGGTCGTCGCCGACGTGAAGCCCGTCACGCCTGCAAGTGACATGGAGGGACTGCTCAGGATTGTACATCTCCTTCAAAACATTTCAACTTATTATTATTATTATTATTATTATTATTATTATTATTATTATTATTATTATTATTATTATTATTATTATTACGCCAAAATGATTTAAGAACTTGCACTGTCAATAAAGATTATCCTCAGTAAGAATATTCCCAATTTGAGACAGACAGTGTATTAACATAAAGCCACTTTCAACGATCTTTTGTTGTTATGGGATCATTAGCGTTTAAGAAGTCTTGTATTTTTTTTACATTGTGCGTGTTCACTTGTTAGATTCAACTGTCACATTAATGTCCTCATTCCAACTGAAGACCGATTAAAATAGTGCATTTACTTTCACAACATCTTTTCATTTCAGAACCCCGAGAAAAAACTTAATTATTTAAAAATGTTCTTTCAATTGACCAATAATAATAATAATAATAATAATAATAATAATAATAATAAAATAGTAATACTAATATAATACACTTATTTATAGAATACAAGGCACACGATGATGATCTCCAGTGATTTTGATGCAATGTTTACAGTTCAGTAATATTTTCCTTTTTTATGAAAAATATTAAATGCAACATATTTCTCTATCATTTCAGCGACATGTTGAATGAAATATGTGCATACATTGGATCTGATTGCTGGCTTTAGATACAGTAATGATAAAAATCGTGCATTTCATTCTAAATAAAATATGTATTCAAGAGAATGAATGTCATTTAAATATATGTAAATTGATTACACAAGTCTATGTATTTTGCAACGCAAATCTATGAAGATATTTTTTTATTCAGTAAAATGGGATTCAGCAAAATTCATTCAAGCAACACTTACTAATTTAAATGATGTATTCAGGTGATCTAATCATGCATGTTATATCCCTCCAAGATCGTTCCATCCTTTAAAATATATACTATGTAAAGTAATAGCCTTATGGGTTTTCAGTGAACTGTTCTTAACCCTTTAGATTGAATAGTCATTAAACAAATATTTAATACATAAAAATTACCGTATGTTTCAGAATCACACACCATTCCTTAATAAAACTACGGTAAATAACAAACGTATGTTATTAACAAATTATTCTTACTAAACAGATGTGATTAGTAAGAAGAGTCAGTTATGACGCTACGAAAATATGACCACGAATATGTGTAATTAACTTCTTTTGTGATATTCCTTTACCTCCCATTATTATAGAAACTGATTACGAATATTAACTTAGCCGTATTTAAAACGGTTCGTGCAAAACCCGAATGAAAAATTATAAACATCAGTGCCATACTCTAAAACTTTTTCTGAGAGAACATTTATTGTCTTTATGTTGTTCTTGTTTATTATTAATATTATTATTATCTAAAAATAAGAATACAGAGAGTAAATCACTCTTTCAGTACCCCGTCCCACCTGATTGGCACCTACCTGTGGTGGAGGCCGGGTAGGGCACGGTGACGAGCTTGGTGGTCGGTTGGCCGCCTGTTGCGGCGTGTGGCGGCGGGTGCGGGGCCGGCGGCGGGGGCGGCGGCGAGGGCCGGGGCTTGAACACCGGGTGGTTGAAGTGCGAGAAGGGCGGCTGCGGCGGCGGCTGGCCGTGGGGCGGGCGCGGGGGCCGAGCGAGGCCCGGCAGCGGGGGCGAGGAGAAGCCCCCGGGCAGCGAGGGCGCGCCGCCCGGCAGCCCCGGGGGCCCGCCCCCGCCGCCCACGCCCCCGCCGCCGCCCCCGCCCGGCCGCGGCCGCCACGCGCCGCCCGACGCGTTCACGATCTGCGCGAACACCTCCGTCTTCACCGTCAGCTTCCCGTCCGTCACCGTCACGTACAGCGACACCGTGCGGTTCACCTGCGGACACGAGGCAGTGGCCGGTCACACAAGTACTCGTACTTCACGTGCGCCGTATTTGCTCCTGGAAATACGTAATTGCCCCACGTGCTGGAACAGTGAGCGTAATAAGAATACGTGCAATTTTTTTGTTATTTTAGTGGTTTTTAGGTCGCATCAACATCTATGTCATTAGCGACCACTATTGGAGTTAACAGTGTGCTAACTATGAAGATGAAACGATATGGTGATGATAAAGGGTGAAAGGACGAACACAAATACAACCATGCCCGAGGCGGGACTGCAATTTTCTTGGTACACCACAAGGGCATCTATGCTCATAGAATACAATAGAAAAAAAAATCCAAATTTATTTCACATTAACATGAATGTTCACATTTATTAAAACAGTATACAAAAATATTTAAATGTTTGTAAGTGACAATTGAACCTCTGTAACTCAGAGTAATGTAAATTCACTGAATGAATCTTTGCACTGAGGATATCATTTAACAGCATCACAGTGTTTCATATTCATTATAATTTTATATTCGTGATGAAAACATCTCATAATTGTGTAAATAGTAGGATGTCGTTAAAGGGTGGGATCATCAAAGAAACTTTGCATCACACAGGAATCCTATCTACTGATATACCGAACCGAAAAAAAGCTGATTCTCATAATTATATTCTAGAATTGCAGAATAAAAACCGAAGAGAACGCAACATCTATAAACCATTTTCTGTTTCGTTTTCATTTATTCATCCATTCTCCCGAATTACCCCAAATAACGTTTTCTACATTGAGAAAGTGTCGCGTCACCATTACCATTAATCCAACATGGAAATTTTATATCCCCTACCACAGACAATTCGCAAGATCCTTTTACTGGCAACGCCTAGCAGACATTTATGAGGGAAGATTTTTTCTCGCAGTACGCGGCTTGGGCGGCGTGGGAGGGGCGAGCGGGTGGGTGAGGGCGGTGGCAGAACGGAAAGGAAACCCGCGTCGCGTTGGGCGCTTTATGCACGATGAAAAGCGAAAGCGAAACGCGAGCCTTTCGAGGGAAAACGGGCGAGAGAAAGGGAAGAGGGAGGGGTGAAAGAGGATGTGAATGCGTTCTACGCAATGCTCGTCCAATCGTAGTGGTCCCGAAGGTCCTGTTACCCAACTCAGCTGCACTAATGCTATAAGAAATGTACGATTTCTCGACGGAATACTTGAGTTAAGCGATGCGTTAACTGAAGGTAAGAGATGCCGTAAAGGCAAAAGATGCGAATGCGTTCCACACAAGACTCGCCCGATCATAGTGGTTCTCAAGGTCCTGTTACCTAAGTGCACTAATGAAATAAGAAATGTACGATTTCTCGATGGAATACTTGAATGGAATGCGTTAAGTGAAGACAAGAGATGCCGTGAATGCAAAAGATGAGAATGTGTTCTACGCAGTGCTGGCCCGATTGTAGGGGTCCCGAAGGTCTTATTATCCAACTCAGCTCCACTTATGCAAGGAGTGTAGGACTTCTCGACAGTTCTACGCAGTGCTCTGCCTGGGGGGCTTCCTTTCTTCTTTTCAAAATCCAGCTAGTGCCTTATGAAAACTTATATGCTGCTTAGTTTCATTTCTGTTTTCCGCTCCCTCCCCATCCGCGTCATGTTTTCGAGGAAAGCGCGCCTCGCCGCGCCGTGTTGTCGCTGTGCGGACGAGATGAACATCGCTGTGCATTCCAGAGGGCGCTTGTGTTGGGCGCAGTCTTCGTGTACTCGTGGCCTGGAACATTTGAGGGGATCGTAATTTCCACAGGAATGCACTGGACGTACTTTGTAGGAGAGATTGTACTTCATGAACCAGAGTTTTTTGTGCGTGGATGTAAAGACAAACTTGGTTTTTCAGTATTTAAGTTAAAATGGAATAATGCAAAGTAACAGAGTCTCCTACGTTGAATTTTTTCAGAATTTTAACTTCAAAGACGCTCATTCAATATATTGATATATATTTTGTGTATGCAACTTCTTTCAATTCGATTATAGTGCAATTATTTGCAACCCAGATCAGCACCACTAAGTGGCATCTACATTCATTCAAATACAATTCAATGGTTGGAAAAGTACTTCGAAGCTGTGGCATCTTACTTGTGAAACTAATACAATTCATAACAATTTTTATATTTTATGAAACTATTTTATTTCAAACGAATAAATTCAATGAACATTTTACAAAATCTTAAAACTTCATTAAGTAGATAGTCAGCATTAAGGATTAAAATCTATTTTAGCTTCTCTTCAACGTGGCTTTGAGTGCATATTACAACAGATATATTTTTTAAAACGAGACTCGTGTAGCACTCTCCAACCGAAATGCAACCTAATTGGGTAAAACATGTCCAATACTCAAGCACTTGATGATATCATTGTGGTAATGAAAAACCAATTACATTGGAAATACAGTGTAATAAGTTGCATATTATTCCTCCACTGTGTTTAAGCCAGCGCGAAAACCATCAGAAGAAAACAAGATGTAGACAGTGAATTACTATGACTTTGAATTTCACATCCAATTTCGGAGTTTGTGCTGAGAGAATGTACTACACGCGCAACTTTTCTTGAACTATGACCTTGCTTCCCCCTCACTTGAGCAATATACAGTTAAAGGCAAAAGCTTGCAACGAGAACTGATGACAACATTCCAATCATTAAAACTCCGTTGGCGCGGACAGAAACTAGTCATATCTAGCTGCTTTCATAGTCGAGAACTTCTGTTCTTATCTAAAGAAATGGTTGAAGCACGTCCAGGTCCTTCAAGGGACTAAAAAGGTCCCTAAAACTCCTATCTAGTGCCCCTGCTGTTGTCTACCCAGAGCGGTGACCTGGCCGCACACGTAGCAGGTATGACATTGATTCTCCAGAGGTTGGCATTACTGTAAATACTCTAGTGGCCGACTTCGTAACTAATACCCCCACTCCGTCCGCATTTCTTCAATCCATCGTTCAAGTAAAGCTGCGCGAGTAGTAGTAGGAAAGCGAGGGTAGCACCCCGGAGAGGCTTGGCGCATTCGCTACTTCTTCTTTAAGGGCTGCGCTGCTAGAGTCGGGCGGGTGCACCCTGACATCTACGCGAGAGAGCGAGCGAGTTGGAATCCGAAAGGGAAAGTGGGAGGGAGAGGGGGAAGGACGGGGGTGCGGGTTGGCGGATCACGGGCTGGAACGTAATGGGGCATCGGCAGCGAGACGCAAAAGGGTATCGCGGCGGCATGAACTCCGCGGTGAAACCGCGCAACAGACACAAGACACGCTCAGTGATGCGGGTTACACAGCCTGTACCTCGACGTAATAAATCTCAGAGGATATTTAGTTTTTAAAAAATCGTCATTCGAAAATAAAAGTTGGAGTGTTTGACATAAAATACACACTCTGGGATTCCCCCGTGCGGAAAATGTGATGAAATAAAACTCTTTACGTTTATTTTACTCGACTCCCACGATTTATTTTAGAAATTACATGTCTTGAATGTTCTAGTTCCAGTATTCAAAATATGACGAGAATATAAATCTGATTGGAGCTTAACAGGGATGCAAATACTATGTTCGTATAACGAGAACAGGATGTGCCGATATTTTGTCTGTTGCGGTGAAAATTAAATCGAACTTATGGGAATGAAATTATACATTGTATAAACGATTGTATTCTTCAGCATTTTCAAATAGTTCTCCGAAATTTTATGTCGACTATTTGTACATTTTAGACAAAGCACAAACATCAAACATTTAATAAAATTGTGTTCTTTGTTGCTCAACTCTTGGATATCTTCCAAGACTGGAGTTAGATGTACCTTAAAAAGGTTGAAACTTTTTAATGACGTTCTATATGTGATACAAGGAGCAAATGAAAACATTGAAAATAACTGTAGAGATTTCAATTTTCTGTTTGTTTTCAAGTTGTACATTTTTGAAAGTTATAAAATATATTCTATTAACATTATGATCGTATATACTTTCCTTTCAATATTCTTACAATCATTATGGAATATTAATGGAAGGCAGTGAAATATAATTTTCAGATCCAAGACAGCATTTACAAGCATTAGGGCGGATGTGTACATGTGAGATTAAGCGTAGACAGAGCACTCGCGCACAAAGGGCCCTTCTCAATGAGACCCGCGTGCATATGCGCGTGACAGCAAGCAAACCCTATTTACTAAGGCTACAGACAAGCTGCAATGCACTTGATCCCTGGGTGACGCCTACCAGCCATCGATGGCGCACAGAACATCTTCCCCCTGGAGGGGATTTCCGACTGTTTGCGCAGGAGCAGACGTAAATGAGGGTAAACAGGCGATATTTGTGCACGAGGAGTCCCGGGCCATGAATAAAGTATGCGGGCGTGCACCCAAGGAGCTGGCCCGGCAAGACCTCCCAATATGGCGAGATAAGTCAATCGATACCAAGAAATTGCATGGAATTTCAAAACATGCAATCCCAATAATCCTCAAGACGTAGTGATAAAGACTGTTTCTAAAATTGAATACTATGTTTATTCGTTATTTTCAGTGTTATAATATTAATACTGGATATTACGGCATAAAACAACAGTTTCTTTTCAATCGTCCTTTTAGAAATATAAACGAAATAAATATATAAAACGAAGTATATATAAAAGAAGTAAAGACGTGGTATTGAAGATATATGTTATTACTCTTGTTTATTAAAACAAGGTACATCAAAATACATAATTAAACTTTCGTAACAGAATATAGGTAATAAAAATGAATGCTGTGTTGGCAGTGCATCTCCGATCTTGTGCCATGCAGAAACAGTTTGATATAATAATTCTTTGTATATCCATTATTAACAATTAAAATTATGAAAGTACACAAAAAGAAAAGCTCAGTTCATATTAACAAACAATTACCTCACCCAGAGGAAATAATGAAAGAAACTTTAATCGCATTTTACAATACAGACGAAATTGTGGTAAAGGCGTGGAAGAAGAGAAAGAGCAATCAACAAATTTACCAAATTCACAGATGGAATTGCTAATGCAACATACACAACAAAATTCACTTCTTTCATCTATTCACCATAACAGTTCGATTCTCAATGGTATCTAACTCATTAACACCTTCAGCAAATGCAGCATTAAAACAGCCGGCCCCGCGACATCAATTTCAAAATCCGCATCAGCTTCAAAAGCCACATAAACTTCACTGTCAGTAAATGTAGCTAAGGGTGCGTCATCATTAAAACCGCACCTAATAAATGATACTCTCACAGATGATCCTTATACATCTAAATGGGTTGAGACAAATGCAGGTACATATTTCTTGTTCAACATCCAATTTTTTTCGTTTCGATGAAGTTCAAGTGACCATTAACTTCTACATTTTAACAAAGATGATTGAATACAAAAATGGATTAAAAAATTAAATCAGATTTTCTTGGTGCAGTGAATCCTAAATGTTTAAGAAATGCTGTTTGAAAACCTGAAAAGCATGTACGCTGAACTGCATTAAAACTAAAAATAAAATATTGCATAGTACACTCGGAAGTTTATAATATTTTTATGCATCCTACCTCCACATCGGAAAAATTCATGAAGAAATATAAATTATAAGTAGACAATATTGTTATTTAATCTTGCATTAATTGATATTTACCATTTGGACTCACGTATATGAGATAAGTACAGAAAAGCGAGTTATTCGAAAAATTTAAAAACCGAAATACATATTTCAAATGATTTTGACCTCTATCGTCTATGACTTGCTTTCAGTTATAGTATTTGTATCGTATTCATCACAATTTTTTACTATTTATGTTTCTGGAGGCCTTAACTAAATATGCCTCACAACTTTCTCCTTCACGTTTCTTCCCCAATTCCTCACAAATCATTTTTTTGGTCAAATTTCGACAACGCTACCTTAAGGTATACGTTACTTTGCTCACAACTCAGGTTACGACTTCCGTGCTAATGGCGGACCCTTTAAGTAAGAAAGTTTTTGTGAGATTGTATTTTCGATTAAAAAAATATGGCATCAGTCTTAGTTTTCTACAATTTCATAGGCTGAGTTTATGTCGTAAAGCATGATTTTCCAAATGATTAATGTTAACATTTATAGGTTCAGATGCAGCCAATCTTCGAAGGTGATGCAATAGGTGTCAGATTTCTGAGTTTTGAAGTTCAGTTTGCTCAGTTTTATTTGTAATCATATCGATAGATTAATGTCATTTCTATAATTCGTTATGTTGTCTCCTTGCTTCGATATTTCTCGCAGATAGTTTCCTCTTTTTTAGAATAGAAAAGCCTTTCCTAACCCCACGTTACGGCCATCTTGTCTTATATCTTTCAATTTTTCTAGCGATTTATCATATACTGTAGTTTTCATCAGTTCCGTAAGATTGTTTCCAACAATAATGCCAGGTCATCTCAACTTACTGAGTACAGCTCTCCTCCATATATCTCTAATCAATTCAATTAGAAAATAGATTAAATCGTAATTATATTTCTTTCTCAATCTTACCTACTTCAGAACCTCTTTTGCACCTCCTTCATACCATAATTTAGGAACATAGATTATCTTGACTCCATCAACAACATGATGTTTCTATTTAATACAATTTCATAAATTTTCAATTATCCGAAGTCTAAGAATCCTTAGATATAACAAATAGATTTGAAAAGTGATGTAAGAAATAATAAGAACATACTAACATACTTTTAATAAAATGAAGCTGTTCCCAGTAAAAAAGTGAGAGTTAATTTACATTCACAATTAAAATGGGAAGAAATTCATTCGCTCGGCAGCAGTGGTCGAGGCAACATCGTGTGCCCCGCTCAGTAGAGCCTCGCGGTCTGTGACTCGTTTACGTGTTTTCATCGAACTCAAGAAGTTTAAGTGTCAGTGTAAAGTAAGCAGTCTAATTCAGTGCATATAACTGTTCTGATTACGATCGACCTGTTTCTCATTGTGAATGGGGAACAGAAAATAAATGGCGGATGCCGAAGCCGCTACCCGAGGGCAGGCCTCTGACTACAGGAGCCAGCCCGTTGAAGGAAACCACACCGGCTGTCCAAGTTACAACAGAGTCGTTCTCAATGCCATGTACCCGGAGAAGGAACAAGGTATTATAATTGAAGGCAAAGACCACAGCACACCCCTCGAAAGGTACGTAGAAGCTTTAGCATCGATTGTTTCGCCTAGTCACATCACGTATGCTTCAAAAATTTCAAATAACAGAGTGTGTGTATTTTTGAGCAGTAAGAAGTTAGTGGATGAATTAACAGAGAAGTACAAGACTATTAATATTGAGGGCTCCTCCCAAAATATTCGGTCTCTTGTGAGTAGACAGAAACGTATCGTAATTTCAAATGTTTATCCTATGATTCCTAATGCAGTAATTGAAGATGAACTAGATAAATTAAAAGTGATACGCAGTTCTCAAGTGTCGTTTCTCAGAGCTGGTTTTGGTAAAGAACAGTTCACTCATATCTTAAGTTTCCGAAGACAGGTGTTCGTTCCGGAAGACTCATTAAGTTTGATACCTGAAGCCATACTGATCACATACAAAGGAGAAAGAAACTGGATTTACTTGTCAAGCGGTATCATTAAGTGCTTTCACTGCAAGGAAGAAGGTCATATTGCCAAAAACTGTAAAAATGTAGGAGACATTAACGTCAACCAATCGGAAGACAAAATTGATAACAATGTAGCCGCTGACAACGAACAAAGAGATAAGGTTCCTAGTTACCATGAATTTCCCCCACTTGACCAGAACAAGCCTGTTAAGAGAGCCTTATCACAGATCACAAGTATTCCCAGCAACAAAGCAAGTGAACTTCAGGAAGAACAATTCAACCGTCCCCAAGGAAAAATTAACGGTTCGGCAAAACAAACTAAGAAAAAGAAAAGGAAGGTATCCAAGGAGAACACCGTTAGTAGTGTCTGCAACAAGAAAAGCATAGTGGAGCAACTAGCCCCAGCAAAAGAAAGAATAGAAGAATCCAACAATGTACTAACGTACGAACAACTAAAAGACTTTCTGGAAAATACTTATGGCTTAAGTAACCCTCTTCAAATATCTCTCAGTTACACCAAAGAGACAGGCAGGCTAATTGAAATGCTTAAAGAAATATATCCATTACTGTCTGACAGAGGAATAAAATCAAGATTTACGAGAATTATGAAGAAACTTAAGGACCCAGTCCTCTCAGATTCTTCAAAGGAATCGTCTGACAACGACGAACTAACAAGCGAAGATCTTCAATTATGAAAATAAGAATTTTACAATGGAATGTGAACGGTTTTTTCACTAGATATGAATTTCTTCAGAAGATTCTAAAAGACGAAAACTATGATATACTGTGCATCCAAGAAACCAATTTCAAAAATAAGTATTATTTTAATATAAAAGGTTATCAATGTTTTTATAAAAACAGAGTGATATGTGGAAATGCCAGCGGCGGTGTTGCGATCTATGTTCATACGTCGATCAAGTGCAATGAATGCGTTATTACAAGTGACCTAGAAGTATGTGCGATACGGCTGCATTTGGGCGGTAGTAGTTTTCATCTGTGTAACGTATACATTCCTAATGCGTTTCAGCTAGAATCTCGCCACCTGGACAACTTATATTCACAAATATCTGGCCCAGTACTGATAGTCGGCGATTTTAATAGCCACAACTTGATTTGGGGATCAAGCAGAACTGATCGTAGAGGGAAAATTGTTGGTGAATTTGCGAACAATGAAGATCTTATGGTCTTGAACGATTGCAGAAAATATACATACTTCAATGCGGGTAGCGGCAACTCATCTTGCATCGACCTAAGCATCTGCACTCCAACTTTGGCCAGATATCTAAAATGGAACGTGATGGAAGACCTTCACAACAGTGATCATTATCCTATAGCATTGTCATATGATAATTCGATTATTCCTGAGGACATCTATATGCCCAGATGGATATTTAAAAAGGCCAACTGGAAGTCGTACCAAGACATCATTGCGAGCAAAGTTCAGAACCTTAAGAAATTGAACATCGACGATTCAGTGCAAATAAACGATATTGTGAATAACTTTACAGAACTTATACTGTCGACAGCGGAGGTGACTATACCCAAAACAAAAAATACTAAAAGTAAGAAGAAACTACCTTGGTGGACAAAGGAATGTGAAGAAGCGGTTAAGAATTACAAGCACTGGTTTAATGTATTTAAGAAACATAACACAAATGAAAATCAATTCAAGTTTAAATCAGCACGAGCCAGGGCAAGAAGAATCATAAAACAATCTAAAAGGAGCTGCTGGAAGGAATACATTTCATCCTTAAACAGTAAACTGAACTACACGGAGGCTTGGAAGAAAATAAACGCTATCGATGGAAAATTCAGAACAAATTACCCGAAGTCTATGTATACGCCAGACGGACAATTCATTCATGACCCGTGCGATATTGCAAATAGCTTTGGAAAGTTTTTCGCCTCCAATTCTAGTGATGCGAACCTTGCGGATAGCTTCACGAAACATAAAGAAGAAACTGAGAGATCTCCCCTAAATATGGAAGTAGAAGAAGATGAAATAGATGATTCCATACAACTGAATGTACCCATTACGCTCCGAGAACTTAAGGTCAATATACGCCAACTAAAAGACACAAGCGCCGGTCCCGACGGAATACCTAACATATTTATCCGGATGCTCCCTGAAGAAGCTATCAGTGTTCTTTTAGACATTTACAATTATCTATATTTAAACAATGTCTTCCCACAAAAATGGTCAGAAGCGGTTATTGTTCCAATTCACAAGCCTGGTAAGGACCAATTTTTAATAGACAGCTACAGGCCTATTGCCCTAACGTGTTGTCTGTGTAAATTACTTGAGAAGGTAGTGAACTACAGACTTAAATGGTACCTAGAAAAACATCAGCTAATATCGCCTCATCAAAGTGGTTTTCGCAAAAACCGATCTGCCTTAGACAGCATTGCAATAATAGAGAACAGCATCTACAATGGATTCGCCAATAACATGTTCACAGTGGTACTAAGCCTCGACATCGAAAAGGCATATGAGATGGTTTGGCGACGGCGTATTATGGACATAATAACGAAACATGGAATTAAAGGCAACATAGCTAAGTTCGTGCATAACTTCATTAAAGAACGTTACATTAATGTCAGAGTAAGAGGAGCCTTATCAGAGAGATATATGCTGACAAATGGAGTACCGCAGGGCTCTGTGCTTAGTGTGACCTTGTTTTTGTTGATAATAAATGAACTGCAGACCAAAATCAAACCTCCCGCGCTAGTAAGCATGTATGCGGATGACTGTAATATTTGCATCACTGGTAAACATCTGTCTTCCATAGCAGTTATAGCGCAAAACATCTTAGACACCATCCTGCAGTTCTCCACTGAAATTGGTCTGAAATTCTCTAAGACGAAATCCAAATTCATAATATTCTCCAGGAAACGATCCACTGAGAAGACTCTATCCCTGAATATCGGTGAACACAAGATAAAACAATGTAAAACCTTAAAAGTCTTAGGCCTGACACTTGACGAAAGATTATCCTGGATACCTCATATTAAAAGCCTGAAAGTGGAATGCACGAAAAGGCTAAACTTGATGAAAATCATAAGCCATTCGGCGTGGGGGGCCGATTATACTGTACTTAGAAGAACATATCAGGCGTTGATCAGGGCTAAAATGGATTATGGCAGCATATTCTACGATGCTGCAAATAAGAATATTAAAAGAATACTCGATCCTATCAATAACACTGGTGCCAGGCTTATATGCGGAGCATATAGAACAAGTCCGGTGATAAGTATGTTACAGGAAGCTAATTTACCACCCCTGGATAAAAGAAGAAGAAATCTAATTGTAGGATATATAATCAAAGTTACAGCTAACTGTGGCAACCCTGTGAACCAAATTTACCAGCTTACATACAGGCATAGGAAGAAATTATGTTTCAAAAAGAAACTACCAAAACCAATCACTGTACGGGCTATGCAAATACTAAGCACAATATCAGAAAAAATTCCCCCTCTTAAACCCATCAGTATCACTGACTATGCACCATGGACCATGCAGGACATTAAAGCTGAGGAGCTGACAAACAATCCCAAGAAGTCAAAAATTCACAACCAAGAGATAAGAGCCAGAATAGGAGAAGAAATTGCCAAATATGAGAAATACAACAAAATATACACAGATGGCTCGAAAAGTGGCAACTTGGTGGGATGTGCCGCTGTAACGTCAACGAGAGTATTATCAACCAAACTACCCGACAAGTACTCAGTCCTGTCCAGCGAATTATATGCAATTATCACAGCACTAGACTACATTCTCGAAGACAATGAACGTAAATTTTTGATAGTAACAGACTCCAAATTGGCTCTGTCGACTATTGGAAATGTCTTTTATTCAGGAAACCCGCTAGCTTTAGACATTGTTAGTATGATAAGAAACTTGAACTTTAAAGGTAAAGACATAGTTTTTGGATGGATCCCGGCTCATGTGGGTATCACGGAGAATGAGCTGGCAGACAGATCTGCCAAAGAGGCGTCACAACTTGATGAAAGAAGTAACCTTCCCATAATACCACAGGACTATCACGCCAACATCAAAAGAAAATTACAAGAATTGGACAGACAGGAATGGAATAACAACGCCCAATGTAAATTAAGAAGTATATGTGAATATGATGACTACAATCCAGCCACATTCTTCTGCAGAGCTGACCAGGTTGTGTTAACTAGATGCAGAATAGGTCACACCAAGCTCACACATGCCCATCTGATCACAGGAGAAACAGCTATTATGTGTAATATGTGTAATGTTTCTATGTTTGTTAACCATATATTTCTGTGCCCCAGGTTTGAGACTGACCGGACGAGACATGGAGTTGAGAACGACATGTCAAGGGTACTAAAGGACAAAGATCAATGCAATCGGTTTCTCAAGTTTTTGAAAAGCATAAAATTGTACGGGGATATATAAGACATGTGTATAAACTTGAATAATGTAATGTGAATGTTCCTATAAATGTCATAACTTCCCATGTACAAAAATATTACTGTTATTTTGTAGTTGTCGCTAATAACCTTTTGTAGTTGATGCGACATAAAATAAAATAAATTAAAAAAAAAAAAAAATGGGAAGAAACTCTTACCACTGTGAATTAACTAATAAAAATATATTTCCAAAGATGTGAGATTTCGTATTTTAAAATCAAATAAAACATATCTAAAAGATAGAGGTGGGTTGGTAATTTACCGACTCAGTGAATCAGTGACAAGGATATAGTGTTGAATCATTGACATACGTTATCTCGACGAAAACCTGGTATACAGCTAATTCTTGAATGAGTAGTCCACAAAAGTATGAATAACAATGTGATCCGTTATTGTCAAAAAATGTCATACGGAGTTATTGGTGATAATATTCATAATTTAATAATGTAAATAATTTATCCACATTTATCCACATGTATTTTATAAATGATTATTATGATATCCACATGTATTTTATAAAATGGTCTAGATTAAAACAATTCTGCTGCTGCAACAACCTGCTGCATCAAAACTTTTTCTGGACGAAACCGCACAGAATGGTTTTCCAAAAAAAGAAACACTCACACTGTTCCAGATCAATAAACAAGATTCTTTCGTATAATATAGTGTTAAATTGAATTTTTTAAATTAAAAAGCAGTCCACGAGAATACTGCAAAAACATATTCTACAGCAGTACAACTTTTCATTACCAAGAACATTAGAAATGTTGTTTTTTCATTGCGCAAAACGTAGATAGCAAATATTTAATAGAGGTCGGTGTTTTGCTTGGAGCCTTCATGCCGTAATACAACTGTAAAGTAAGCAGTGCCGCATTAACAGTATTCAGTCAGCTTGCGAAATAAAAGAATAGGCAAAATGACACGAACAAATATGTGCTTATTCCAGTCAAAAACAAAGGTTTCATTTTATTTACATTTTTCCCGAGTTTCTTGGTAGCTATTAAAACCATAGACACCTTTCGTTTAGCTAGAGTCTCTATAATTTCCTTTCAATTTCTGTGCCCATTGGAAATTAGTAATACAGATATTTAAAGTCTCAACCATCTTCGTATAAAAAAAGATTCAGTGATCACTAGCAGTCTAGCGGTATCACTAAACTTATCCAAAAGTTTATTACTAATGAATTTATTATTCCTGTTTTTATTTCGCAGTAAATTCTGTCGTTAGGTCGTAATGGAGCATCCCAGAACGCGGTGTCGAAGGTTGTCCGTGAAAGAAAGTCGTTTTCACAATACGATGTTTACTACTTCTTGAAACACTTCTTGTCACATTGAACCATCACATATTTAAGCACGACACTACCACACTGATCTGGAGCTTAGAGGTTGTTCCGGCTGGCTAGGCGCCCCTTTGTGAGAGATACCTGGAGAGGAAAATCTCCGCAAGGCGACGCGAAGGTCGACGACGGGTCTCAACATCTAGGAGGAGAGAAATACTGCCGCGTCATGGGATAAACCAAACTATACGAACGGGAATAATGGCCAAACCTGTTGACCTGCCCGGAAACATCAATATAGAGGTAGGCAACGGAAAACTACCTCTGTGATTTCTCAGGATAGAGGAGAGGATAAAGGCACAAGAACCGAGACTCATTTTTTAAATTGAAGGGTACACTGAGAGATAATCATGTCACACTTGTGCAGTATTGGGATACAGTTCGTTCAATGTTTAATGAACGAGTGAATGTAGGTCCAAGAAAAGCAGTCATGTTTTCCTGCCACAGGCTAGAAAATAGACAAATACAATAAAGAATGGGAAGAGGAACGTTCAGATAGAGGTACTGGTATGGTGATCTTCAAAAACTGAAAAATATGACTGGTAACTCTCTCTCACTGTCCCATTCAATTATAAATTCTCAATGTGTGTGATTTGCTTCTGACGATGGACGCCGGTGCCAAGGGTACCTCCAGACAGTCGCCTTGTCCTCGCCGCCCGCCCACGCGGCTCGACGCCTGTTTGACGAGCGTCGCGGCGGCGGACGCTGGACCGCGCCGAGGAGGGCCTGGGGGACGAGACAAGGGGTGGGTGGGGCGGCGGCGCATTAGCGAGACTGTTTGCGCAGCACTACTCCGACAATGCGCCCTTAATTGCCTGCCCCGGGCCCATTACCTCACCGCCAGAACGGCGCATCGGCGAGCGCTCGTTGTCATCTCTGAACGTCCGCCCGCCCGCCCACCCGCCCACCCGCCCACCCATTCATCGGCCTCAAGGCGGCTGATGCGACGGGCGCGATGTCGCTGGTCCTAGGGTTCGACTCCCGACGGGGGAAGGATTTTCGACACCAGCTTCATAGCCAGGTCGACTTGGACCGCTGTCTGGAGGATAATTCTAGCGGCCGCCTGCTTTGATGGTTTTCCGTGGTTTCTTCAATCGATACCAGTCGAATGCCGGAGCAGTACCCTAACACACGGGCCACGGACCGCGCAAGATTTTTCATTCCTCTTCCTTGACCTAACTTCGATCCTCACACACACTTACACTTACATACATTAATCGACCACACAAAATGTCGTGAGCTTAGTGCTTGTCCCGGCTGAGACTGTCTCCCGATGTTGTAAGACCCCTGGTTAGGGGAAAACTCGGCAATCCTACTTGTAAGTTGGCGCTGGACCTCAGTAGGAGAATAACACCACTAACTCCCGCACTACACTTCCGGGAATAATGATTTTAGCAGTTGACGCGCTCGGAATCACCAATCAATCAAACAATCACTTCAAGCAAATGGGCACGTCTCAACACTGCGGCCCGTTCTACGAAAACAGTTTTCACAAAAACGTGTAACTCGTTAACAACCACACTTGGGTATCTGTAATCTGGCGGATGACAGATGATCAGCTGTTACAGTTTCGTCCAATCGGGAGCTTAAACGACACTATAGTGACGTCACCGTCATGACCTTTTAGCTCCCGATTGGATGAAACCGTAACACCTAATGAAGTGTCATCAGCCGCGTTAAAAAAAAACAAGCATAGACTATGCTTCTGCTTCGACATTCCGCGCGCCTAGCACGCGATCTCGTTCGCTGCGCCGGGGTGCGAGAAGCGTATTGGGTGTCAGCATCATTATCTACTGATAAGCCTCAGCCGGACGGCTCGCTTATAAGTTCAAGCAGTCACCTCTGTTCGCGTCTGTAGTACAGATACTTTCAATGAGTGTCACAGCATGGTGTCCTTCACACTGACACACGATCTGATCTGATCGAATGCTTTGAAAACACACTAATTGGTTTCAATAATAGCCCTTGCACGGAGATTATTGACATTTTATTCTCATTAATGTGTTCTCATCGATTCCAACATGAAACATGTTGAAAGTCATAAATTCAATCACACGAATAGGACCATTTTAATTGGCACAGTGCGCTTGACAATGAAAAATATGAACAAGAAATGCAGTGTGATATTTCTTTAATCACACACTGAACCAAGCTCTCAAATATAAATTTAACAGTAAGGCGCTTCGTATTTGTGATAAAAGTTTAGGGAGGATTCATTAACAGTTTTTTACATATATCTAATAAATGTTAATCCTGTATGACGGTTATAATGTGGAAAGAGTTTTATCATTGGGTTCTTATAAGTTTGATGCATTAAGTTCAGTACATTATAAAAAATACAGAAATTGTTCACAGGTCTATAAATTCAAAACAATGCACTACCTTCACTTAGTATTACTAGTTAATGCCACAACACTTGCCAAAAGATCACAAATGATTTCCTCCTTTCATCACATTCCTATATTCCACCATTGACATTATCGGTATTCAATTTGCAGTGTACAGAAAATGTTGTAAGATAACCTACAAACAATTCACATTCTATTGGAAGGAGGAAAAATCACTAAAATAATTCAGATGGATTCCAAATAAAAGATGTTTTCATGACTTCATAAGCAAAGGGTGAAGGCTTAAATGGAGGAACGTTTGTAAAAGAATTTATTGGACGTGGACATTGATCCATTTGCTTCGGTTTTCAAATGACCAAGAATAAAAAAAGAACGGCTATGAATTTAAATAAATATATTATCATTGATATTTAACTGAGCGTTCAAGTTATCGATCGAATGAAGGCTTAAGATTTGTTTCTTTTACTTTGTGTAAGGAAAACTGTAAGAGCTGTCCTTTTATATCAGTTGCCAATGATTATTATTACCAATCACCAGAAACATGTTTAGTAGCCGAAGTAAATCCTTAGTATTTTGATAAGGATATACATGTTTTTATTAATAACGATATGTCTCCGGACCAAAAATAAATTCTTAAAAAAATTTCAGGTCTCCACATTGGATCGCATCGATGTTTGATAACTAGTTGGGTCGATGGCAACGCTACGGGTGAGTAAAGTGATTAATACATTAATCAGAAATAAAATTTGACATAGAAAACACACAAATCATGCCAGATATTGTATTAACTTTTCTCCTAGCTAAAGTTTTGCACTTTAATAGTTTATTTAATTGTGACACTTGTTTCATTGACTTACTAAGCACAAGGAATGTTCAATGTTGAACACAATTAAAAATTTAAAAACACGAAATTGTTTAACGGACCAATGCTGTGCTTTAATTATGTAACAAAATTATCTTCTTTTCAAATAGTGCGATTTGAAATATGGTTCAAAACGCACTACATTCTATATTAGCCACGTCACATCAATAGTCGTTTAGGTGTATGCTTGGGTTGCCTTGAGACGACACGTAGAAGTTTCTGTAAATATATTGATACATATTTTATATAAATGTCCAATTTGAAAACTAACTGTCTCAGTAATCATCACATTGGCATAAGCGTGAGTGAGTATTTCAAATCAATTGATTTCGCTTTCGAAACCAATTTGCAACTATTATTTAATTCTTTGCTCTATTGTCTGTGGAGCCTGGTTCCATCTGCGTATACATTTCTACTAAATAATATGTGAGAAAAATGGAGTTGAGATTTTCTATCTTACAACAGTGCCACTACTGAAGATGTTTGAGATTTCCAGAGTAATTTGTAGAGAATCCGTAAATAATTTGTCCCGTTCAAATATTTTAAAAGGTCGCCGTCTTGAAGTTTTTTTGTTGTATTATCTCTAATTCCTTATTATGTCTCTTCAATTACGCAAAAACGACATCATATATTCAAAAAATTAAAGTGTCCTTTTAGTTTCCCGTAAAGTACCCCCAAAATTAATAAAATCCGTTTCGCATTTTAGCGTATACGAAATCAGCCAATCAATCAGGGAATTACAATTTTCGGGAAAATTCTGTGTACAATTTAATTGTTTGTGTTGTTTATAGACATGTACAAATGGACAGTGAGAAATACGTTTTAAAAATAATCAACCACTTTTTCGGTATCAGATACTACTAAAATGTATCTTATACTATATGCATTACTTAAAAAAACTATTTCAGATATTATACGCACTTGTAACAGCGTCGCTTTTCGGACAGTGTTTGAGCTCAATGGCTAGACTGAGTTACATTTCGCTAGCAAGGCAACCGTTGACGACAGGCAATGCTTCTTTGTATATACTGGGGTTTTCGTAACGTGGCCGATGACATTACCATTTTTACACCTCCTGCCTTATAAAATGAATCTTTATAACAGTGATAAGCATATGTTTGAGGCCATGAGCCACGTTGAGAAGGACGTTCGCGAATTAATTAAAAATATTCATTTTATGAGGCGGGAGGTGTAAAAATGACTTAATGCCCTCGACCACGTTACGAAAACCCAAGTATAGTAATAATCGCGTGAATTTCTCTTGATATGGAACTCAAGTAGAGGAACGCTCAGAGGAGGGAATAAAGGCGCGTCCGTGGTGAGTCAGTGAGCGAGCTGTTCCTGCTCAAAGCTCAGTGCAAATGAGCCGCAGACGCCTGCCCGCCCCTGATCCTATCGACCACACCGTAACTTCAGTCGGACTGGGCCAGCCGTCCGTCTGCCCTTTCACGTCGAAATCACTGGTCGTCGTACACTGGTCCAAAGTGAGCACAAAATATTTCTAAAAACAACAGTCATAAGGAATTAGATGATAAGTCTGAAAACGCAATGTTTGGGGGATGGTGAGGGAATGCATTTTTGCATGATGAAACGTAGAAAACACAATATTGTCATACAATTTTTCAAAACCAATTGAACTTTGCGTAAGAATTTGTAGACATACAATGACAAAACCAAAAGCACATACGATGGATATAAAATAAAACAAACTATCAAAAAGTAGGCAATGGGCTATTTCTGATTCCGAACGGTCAAAATAAATATTGAAGTAAGCTTTTAACTATATTTTTATCTTCCACAGAAAAAGTTTTGGTGGGCAACGCTTTGCCCTTGGGCCCTTTGGCACTTTTTCCTGGCCCTTAGTGTAACACAATATTTAAATTCAGTATGGAATTATATGCAAGTGTACTGTGTTTAAACATTTTTTAATGTATGTTTACGAGCGAAGTTCAGGAAAATCCTCATTATCTCACAACTAGTATGTTTAAGTGGGATAACCCCTTGTTCTACTGAGCCCTTCAATTTTTGGTGGGCAACGCTTTGTCCTTGGGTATAGAGCCCTTGGGCTCACTGTGCCGGGGCCTTCGGCGGGCGCTGGGTGCGGACGGTGGATAGGCGGGGCCAGGTCCGTGTGTGCGTCCGGTAGCAGCGAGCTGTTCGCCCGTCACAGGCGCTGCTTCGCAGGCGGAATTGGCCGAGTGGGCAGAGGACATCGAAACAGCTGAATGGAGAACCTCCCAATTAAGTGTTCATTCGGCGAAAGAAAACGAAATGCGAAATGAAATTAAAACGCAGCTTGGGATAAAGATCTTGCTTGTTTCTTTAGAATAATTGTCATTACAATTTAGATATCAATTTTGTTTTTAGAGACTATACTGCTGACACACCTTTTCTATCATCAAGACTATTCCTTAATACTTTCGCACTAGCAAACTGAACTTACAGCTTCATTCACTTTATGAAAGACAATTTACTGTAAACAACTTTTATAATACTACGTACCTATGTATTTTATTATTTAAGTAATGGTGTTTGTTTTCATGTACTTCTCAGTTGTTTTTCATGACTCTAGTCATCGTTGTCAGCACAATAAGGAAATAGGAATAAACTTGGTTTATGCGTATGAACACGGTTTGCCTATTTTTCGATTCAATCGCTTATAAGAATTTGTATTTATGATGTTTGAGCTGTTTTTAGAACTTACATTTCTGACTGCGAATTAAGCCCGTGGTATACCCTCAGTTGCGTTCAATCTGCTAGTCACAATTACAAATCAATCAAGGGGCAAGCAATAATTGACTACAACATTTTTTATTATAAATTATCATTAAGCTGTTTAAAGAATTTTTCTATAAACAGCTTAATTATCATTTAAAATAAAAACTGTTTGATGCTAATGAACTGCTTTTTACCCTGCACTTCGTTATTGCGAGATTTTATTGGAACCTGTGTAAATCGGGTTAATCATGTGAGAAAATTGATCCCAAGAAAACGACTTCTTTTGCAATCAGCCGGAACTGGGCGCAGGGAGCAACATCTGGTCCTGAACAAAATTTGCCGCGGAACCCCATCAAACGCACGAACGAAGGCGCGCGGCCAATGGCGGCGCCAGCGGCGGCTGCGTAAAAGTGCAAACCCTTCAATCTAAGCCCGCAAATCCTCCAGAGAGAAGGAGGGCGGAACACGTACTCTCACTTGCACGAAACATCAATAACTCAAGATGTGCGATTGGGAGCGGTGGCTCAGTGCATCAACTGATGTCACTGCAGTGCCTCCCACCGGGAAGTCCTAGGTTCAAGTCCCGACGGTGGCAGGATTTTCGTCACTGGTTTGTGAGCTAGGTAGAATTCACTCGCTGTCTGGAGGAGAATTCTAGCGGCCGGCTGCTCTGATCGGTAGCTTTCCGTGGTTTCTCCGATCAACACTAGGCTAATGCCCGAGCAGTACCAAACGGGTACTGCCCGGGCAGTACCAACCGCGCACGATCGTTCCTTCCTCTTTCTTGTCCTATCCTCACCCCATACACACTTACACAAACATGCTTTACACTACCATACACGCCGGGAGACCGGTTGGGGACCTAGAACTTGTCCGACTGGGGCGGTGTCCTGCTGGTGGGAGATTCCTGGTTGGGGAAAACCCCGCTAGTCGACGGTAGGTCGGCGCCGGATGTCGTCATCCAATGGGGGAAGATCACCGCCACCTCCCGATGACTGCACTTACGGGACTAATGACATTAGTAGACGCGCCCGGAATCACAAATCAATCAATAAATCAAGATGTGCGAGGCATTCAGTACGATATTACGTGCTGAAGAGGAAAACTGAGACGATTCTGAGATGTCTACGAAACGAAAGGATAAATAAAAGAACGGGACTTAATGAAGTTTGTGCTAGTGAATGTTGAAATGAGAGGTGTTGTGATAGCAAATGACTTCATTTTTTTCATTTTTTAAAAATTAATTTATTCGTATACCGCAATAAACGTCGTGTACCGTTGGGAAGGAGAAAAATAGCGTCCAACAAGAGTATCTTGCGCCTTTGCAAGGCGCCTTTAAACTCCCTTTTTGAGGCATTAAGCGCATGGAGTAATGAAGTAGTTCTCCTCTAATCTAGTCAGTCATCGTCAGCCGTAGCGTTTTATCCCTTTGGCCAGGGGCTCAGCGCCGTTTGATCCCGGGGTTCTCAGACGGTCACCCGACCAGGAACCCGCGAAGTCTCGAATTGCGTAACTTCTGCGACTTCAAGGATTTCTGTTGAGGAAGTCGGCTAACGACGCCTTCCCCCTTAGACGACATTTCACGCAGTCGTAGATCTGTTATCAAAAATACTTTCTATATAATGCTGTAGTTTTTATATTCTTCTGTGAATTGAAGAAATGAACAGTTGACTCCGGTTATAGTGAACTCGGATATTGTGAACCCTCGATTAGAGTGAATTTAAGTCATTGATCCCGTTTCACTTACATTATAAATAAGCATAAGAATATTAGGTTTATAGTGAACCTGAACCTCGCCTATAGTGGACGTAGGAAATACGTCCTGAAAATTAGTTCCCCTCGGGAAAAGAATGTATCGCCTCAGTGCCACAAATTCCAACAATAGGCAGATTGAAAAAAAAGTATCGTCGGCCAAAGGTCATAATCGAAGAAGTTTACCCCGAGGTGAAGGTAGCGGACTCGCAGTGGGGACCTTACTGATGACCTTATATCACTCAGTTTCACTGCGGAAACAAAGGCTGTGTCTTGCGTGGGCTACAACTGGCAGAGGCGACGCGCGATTACTTTACATCAGTTTCACTCTAAGTGTTACTTGATCTTTCACGGGACAAAGCGCGTTGAGTTCTACGAAGGCGACAGGAAGAACGCAATTGCCACAGCCTGACGATATCCGCCGTGCTGCGCGGAAAAGCGATCAGTTTCATTTGGCACTTGCGCCATCCCGTTACCGAAAACATCTCGTATATTATTAGGTGAGTAAAAGGGCCTTTGGAGAGTGGGAGAGTATTCCAACAGTGCAAGAGGCATTGGAAGGTGTCGAGACTGCATTAAAATACGTAGACAGAGGACAGTGTAGAATCAAGTATGGAGAGAGTACGTATTCTGCAGAAAGATCTAGAGAAATTTCTAATGAAAAGTACGAAGTAAAACAATTGAAAATAATTGATTTTTAAGGACAAATAAACATATTAAATTTTTTAGTTTGTGTTAATTTATTTTGCTTTATTTCTATTTTAATAAAATCAATCGTTATGGAGAATTTCTATTTAATTAAAGACAACTTCTCGCAGCTGGCTGCTCTGATAGGCAGTTTTCCTTGGTTTTCTGATCAGTACCAGGCAAATGATCAGCAGTACTTTAACAAACGAGTCGCGAACCGCGCCGTACCTTTCCTTCATCTTCCTTGTTCTAACCTCATCCCCTCTTACACTTACATTTACATGCACTCCACTTCCACACATGCCGAGAGACCAGTCGGGAACACAGAACTTGTCCCTAGGGCGGTATTCTGCTGGTAGGACCACCCACCTGGTTAGGGAAAATCCCGCAAGACGACTCGCGTCAGATCTCGCCTGCCGCGTTAAAAACATGCACTACACAAATAGGACCAATTACCTTAGCGGTTCACGAACCCGGAATCCCTAATCAATCAATTTAGAATTCCAATCGCCGGAGGGTTTGTCGAACAGCTGCAGAAGAATCAGACTGTTAACTACATGCACTGCGCAGCTTTTCTCTCTCTTACATACACCCTCTCAGGATGCGAATATACACATATATATGAGCGCATCGTTTCTTGTTTGCCCAGGATGTGCGCCGCGCACTAAAAAGAAAGTTAACGAGCGCTGTGTCGACTTCAATATCAGTGGTCGTTTCTTTTGTAGTTTTTATTCTGTGCAACCTGGTGCTTCCGGGAAGTGATTTATAATCGAAAATATTAGTCCGCATATAAAATATAAACTGAGCGTGTTTTTCTTTCTCTACGTGCGTAACAGTCCTGCTGATTGTGTTCCAAATATTAGGAACGGTTGGTTTTTATTACTCTGCCAGTAATGACTTAGTAGCTTCGTTTTATCGACGAACATTTTAACAACAAGGCCAATAATTTCCTGTGTTCTTAAAATAAATAAAAATATAAAAACAGTATAAAATAAACATTTCAATCCAACTAAAATACTCTGTACGTAGTAAATTATGACTTTCATTACTTTTTAATTTAAATATCGATTCCAAATTCCACGTTTTTTAGAGGAATGAAAAAAATGTTATTACGGTATTTCAGTAATCTGTCAATGTTTTGTAATTCATGTGAACAAACATTAATTAACGTTATTCCAATATATTTATTTAATAATTTAAGAGGAATGTGCATGCACTACAAAATTATACGATCACACACGCGCACACAACACAATACTGTTGGCCTTACAACTAAGTACATCATTAGAAACAAGTGGTGTGAAATAGCTCGTTTGTGAAAAACGAACTAAAAAACACAAATAATTTAAATTAAAGGATTTTCCATTATACTTATTTGATGCATAAAGAGCATTCCTTTATATTATTTCATGAATTCCGTAGACAAATGTTGAGATAAAAAGTACATGAGAAAATATTAAAAACGATAGTAACCGCTTTACAATTTCATCAGTATTAAATGACCTTTAATACTTACTTTTCTCCATTTTTTTCACAGAAAGGATTATATTTGTTTTTTAAGAATACAGCTATAGATATTTCAGTGAAATAATTTCATTTTACGATTTTTAAATCAAAGAATGCGACTGAGAATGAATAATTGAATAACATATTGAATGAATTATGTTTTTGCCTTCAATGAATGAAATAAGAAATCTCATTTATTCCTGTGTTTATGTATGTAAATTTATTTGTTACTTATGTTTGTTCTCCTCTGTAGAGCCACTGAAGATAGGATAGATTATTCCCGCAACACGTGTATGGCTGTTAATTATTAATATTAAATTGTATTGTAATATACTTTGCGGTTGATATCTCTTCAATTTTTAATAATTAAAGGAAGTCCTACGAAGCGGCTACACATGCAAAATAAAATCCCACTCCATCTTCTTAGAATAGTCTGCCTCGAACTCATTCATAGGGCAATGAAACCGCAAAGTTACTCTTTGTATAGATGAATCCTACTATCAGCGCTTCTTGACTTTCCTCACCGACGCTGTTGAAGTTCTATCTAAGGAAACTTATCATGTAGTTAAATATTTTCAAGGTTTCTCCATTCGCATTCTTTGTAACTTTTGGTGAATTACGAGCACACCGGAAAATACTCCTAATTATTATATTAGAAAACGTTAAAACGAAAATGAAAGGCAAATAAATTACAGGAAAGGTCGATAGATAATGATTGGGGTAAATTTCAAACTAAAAGATGATTCCCAGTTATTTTCAGAGGTATATATTAGTGTATTCAGGAACAACTAAGCGTTCAACAACCGTATGTTGGTACGAAACTGATAGAGAAGGCTTTATATAAAAATGTCACAACCATAAAAATTTGTACTCACACTTTTCAGATAAAATAAATGATTTGATTTTAAAATGTTTAAATATTTCTTGTAAACGTGTACTAATAAGTACGAAACAAGCATTTTTTTACAAGTTAACCAAGTGGAATAATAACTCCACATTTTAACGTTTTTCCATTTCTCCTCATATACATGAGCATTTGCAATATTAAAATAATTATATTTTTAGGCTGAAATGGTTTTCAGTCTGAAGATTGGAGATTCTCCGTTATCTTAAACTGCAAGATGTAACGCCTGAGGATGTTGTTTACGTAGTGAGGAAAAAAACTGTCAATTCAGGCATAAATGTTTAAATTCCTACGTAGGAAAGAATAAAAAAATACTTTCCTCATCTTGCTGTAAAAGCTTTTTATCATTATCTCGATACTTGATGCGGAAATATGTCTTTCCATTTGTATTTGATTTGAAAATTATTGTTCGCTAAATAAACATATTCACTGATCATAAAAAAACAAAATAAATCTTACAAAAAGAGAACTGAGTGCAAACAAGAGAACGAGAAACAAATGAGCAAGAGGCGCGAGTGGAATGTCATGGATTAGTGAAAATAAATTAACAACAAACAAAATCATCATGCTATCCGTGATTGTGTGAACACGATGGTAAGGCAAGATCCTCTCAACGCTGAATCTAATAGACGCTCTCAGCTTTGAGGAATATTTTCGTGAAGCCCTTTAGCCATGTGGCGCTTTCCGCGTAGGAGACGGAGTCTTCGCTTTTCATTGGCGCGTTCCTCTAGGTTCA
Organism: Teleogryllus occipitalis; assembly: GCA_011170035.1. Taxonomy (NCBI): domain Eukaryota; kingdom Metazoa; phylum Arthropoda; class Insecta; order Orthoptera; family Gryllidae; genus Teleogryllus; species Teleogryllus occipitalis. The sequence goes on along the minus strand of BLKR01000781.1, from coordinate 244,055 downwards.
TTTTCTGGCGGTGTCTTTCATTCGGGGCGTCCCTCGCTTCCCAGGAGCTGGTGGTAGCGCTGCGCGACGCCAGAGCGGACGGCGTCCAAAGGGCGAGCTCAATTTGGGATATTACGTAGAGCTGCATTAGCTCTTTCGATAAGGTTTATACAGGACTAGCAAAATACCCGACGTTGCACGTCTTCTTAACCAATCGTTGTGAAAGAGGAAAAAGATCAAATTTATATACACCACGGCGTTTAAGATTATTATTTATAATCTAATTGGTTCAAATTTAAATAAAATATTATATTTTTCATTTTAATTTACAGTGCACATGCAATTAGATTAAAAATATGTATCTTACTCTTTTTTACTGGCCTCAAGTGAATCTATCTAACAGTTCTACTGCACCGATACTTACCTTCGCCGGAATATTATAAAAATCAATCTGTTCTAGCAACAGGCGAGAAATAACATTCGTGGTGAATCAACCGACTTATTATTTAAATTGTTTATTTTCTGTATTTGTGTTGAATTCATCTTTACAAAACTTTGTAGGTGACTTTCGCAACTTTGCAGTGTGACAATCTTGAAGACGAGTCAATACAAATTTCGTATCTATTCAACTGCTTTTTGTGGTATTGATGTCATTTATGTGCCGTTGAATTCACTTTTATTCAACTGCTTCACTTATATTCAACTGCTTTTTGTGATATTGATGTCATTTATGTGCCGTTGAATTCACTTTTATTTACTTCAAAAAATAAATACACTAGCAAAATTTTAATTTGATGGGTGCACAATAAGTTGAGTTTTTATCGCGATTACCTTCCCTATGAAGTGTTTGGTTTGATTCGTTTAACCTCAAAAAGAAACCCGCAGCGTATGGGATACCAACAAAGCGTGGTTAATTACATTTGAAAATTAGAAATTTTCCCTTTCGAGTAATTTGAAAACTTCCTTGCATCCGCTAACGAAATTCACATTTGATATACATTGTTCATATTTGAATACATTATGGTATTATCAAAAGTACACAGACCCGTCTCCTCTCAATTACAACTACAAAAAAGATAGCTCAACAAAACATGTGCATAGTGAAGGTATATAATATCCAGAAGCAAAACAAAGAACCATCTCACTGGATCAAGGGAAATTGGACAATAAACCTAATGGATGGGGTATTTTGATGAGGTCTTAAATTTGATAATACTAACTTCCCAAGCTGCAGAGTGCCTGCAAATAGAAATAATCCCCCTCGTCGTATATGCGCCCTAACCTATGTACCTAATCAAAATGTTGTAATGCAATAGAACAGCCGTAGAAAATTGTCCAAACTTTTGTCGTGTAAACTTAATACCTATTCAATTACAACTCTTTAAAATTAACTTGTTTAGATTGTTTTCTCTGAAACTGACCAGTCAATATAATGTACATCTTGCAACCTTTGTTAAGTTTCTTCTAATGTACCTATGTATTTGTAGCTTTGCATACTCTCTGAAATGAATGTAGCATAATTATACCTACCAAAACAGAAAAAGGTTTAATATTTTTACATGTAGACGATTGTGTGTCTACAATAACATTTTATAACGCTAAAAGATGTTAAAACATTACCTATTGTCTAAAACTATAACACATTTATTCTATGTTCCAGCCAATATAATGAACATGGTAAGCACCCCATCTCACTACACTAGGACAAAATTTATTTCGCACCCATTCGTCGTGGCAATTCGCAGGTTAAGTAACGGTATTTTTCACGAACAACCCGTGTAAGGCCGAAGCATTATAAGTAAAACGAATTACATAGTACTGGTCCCGCAGCTGAGCTCGAGTTGCAATGCATTCATTTCTAGTGACAAGTTGGAGCCATTCAGAATCCCCGGGGCGGATACGATGTACATCCGCAATGGAAATCTCTCATACGTGCGTTCCCGAAATCGAAACTACAAGGCATACAATTTGCAGGCTAATTACGTCGAACACAAAGCTAAGTTATATATAGTGTAATCAAGCAGCACGTGACTCATTCCCGAATCGGATAGCATAGTAGTTAGGTGATTTATTTGTGTTAATGTTTCCCTCCAAATCCCATGCTGTAAAAATAAATTAAATATGAATTAGTCAACATTTTTGTAAAAATTAGGCAAATCGAATGCTTGATTCCGATTTGGTTGTGGACCATTGGATACCCAGTCTTTCATGCTGGTCATCATATTGTCAAGGACGAAACGTGAATCCTCTATTATTTCAGTTTCCTTGTCAAACTAAAGGTAAAAGCGTAAAGCGAAGCGATTCTAACTAATGACTTCAAAGCGATATGAGCTATCATTGCAAAAAGGGCAAATGGGGAACATGTTATAAGCAATCTATACTAATAAATGTGAATTCAACGACTTGTAACAGACATCTATACCACAAAAAGTAGCGCATGAATATATATGAAATTTTTACATGCCATTCTTCAGTATTGTCGCAGTGGCTTTACAAAGTTTAGTAATAATTTACACAACCCAAATGCGGGAAATAAATAATTTAAACAATATGTTGGTAGATGCACCGCGACCTTTTTTCGCCTCTTGCTTACAGCACGTGATTCGTAATACAATGCGCCAGACTCCAATAGTGGTGCAGCAAAACTGGTACTCAATTAATTCGCTAGGGGCCCGTAGCGGTGCATAAGATAAAAAATGTAATGTAATAATAATATATTGTTCAATAAAATGAAAGGCAATTATAGTATTTCATTAAAATTTGAACCAGTTACGTTAAAATAATAATCTTAAACACCGTGTTTTACATAAAATTGATCTTTGCCCTCATTCACAAGGATTGGTTATGAAAAAAGCCCGGGCAACGCAGGATATTTTGCTAGTAAGTCATAAACTCCCCTCAAATTGACTGCACATCCTTCGAAATCAAGGTTCAGCATATCGTGAAAGTAAATGTAATTTGATTTGAATGGCATGCGTCCCACTGCAAACCAATCCTGTAGATAATCTAGCTTTGATTTTAGTAATACGTTCAGCGAGCTGGTGGGACAGTTTACGTTCTTCGATCAACACACTGATACATAATTTCGGGTGCGTCAACTGCAAAAGTCATTGGTCTCGTAAGTGTAGTGAGTGTGTTTTCCTCAGAAGTCGGATGTGATCGCCCCCATCTCGATGGTGAGATCCAGCACCGACTTACACTGGGATTTCCCTATCCAGGTATCTACCACCAGAGCACCGCCTCAGTCGGGGCAAGGTCTAAGCATTTCTTCCAGCATGCGTGGTAGTTTAGTGCATGTAAGTGTAAGTAAGTGTAAGGGATGAGGAAAGAACAAGGAAGAGGAAGGAAAAATCGCGTGCGGTCCGTGGTTCGTTTGCTAGGGTACTGCTCCGGCCTTCGACGTGTTCATCTGAGAAACCACGAAAAACTACCGATCAGAGCAGCCTGTCGCTGGAATTTTCCTCCAGACAGCGACAGAATTCGACCTAGCTATCTAGCTATTGTCGAAAATTCTATCGCGGCGTCGGGACTAAAATCTAGGACCTGTCGGCCATAGGCGAAGCAGTGAAATCAGTTGATTATCAACCTTAGCCACCTAAGTCGATCGAACAACAGAGAGGAATGACATTGGTCTAAGTGTGGAATGCAGGAATGTAGGACAGGTTGTTCAGAACGCTCGTTTCGCAGGAATGGTTGGTTGGGCGGACCCGTAAAGTGCTAAAGGGAGGTCATGAGCAGCCAACATTGGCGGCGAGGTTGCTGGCGGACACGATTCGCAACCCCTCGGTCCTCACTGAGACGAACGCAAGGCTGCGCGGGCAGCAGCGTAGGAGATAGCACGTTAGAGAGGGTGCAGGCAGGGGGATTCAATATTGCAACTTCATCCTGTACTAATGACCGGAGATTATGACGGTGATATTTGCACACAAGAAGTGATACTTTCTGTGGCGGCGGTGGGATTGAAATGGTAGTTGTCGAGAAAAAAATAGTGTTAATGAAAACATGAAGCAGGGAGTATGGTTGTTTATTATTATTATTATTATTATTATTATTATTATTATTATTATTATTATTATTATTATTATTTCTATTACAGTTATTATTTTATTGAATGAACAATTTGGAGAATTTGGGAAAATTGGGAAAATTTGGAGAATTTTTGAGAATAAAATGCACGAAGTACATTTGATAATGTAAAATTGACAAAACTTTATATTAATAGTAGAGACAATAAATATTTATTCAAAGTAGTCTAACATTTTATAAGAATGCAGTTATCTTAAATATTTACTATTAATTTTTTTGAAATATTGTTAGATGAAATATTGTCATTAGTTCCATTGCCTTTCGTTTCGTTGCTAACAACTGATGGAGCACGAAAGAAACGCTGTTATGACGGAGAGAGAGAGTCAGAGAGAGAGAGAGAGAGAGAGGGAGGGAGGGAGACAGGGACAGAGAAAGAGAGGGAGATAGAGAAGGAGACAGGGACAGAGAAAGACAGACAGATAGGAAGAGATATGGAGAAAGGGTGACAGAGAGCAGGGAAGAGAGAGCAGTGTTGGTTGGTGGTGAAGGTCGGTCCTATATTCAGGCCAGCTGACCCATATGCACTTGCCGACGAAACCACGCCACGAAGCTGGCTTGTAGCTGCGACGCGCTCTGCTGCCCATTCATCCGCCTGAGTATGCAGGGGGCGCTTCTGTGCTCTCAATGTTTCCCTCTCGAGAAGAGCCATTTACGAGTCGCTCTTCACTGCTTTCAAAAGCTTGTCGCATTTACATGCATAGTCTAAAGATGCACTTTAAATACTAGCAACAACACGTGAAAAAATTACGATCTTGGTCGAAAATTGTATTTATTAACATTTATTTACTCGAGTTGCTTTCTGACACGTAATTACACGGGCGGCGCACTGAACACGTCATCAAAGGAAAGGCTGTTTCTTTTAAAACAAATCCAATATTTGCGGCAAATTATTTATTTTTATTAAGAACAGAATAACTTAACCATATTTAATGTACTTATGTACAACTTATGTACCTTTTACACGATCTATCTAAAATTTAAAATGTCTTATGCTTTGAACGGTTCTACGGAGCGATGTAGTATAATATATCTCAAGAAAATTTGTATTATATTAACGATATCTGCAACAGTGGTATAATATAGTAATATTATAAAATGTACAAAATATATAAACATTGTATAGAAAATGGATGATAAATCAGTCACGTGGTCACTATATAGTTGTTTTTTTTTCAAACTAGGAAGTAGTCTTTATTTGGGCAAAGTGCGTCAGTAACGTCACAAAACCTAATAAAACTGCATGGAAGTAAATTTGCTATAACATGTGTATTTGTTATGTACGAGTAGAATGTGTAATCCTTATCCTGGATCCATTTCACACTAAAGTTTAGACGTGTTATGTTAATATAAATATGAATGAATGATTAGCGGAAGAGCGGGTCTGATGACCCGAGTCTCGCCACATAAATAAAGTCATTATTATTATTGTTATTATTATTATTATTATTATTATTATTATTATTATTATACAATTGTAAAAGTTTTGCACAATATATTTTATCCATATTCCATGCCATAACATGTAGTAATTGAACTATATTTTGAATGCGTAAAGACGAAATCATTCATGAACATTCTCATTATTACTCCTGTGGAAAATAGTGCGTCGAAAATGTTTTGAGCTACCGTACTCCCACCACTTGCAAGGGATCACTTGAAACACGTATTGGAGCGGTGAAAGGAACTCGGAAGGTTCGCGGGTAAGAGAATGCAATATAATGAAAGCATTGTCGTCAGGAAGCGAAATGACAATATGACCAGTGCGTATTGTTTCCGTACGCCAGTGCGAGTAATGAAAAATTAAATACTTCGAATCACTTACCAATTTTAATGAGAATAGTTTTTAATAGCTTTTAAATACTAAATGTGAACTCACGTGAAAATCGAACTTCAAATTCAAGTAATGTCAACAAAATGTTTTGATGATTTTTATGTTATTCCTAGGAGTTGTTATTAATATTTACAGGAAAAAGAAACTAATATTGAATGATAAAACATTAAAATAGAAGTAATAATAGATTCAGAATAAATAAGGATTTGTTAAAAAGGAAGACATCTCAGTTTTTGAGACATGACTCTTCTTTGATATTCTACATATCGTGAAAAATGCCACCACCCAAAGATACATTTGGGAGGTAACATGCCCTTTTAGATTAATTACACCGTTATTACATTGTTTCATGCAACTCTTCGAGAACCGGAAGAGAGTAAGCTACTACCTTTGCAACCGCAGTCTGCGTCTCCGCAGCGTAGAAGCTGCGCGTTGCCATTTTACTTATTTACGCTTTTAATCTCGAGAGCGCGCGTCCCAAACGATCATGACCTAGCGAGGAAGCCCCGCTTGTGTTTTTCTTTTCTTTCTTTTTCAACGGCACCAAATATCGCTGGAAGAGCTTCCTCGTAGGCGCTGAACGAAAGGGAGGGCGGGGCAATTTGCGGCGAAAATTAAATTGAAGGGCTGAACGGGAAAGAGGGGGAGTTCCGGGGCGCAGATGCCCTCCGTAGTGCTCTCTCTCTCTCTCTCTCTCTCTCTCTCTCTCTCTCTCTCTCTCTCTCTCTCTCTTTCCTCTCCCTATCTCCTTCCCTCTCCCTCTGCCTTTTCCCTCCCTCTCTTTTCCTCGTCTCTCTCCCTCTCTCTTTTTCTTCCTCTCTTGTTGTCTATCTCTTGCTTGCTCCATCCCTCTCTCATTTCCCGTTTTTCTCACGCACTTTCTCACACTTTTTCTCTCTTCCGCATACTCAAATATCCTTTTTCTCCTGAGATCCTGGGTGAGATGGAAAAGTATTGGAGTAAGTCTATATGAATGTGGCGGATGGGATAGTATAAGAATACTGAAAGAAAATGCAGACAGGACAGATAGAAAGGTTGATTGGTTATATAGATTCCGATGGAAGAAATATAAGTTAAAATGTAGAGACTCAAGGAGGAGAACGGGGAAGAAGGAAACGAAGGAACATTGAGAAGGAGCATGAAGGAAAGTCGACGGGGAGGTGGGAATATTACAGAAAGGGTGGAGAGGAGAAGGAAATATTTGTGTCAAGTCAGGGCAGGTAGGTCTAGAAACAGAGGAGGAGTTGGAAATGGTAAGTTTCCAAGAGAGTGGGAATTGCCGTGTACAGAACTGGACTAGACGTAAAAAGTAATGATGATATTTTTCTAGGGCAGTAGAACAAATCAAAAATGTTTCCTTTCGATTGGTATTTGGGTTTTCTCTTTAACTTGCAATCAAAATCATATATATATATATATATATATATATATATATATATATATATATATACACTGTACAGTTTCTTGTTGATGTTTCTGTTTCAGAATTTGTAAACCTCCCTCTTTTCATAAGCCTTCCCAAACTTAATATTGAAAGACATGATAAAAGGTATGTTTTTTTTAATTTTCGGTATAGTGAATATAAAGATATTTCATAGATTTTCTACAGCCGCACCTAACAGCAATCTAACTTTCGACGTGCATCCCTCCTGCACAAAGTTTGAGAAAGTTTTAACTTTCCAAATCGTTTGTCAACCTTATTGATTGTTGTGGCATCGATGTTTTCTGCCTCACTTCATTTCGTTCAACCATTCAGATTATCATATCTGTCATGCACTTTTTCTTCAACATTGAGAAATTGTTGAGAAAGAACACTAGGCAAGAAAAGAAGTAAATGCTTCGATGTGCTGCAAATTTCCACTAGTTTTGAGTTACGATTGTATTCCGAAAAAGTGACGTGTGTTTGCACTTCTTTAACAGTACAGTCTGGAATTATTTATCAGGACAACCTCAGTTAACATAATAAATCACGCTTATATTTGATATTCTTTCATTGATACGTCGGCACTTGCTGTGAATGAAAACTAATGATTGTTCTGAATGAATACTAATATATTTAGGTTCTATGAAAAACTTTTCATACATCTGATATTCATTAAGAATAAAGGAACTTTCGTTAAAAAATTGCGCAATTTATTATGTTTTAGAAGACTACAATGGGAAGGATATGCAGGCTTTAAGGACGAGCGGTATTCAGGGTTTGAACCTCGTCCTCTGAATTCGGTCTTCGCGTCATGCCCTTTGTGGTTAAGGCTTGTGGTTGTTTGTAGTTAAAATATGTCCTCTAGCGAAACTAACATTACTTGACAGTGACATGTTGTGTAAATAAATAAACACTTCAAACACATTCTTGGGTGCCAGTTTACTAGCTCATTTAAATGCAACGTCGTCGTTTTGATAGAAGCAGAGTACTTACACAAGGCTCGGGGTATAAATGGCCCGCTGGTGTTCATTGCAATAACAATGGCTAATTATAATGAACGTTTTTGTACACGAGACATGTTTACCTTAGTCAATATATCAGAGGGTAATAATGTTTACTGAGCACTGCCTCGGTGCCTACGATGTCAGAAATTCCGGGATGTGGTTTTTTACTTATGTAATCATTTGGCACATGTATAAATATATTTATAAATAAAGTCGTATGAATTTAGTCACATGAATTCGCCTCAGATACAATAATTTGGGATAGTATGATTAGATATTTAGTGATACATATATTTCATTTAAAGCTTAACTTAAAGTGTACGATTATTGCCAGCAGACTTTAGAGAAAAACTAAAAAAAATAAGTAATTTTGATTGATTTTTTAGGGTTGTTCTATACAGTTCTATGTTCCATAATTATCAAGTTTGTATGAATGACTGAGCTAATTGAAATTCCAACCAACGTCGTACAATTCTGATGACTCTGAATCATCACTAGAAAGTATGATCAAATCTATGGCCATCATAACTCGAAAAATTAGTTTTGAGAAAAAGAGTATTTTAAGGTTTTGCTGGCAGTATCAACGCACGTGTAACACATAAATGATTTCATGAATGAGACATTTCAGAAACTACCATTTGCAATTTAATAAAGAAAGAACTGCAATGATATTTAATAATATGTCAAGACTTCATTATTTAATTTCTCCTTTGTGTACTATTGAAACATGCTTACAATGTCTCTTCCATGCGTGGATTACAGTAGCAGGCTTTATCTGTCAGGTTGATGTCCAGCAAATCTATCGTCAAAAGTAATAATCATGCTAAGAACCAGCAGATCAACTACAGCTTCAAAACAGTCTTCCTAATGACAACTTTGTACAGCTAATGACTCATGAATCTAATGACTCATGAATCGTACTACATTGCGACTCAACAAACAAGGCATTAGACGCAGTCAACCGCTGCGATGGCAGCGCTGTGTACAACCAATAAACTAACGAGGCTACGTGGCATTAAATTGTGTTTGATATTCCTGTAGCTGAGTAGTCTCGAATTGTTTGCATCGCGAGACCACGTGAGTATGATTTATCGGCTATTTTGCAAGTAAATTTTCTTCACGCCTGTTTCACACTCGTTCGTCTCTATTATTTTCATTTATTAATTATTTTCGCTTCGACCTGGACTCTTCTACAACAAAATTTAATTATTAGTAAAGTATTAAATATAAATTGGCGACCTGTATGGCCGTGGTGGTTAAGAGCGCTTACCGACTTAGCTTTTCAGTCCGAAGGGTTGCGAATTCGAATCCCTCCTTGGGCATGGTGGTTTGTACCTTGTCTCTCATGTATGTGTCGCGGAAGGCCTCGCGTTCTGCTGAACCCAAATCAGAAGCCCGCAAGTGTGTTGGTGTCTAATGTACGGTCGAATATACGTCCCATCAGGACAAACGGGTAACCGGCCGTCGGCTGGATAAAATCCCTATGAAAAAAATTAAATATAAACTGCTTTGGAAATTATGCGTTGCACAATGTCAAAGTTGTTTTACGTTAATATCGGATGCGGAAAGCCGGAGCCTTGTTATCAACATGGACATACGTAGTGAAGTGTCAACTGCACCCTAAAATGCTGTAACGTTAATTGGTTACAAGACGCCTCTTCGTTCACATCGTTCGCAGTGTTCTTGCGGTAGTGTGTAATTCCTATATGTGGGTCACGATAAGGGAAAGAGCCCAAAATAATTGTATCAAAAACAAATCCCGCCCCGCATACTCACGTGTCTTGGACCGCACAGCCACACTGATCAATTTGTCATCAATACTGTCATCGGGACGAGAAGGAATGTCTAATGTCTAGTGACTCTACAGACGTTCTTGATTTTCAACATTAGCCAGGGATTGTAATTGCAGTGGAAAGATGACCGGGAGTTATCACAAAACTTCTTTCGGACCTTCTCCCTATCGAACAGAACGTGAAGGAATCGAGACACTTCCGAGAGAAGATGGCAAAACACGGATCGCGGGTGGAATGGCGCCTTATTTATAATTTCAAACGTTTAAAGCAAATTGGCTACTCGCTTCGCATGTACAAATTCATGGCATGGCAAGGTTCCGACCTTAAGCGGACGCGATTGACATAAACCATCAATGAGCCTGTCCAATGCATTATTTTCAACGTTAACACAATTATTATTTAAGTGTTTATGTATCTGTTCGTTTGTATTCAAATATGTTATGTTTTGGTCCTTGTGTTTTAGAATAGACCTTTGCTGTCGGTTATTTAAATAATTCCACACTTTTTTTTTATCTCGCCAGTTTCCAGGACTTCCTTTTCCTCATCGTCAGGCTAGAAAATTATTTAAAATTACAATGAGTAATTGGTTAAATAATGAAATTACTAATACAAACAATTATTTGTACAGAAGTTCATCACAAAAACAGAGGATCTAAATAGGTGACAACATAAGATTACTAAATATATTCAAATGGAGATTACCTTGTAGTTAAATTCATAAGATTTTAAAACTCTCAATCATGAGTTATTTTAATTAAATTTGCATTTAATTTGATTTAACATCACCATACAATATGCAAAAAATGATGATAGAGCACAACGAAACAATTGTTTTACTAGGAATTTTTCCAGCCGCCAGAAGCTTACACTTTACGTCACGATGGGGTGCAAATTGGGGTACACTATACATCAACACACTGGTGGGCTCCTCTGATCTGGGATCAGCAGACCTCGAGACCCTCCACGATAACATATTTGAGAGACAAGGGACAAACCACCATGGCCAAGACGGGACTCGATCCCGCGGCCGTTCGGACTGTTCCAAGTCCAAACTGTTCTATTTTAAAGTCCATTTTACTAAATTTGTGAGCAGGGCTATTTGAAGCTTTTGTATGAAGTGAGAAAGTAACGAATCGGTTCTATGGAACCCGCGGCTGTTCGGGCTGTTCTAAGTCAAAACTGTTCTAAAAATGAGTCCACTTTACTGAGTTTGCCAGAAAACTATTTTAAGCTTCTGTATGAAGTTCGTATGGAACCCGCGGCCCTCTGGACCGAAGCAATGTGTCGATAGACGCTCTTAGGCAGCTCATCCATCTAGGTCGACAACAGAAATTTCATTTTGTCAATAAAAAATTGGACTTAAAGCAGCTGGTTCTCAGCCATCGACACGGCACATCCCCTTTCATTTGACCGCAAAGCAGTAATGTGGGCGTGGCGCGGTACTCACCCAGTCTGCGAGGGAGTCGTTGACGCTGACGTGGCCGGTGCGGCTGTCGATGGTGAAGGGCAGCGGCCGCTTCTCGGGGTCGTACTCGTCGTGCTCCAGGCCGAAGGCCAAGGGGTCGCCCTCGGCGTCCTCGGCCTGCACGCGGGTCACCACCGACCCCAAGCCCTCCGACGCCTGCACCGTCCACGCGCGGTCCAGGCGCAGCACCGGCGGCGAGTTGTCGCTGATGATCCCGTCCGCACCTGCAAAGCGCACGCCACGGCGTTAAGAGCGAGAGCCAGTGATGAAGAATGTTTGCAATTCATCGATACTTTCACACATCAATAAAAGGTTTTCGATGTCCACGAAAACATCGGCAAAATCATCGATGTATAAAATATCGATGTTTTAAATATGATAAAACATATCGAAGTAAAATGTTATACTTCTAATATGACACATAACACGTAAATATAGTAAAACCTGTAAAGAACGGAACCTCTGTAAAACGGAAACCTGCCATCCCTGACAAAAATGTCAGGAATGGCAGGAAACGTAAAAATGACCTCTAAAAGCCGGAAACCTGTCTAACGCGGAAACGGAATGGCTTTTAGAGATTGTAAATAGAGTATTACCTGGCTATGATGGAAATTTGTTTTTGAATTTCCGACACTATCTTTGGAATGGCATAGTGCGAAGGGTCACATTCTGAGAAAATAGCATAAACGAGGAGTTATTCGTCTTATGACTGCTATCGGAGAATTTTTGGCGAACAAGGCGACTGTTTCGCTGCGACTTTCTTACGCTTTAGTGTGATTTTCAAGGGCGACTTTGTCGCTGTCTTTCCGAATCCTTAATGTTGGTCGTTCGCGCCCCGTTCATTTCTCAAAAGCGTCACCACGTTTCCATTAGTCGGCAATGGAATTCCGGGAAGGCTGTCTTGTCATCCTAACGTAGCAGTCGTAGAGTTGATGACACAATTTAGTAAATTCTCGCAGAATAGTATAAGAAAGCTGTGTGCCATTGTATGAAAATGCCTTTGAAGCGTACGAGCAAAACACTTCCGCTACAGAAGAAAATGGAAGTGATTGATGAACACTAGAAGATAAAACGTTCTCTAAAATACCTAGTTGCGAAATTCCAAGTGAATAAATTCATAACACTTTAATAATTAAGAACAAAATTGAAAACGAATGGTTATAAGGAAAAATTATATCGATAATACATGTTGAAGGTGAGTTACATGATGAATTTTTGGCAACCCTCCGTACGGAATCCTGCCAAGACCGACATTTTTTGAAGGAACCATCAGGTTCCTTTTTAGACAGGTTTTATTGTATTATTTTTTTGTACTTCCCTCTAAATTTGACTATCATCTTAATTTACTAATCAATGTACTATGTAGTCAAGATGGTCCAAGTGGAGTTTAACGATATTAATCATATAAAAATCAAAAAAGGTAATAACACTAGCGAAAGGTTGCGAATAGCACACAGTTTCATGTCGTCTGCGGATCGACATTAGTGACTGTTGCGAATACCTGTTGTTTACGAACAATCCAGAAAAAAATAGATATGGGAAATTTTATGTATATCATGAGAATATTTTTTGAAATCATCTATGTTTTTGTAGAAATGTAGCGATCCGAAGAAAACATCGAAAGCAAAGCATCGATGTTATAATATCGATGTTTCTGCTCGAAAATATCGAGGGTTTAAAAACATCGATGTTTTTTGCCATCTTTTGTGAGAATGGCTCAGCTCCACACATTGGGCATACGCCGCGCAGGGAGTTACCGCTGCTCGTCCATCGCGAATGGCTGATGTGTTCGGCGAAAGTTCGTTTTAGTGTGTCCAAAAGACAGACGTGTGGTGGGGTAGGGCGAGCACTGAATGTTCGCCATTCAACAAATAGCAAGCAACTCATCCACACTACTTGAGATTTGGCGAGCGATTGCTCGCACTCGCCGAATAACGAATGTGCGGAGCTGCTTTTAGGGGAAGTGAGTAGAGGGGGAATGCGGATGCACGCACGCACAAGCAAACGTGCACATAAGATTACACACATTGGCATATATACATACATACAAATAGAGATGCACACATACACATATTTTAATTGTTTAATTCTTCCATTAAAATAGACAATGATAATAATAATAATAATAATTATTATTATTATTATTATTATTATTATCATTGTAGGAAGAAGAAGAAGAAAGGGGAAGAGAATTATAGCACAAAAGTATAAAAGGATACATGATTTAAACAACAGCGGCTTCATTTGTAGCAGCAAATTGTGTAACGAAATCGGTTCGACTTAGGCAGTCATGGCTGTAAGGCTATGAGCAATTCATAATCCATAATATTCTAGTTGATGTTAATGAAAATAAAACTGCAGAATTGTTGGCGCTTTCACCCAATACTAACAGTTTTTTCCAACACACTTTCAGAGGCTATGCACACTGTTCAAGAGGAATGTAAGAGATGAGAGTCATATTGAACTGGCGAGACGTCAGTATTCAATATTTCTTATGAACGGAATAATGAATTTACACATTGTATAAGTGGCATTTTTAAATGTATTGTTCTTGAAACGTGTTCACACTCTTCGATGACATTCAAAATATCGAGAGGTTGAAACTGCAATATCAATCTGCGTTGGACCAGTATTGTTGTTAATAAATGGCGTAACTGCGTCATTTCTAAATTATCACTAAAATAACAAATACTACTAGTGAATATTTACCCTGACCAAAATTAAATTACGCATTATTATCAAGCAAATCAAATGGGTAGGTCAGCGCATTTGATTTCGCACAATACATGCAGAGGAACCCATTATTAGTGGTTTCAGTCATGTGTAAAACGATAAACAAATTTGAAACATGTCCCACCAAATTGTGATAACAAATGACATGTTGTAATTGAAATACATTTTTCATCGTGATATTTACATTCATACCCAAAAGGTGCAGGGTCATCTGGCGTGTCTTTCCCGTATCGCGTTGCCTCGCACCTGCCTCAGCCACGCAAAGCAGGAACCGATGTTATCCGAGCGGTGATCTCTTCGAGCGGTGCTTGAGTAAGCGGCATTCGGGAGTTACCCTCCTCCAGACCGACGGAGCCTCGCCATGCGAGAATCGACTGATCGCCACGGAGCGTTTTCCGATATCGTCCTCCCGCTCCTAACTCCCGAGACAAGCTAGTATGAATATAAGCTATTGGAAGAGGAGAAACTATATGCACCAGGTAACAGAAGTGCGGCGAAAGCGTGAAGACGTTTACGTGTTCCTAACATTGAAAATGGTTAATAAGTATGTCGCAGTTTGTATGCGAGATCATTCACTTGACAATTCGTCGATTTATCCCCAATCCGCCTAGTGATACATACAAGTTACTCGACATTTTTATTTATTTATAAAATGTTATGCAATCATTTTCATTTTGTTTATTATTGTCGGCAACCTTGATTTGTTTCGTATTCTATGATAAATATTTCATTGATATCTGTAGCTGACATCTGGTGGTGATAGATTAAATTATTACGTGCGACGCAGATTGTCGTCGCGTGCTGCAGTGTTTCATTACAATCAAGAAGTTGGACTGTTGCATTTTTGAAAGAAGAATTCATTTAACGTTTGCCACAAAATGTAAGGAAACCTTCAATATAAATTGAGTTGTAACGAAATATAACTTATTCATTTGCGTAAAGAACAAATGTTTGTTTAGGTACTTCACAGAATAATAGGGTATTCGCAAAAACACGCCTTTTTTGTTTCCATTCTACATCTTTGGTTCAGTAGCTTTCTCTCGGAAAATTCTCCGTAGCAAAGACTGGACTTAATTAGCAAATATTCAATATTTCTTCTCTTTTTCATTTTGTTTTGGGTCACGGTCATCGTTCTGGGAATGCTTGGTTCTCGTCTTCATCCTTCCTACTTCCTACTTCCCTGACCCTTCCGTGAACATAATCGAAAATTCCGGGCGAATGGATATGTGGGTTGGTAATGGTAAGTTTGGGTTACGCTGAACCGAAAAAAAGTGAAATTTGCAGATGAATATGGTTTTGAGTTCCATGTTGGGTAATGTATATGTATTATCGGCAATTTTTCAGAGGAGGATTAAATACACAACTCGAAAATACATCAATCGCTCACATGAAAATAGAATAAGAAAATAATTCCACGTCTGGTTTGCGTGCGTAAACGTAATATCTTTGGAGGTCTGTGTCTGCGCAAAACGTAATGAGTAAAGTTAGTAGAAGCTTTTTCAAAATTGATTGCTATTTGTCTTGAATAGTCAAAGCTTAAGTTTAATTTGAATGAAAGAACCTTCACGTTAGTGTATATTAGTCATTAAAACACAGATTTGAAACTGCGAAATGTAACTATGATGAAAACAACACATTATCTGAATGCAAGAACAGGGGGTAAAGTGAATTATGCATACGTTTCAAAGTTTTAAGTAAGGAACAGATAATAACTGTTCAGGAATGTGCATAAATTTGTTGGAAATACGAGTAGCCTATATCGAATTAAAATGTATAAACACGTATTTCCTTCTCGTGATAAGTTTGGCGCACATTTGTCTTCATTACTATACATTCCATGTTACTGTTAAAAAATAATTATACATTTTATTAACTTAACCTCATTATATCCCCTACCATAAAGGTAGGTGGAGGCGAAAAATCTGAATATAAAGGCAAATTATTTAGCTTCCTGGGAGATGGGTGTAAGTTCTATTAAAATTTATTTATTTCATTTCCTTCATTGTTACTTGTTGAGCCGTATTTCACTTATCATCAATTTATTCGTTTATTTAATTTGAAAACAAGTTGCTCGTGATTTGAAGTTTGGGATTTCTCTCATTACCATGTTCACAGAGTGTCTCGAGTTGCCATTAATGTAACGGCCTGGAAATCCAGGCATTAGTTGACTAGAGACTTTTCTTGTCTCTCCAGTTAAGCTGACGTATTACCTGTGGTAATCGCAAATGCAGGAGCCACTCTCAACCGTAGGCCAGGCATTAAGCTCAGCATTACGGAAAAGCGTGTTGCACATGGGGAGTCAAGCGGTTGAAATGGCGTCTTCAGAGGTCAGGGCAGAGGAGGCGCTGTCTGAGGCTAATCTTGGGTGTTAGTGGCTGCACTCAGAGCGCACAATGAGATTAACTCCTCGCGTTACGACCCTCCATCCCCACATGACCTCTATCCATCACTAACATCCTCGCAGCTGTCCACAATGATCCACCTACACTCTCAGTTCGCCCCGTTTCAGTCGGCCATGATTAATCACTGAACAGCGTCCCTCCGTAACAATAATATTATTGTATTTTAATTAATTATAACGTTCATTAAATAATTGATATTGATTTAAAATTAATAATGCATTTATTACCTATAGTAATAATAATACATTTATTACCTACAAATAATAATAATAATAATAATAATAATAATAATAATAAATAATATTTTTATATTTATGAAGATGTAGTCATCAGTGTTCATTGTTCAAAAGAGACTATATAATTCAAGGCCAATTAATCGCTGATTTGTAGTTCGTTTCCATTTTTTACGTATATTTACAAAAAAGGAATAACAATGTTGGATGTCTTTTGCGAATTAACGTAATTCATTTTTAATAAAATTAATAAAAGTAAATTAATTAGAATTGAATTGGTTACATTCAATTCATAATTAACACCCATGAAGTCTTATTTTTCAACCCTGATTAGGGAATTGTTGATCTATATCCAAATTGCTTTACGTGCAAGATAAAATAATTCCCATGAGGCATAAGAACTTAAAACATAATTAACGATAATATAAGTAATAATTTTGATGATTTGCAGCATTACGTAAATATTGTTTGTTGCTTAATAAAAATATCAGTTAATATTAATCCTCAACATTAACAACAATTTGTCTTCAGAAAAAATGGACAAACGGTGACAGATTTTAATTATTTGTTTTAAATTTCGTTAAATTTAGTCACGCAGACACGTGGCATTCGTAAAAATCCGCTGACGCAAAACATACCAAAACCAATAAAAACGTTTATTCCACAAAAACATTACCATCCGATTTCCAGGAAATCCCAATGCCACGAGCAGGGCGAAGTAACGGTTCACGAAACCTACAATTAGCTGTCGAAGCCTGGAGCACGGGATTCGAATTCCGATCGCCCCCTCGGGGAGGACAGAGCGCATCACTTCCAGATTTATTCCCCTTCCCCCTTCCAGACCCCGTCCCTCGTCCTCTTGGCTTGGACACCTACAGCAGAAGGCTTTTCGAGAAGGATTCCGTGTGAGCGACAGCTGTCCGTCCGCTGACCGCCTCCCTAGGTCGCCTCATTCTGTTTGTTCACCGCTCTTCTCCTTCCCCTCCAATATTCTGCCAACTGCCCTTTGTTACGTTAAGAAAGCGAGGTATCAAATATGCGCCTTGTAATTGAAAATTAATTGGTTCTCATAGCTCCCTTAGAGCGGCGAGGGTTACCTCTCACTGCCACGCCTCCTGGATCGATTTTCGCTGAGGTCCGTTAATTTTTCAATAGATTGAAAATCCAGTGGTCTCGGGGCATTTGCGGTATGTAAATGATCTTCGGCAGGTAGTGGACTAATTAAATTCTTGCTCAATGCTCGTATTCTTGGTGAGATCTCCGCTTCCGATGGTAATACGCTAGCTAGAACTGCAGAAAATATATCTCAAGGCGAATGCGGAAGTCCAATTCAGAAAGAGGGTAGCATTTAAAGTTGCAGTTGCAGCTCACATCGCAGGCAAACCGAAAGTTGAATATAAGACAAATAACTCTCTTTTTATCAGTTTCGATGTCTTCGAAATTATTCTAAATACTCGTAAATACTCTTCAATAAGATTAGAATTTGTGTCACCGATGCAGATGAGCGTGAGCATGATATAAATGAGTAAACTTTAACTCACTGGACAAATTATTGTTGTTATTATTGTTATTATTATTATTGTTATTATTGTTATTATTATTATTATTATTATTATTATTATTATTATTATTATTATTATTATTATTATTATTATTATTATTATTATTATTATTATTGGTAGCAATACATCTCAGTGCAGGGCAAGCCTTACAACTCGAGAGGTAATGGCGGGGGGGCTCATGCAATAAAGCTTCCCTGCGATCCAGTTCTGAAGAGCGTTTAAACTCTGGAATGCTACAGCAAAACTATTTAGTAAAACCTTACCATTGTGTTTCTTTTTACAACTTCATTTATTCACTTTTTATTTTCAAATAAATATCTTTAATTTTTCATCTTGACAAATAGATATCTTTAACTACAATCTTGGAAATGTTCTTTTAAACAGCGGTATTGGAAATTCGAGACTTCCTCCGAAATAGGAAAGAGGCATTTCAACGACGACGTATCAACACTAATAAGGAAAACGTGGCGTGCAAACTTTCCTCGTACAAGCAAACAGGGCGCGATGTTGAACACTTTGATGCCACGTTCAATTCCTCGCGTAAGTATCTCTTTGTTTCCACTCACGCCGGCGCCCCATTTGCTGATTGGCCGGCGGGCCTATTGGCGTGGGGGCGGCGGCGGTGGTGGGAGGTGGAGGCGGTGAGGGGCCGAGGGGGCGGGGCGGCGGGAACGGGGCGGCGGGGCCGGGGCGGCGGGGGCGGCAGCAGCTGCGGCGGCGGCCGCAGCTGGCCATGCGTTGCCCCTTTCACCCCCGGAGCCATTTGCGAAGGGTGGGAAGCGAATCCGCGTTTCGGACGCTCGGCTGCGCGCGCGTTGCCTCGCAGGCAAGCGAGGAATCGCGGCGCGATGTGTGGGGGCGGCGAAACGCTCGAATGGACGTCGCTCTTTACTGCCGTCACCCGGTGCTGCTCTGAGCTGCTCTGCTCCGCACTGTTCCGCGCTGCCGTTTACGGCTCAGAAGCTCGGTCCTGACGATGACGACGACGGTGATGCCACTTCCAAGGCCTATGATGATTCATTTCGGTGAATGTTCGAACTCTCAACTTTTAAACTCATTGACATAATACACACCTCAAATTATATTCTTATACTCAATACTCATTTTTGAAAAATCGCAAAATTAAAATTACAAATTTGACATATCGCAGCTCGATATAATTCTTTTAAATTAGAGATTGAGTAATGCACCACTGCATTCACTGCTTTGAGTTCCTCCACACTTGACGCATAAGGCACACACCTCTATTGGACGAATGTCAGTTATCTTTCATTTGCTTTTAGTAACTCTCTTGGAGGAATTACCAGTGGAAGGTTCTACAACAGCGGGCGTGAAGACGCTGGGAGTATTTGCTGGCAAGGGAGAAACACTTGTACTGATTGGGAGTGCTGACACTGGCGACATCTGTGAAGTTTTGAGTAGATGCGGAAGCAGAATCAGGCGAGAGCGGTGGCGGGCGAGGGCGGAGGCGGGCGAGGGCGGAGGCGGGCGAGGGCGGAGGCGGGCGAGGGCGGAGGCGGGCGAGGGCGGAGGCGGGCGAGGACGGAGGCGGGCGGAGGCGGAGGCGGGCGGAGGCGGAGAGGCGGAGGCGGGCGAGGGCGGAGGCGGGCGAGGGCGGAGGCGGGCGAGGGCGGAGGCGGGCGAGGGCGGAGGCGGGCGAGGGCGGAGGCGGGCGAGGGCGGAGGCGGGCGAGGACGGAGGCGGGCGGAGGCGGAGGCGGGCGGAGGCGGAGGCGGGCGGAGGCGGAGGCGGGCGAGGGCGGAGGCGGGCGAGGGCGGCGGCGGGCGAGGACGGCGGCGGGCCAGAGAAGAGAAAAGCGAGAACTGAGGCAGTTGTCGTAATAGTTGCACAAGGTGTGCAAGGAAATAGTTATTTAATTGAAAGCACAGGGTGTTAAGGGAATGGTCGCTGACGGCAGGGGTGCTTGGTGGGGAGAGGGTGACGCACGCGGAGTGTCGGAGCGCTGAAGCGCGAGTGTGCAGCGCCTCTCGCTGACGGGGATTTACGCGCGCGTAATAAAACTGTGAGCGCAGTCCAAGTGAATCAAATCATTGAGGCAGATACATCTAGTGAGAGTAGTGTCGGCTTTTGTGGGGAACGAGATTGTATGGAAGAGATGTAAACACCAAGTTTTTTCGTACTGTTGTGAAGGCGAATGAATGTAGACTATTCATTTTACCTGTAGAGATTTGAAGTGAGATAAATAAAGATAACAGAAATGACAATTCTGTTCAACTTTGACTCCTGATTTTTCTGTATTGGGAGTGGGACATTACAAACAGAATGTTTACGCTTTGAAATACAGTATGTTTATATTCTACATTGTTTGCTGATAAAAAACCAACCCTGAATTACAATTCTTGCAACAGAAGATTTCGAAAATATTTGAATCCAATTTAACTTTTAACTAGGTGTACGCGCATAAAGCATGTGATTAAAGAAGAGCATCGATAAAGTTTTGTGATCAAGAATGGATTCGTTTGGTAAGTGAATTATGTAGCTCAATTACTGTAAGTTAAAAGTAAAAAAGCAGTAAACCCCTTTGTATCCCTTATATACCTTCTCTTGCACAGTTAGTTTTGCAGTTCCTTTGAGAGCGGTTTAGAAAAGTTTCGAAACCTACAGAATGTTCTACCTAAACACTGAATTCTCATTAAATGGAAACGTTGAGGTATTGAAAATGTATCTTAATTCTTACTATGGGATGACAGGTATTTACGTTCAAAAAGAGAGAAATGGATGTTATTTCTAACATCAACTAACACGTTATTCCCACGTCATTCATTGCGAAATCCTGTAAGAAACGAGACTAATGTTTATGAAATGTTTGAGATGGAGACACCTTAACCTGCACAACAGGGTACTACACATTTGTTTTAGGGTGTAAGATTTGTTCTGGATCTTTGTCTCTAAATTTTTGCGTAGGAAAATATTAGAATACAAGTAGTTCCTTCCGCAAAATGTACCTTATGTATATTCAGAAGGCTGTTTTCAAGTTTTAACGCGAAAGTCACGAGAATAATATTTGTGAGTAGCGAGAGTCTTCATAAATCAAGCAGACCTCGAGGTTCCCTTATGAGACGGTATCCGAACACGCGACATGGCGATACAAAAGAGGGACTTTATCAGAGGCTACTCTCAGAGCTATAACTCTTATGAACTCTATTTTCGCTTTCTCCCAACTGCATTTCATAACTTTCTCTACACTACGAGTGTAGTATGTCAAAAAATAAAAACAGTACACTGCGACATTAATCCGTTTCAACCATTGATATATACGCTCATGTTGAAGAATTAAGCTGTGAATGAAGAGCAGAAGATTCAGAGCGTTATCAAGCAGCAGTGTAGAAAACCTCGGGCTACAGAACTTCATTGTATTGCTTGCGTGTTTATATGAGTTTTTAGAACCTTAAAACTTTCATTGCAATCTCCCATTTTTCAGGAAATGTTGTGTATCGAATAAGATATTTTGCATCCCTGTAGATGCTAAGTTTCTCTCGCAATTGTATGCCGCTGAAAATCAATCAGTTCACTCCTCTTGGAAGGTGATCGATTACAGAAATTCACTCATTATTTATGAAGTTACAAACTTCCAAAGTTTCATTATATTTCAAAGTTAATGATAATCGTTTGGGGGGAATTTTGTTGACGTGTGAAGTGAATTCAATATCTGAACATTTATGAATTTTTACCTTGAAGACAATAATCGATCACTTGTCTTGGGAGAAGGATAGTCAGATCACATTGTTCGCAGGTTTAAGCACGGCAATTGGTCTCTTTCTACGAACGGGTACATTTTTGTTTTAGCGATTTGGTCCGAATATCTTCAGTGGCGAGTGAATAGTTGTGACGCTCCCTTGGAGATTGATCATACGGAAGTGACTTTCTTCATGCTTTCATCTTTCGCCAGCCAGCGGCGGAAGATCACCGCCCCTTCCCTCGATGAAAACATGCACTGCACTTACGGCACTAATGACCTTAGCAGAAGCACCCAGAATCACTAATCAATCAATGAATCCAAAGTAGGCGGTTGAGAACGTGTTCATCCTCTATAAAGGCTCCCACAGACCTGCGCGGTAGATCCGCAGTGGGTGCGGCGCGGAAAGATCCGAGCTAGACGCGGCCGCGGAATTCGCGGGACCGTTCACACCGGAGCGACAATTATAAGTCAGCGTTTGGTGACGGTTGGCAAGGTCGCTCGACCCAGAGGGGAACGAAGACTCCCGAACACGGGCGGAGTTTCACGTAACTCGAGCAGTAGCACAAGAAACGCGTCTGTCTGCCTTACAAAATTCGCTTATAAGGCAACACGTGACGCGAAACTTCCGCGTAGGCTGCGGATCTTCCGCGTCTGTCTGTGGGAGCCTTAAACCCAGTTCCGACAACGACCTGCGCGGCGACGCGGCAAGACGAAGGCCGCGCGCGGAACGGGCTCTTGGTCACGTGCGGCGGCGCGGCGCGGCGCGGCGCTGCGGAGGGCAAGTCCGCGACGGAACGCGACGACGCCGACGACGGGTCGCGTCCCGACGTCGGCTGTCGCCGCGCGCCGCGGTGACTGCAATGTCCACGCGGCATGTCGGCGCGCGTCCGTTGCTCCGGGTTACTGACCGCTGCGCAAGGGCGCAGGCGGTCCAGGCGGCTCTGCGCACGAGCTACGGCGATGGCCTGCGCCTCCCGTCGCTCTCTGCGCGCGGCAGCTGTCACTCACTCAACATGGACAATGATTTAGTCATAGAAGTGTTAACAAAATAACTAAATTCCCCACTAAAACACCACAGAACTCGTAAATCCGCATTTATGACCAAAAGAAAAACATCTCAAAAACACGGGTCTATCCCAGCAATCGCCCAATATATTAAAGGAACTGAGTGTATTGAATATATGATAACCCCACACCATTTTGTGATGTGATTCCCTAAAATATTACACTTGGATTTGCTTCTCCAGATTTAAGTAAAACATTCAAGCAAAAAAGTTGCTTGTCGTCGATAAGCTGATATCAGATGAAGATCGGTGGCGAACTAATCCCCACGACAAGCAGTCAGGAATCATCAAGAAACACGCATGGTCCGCTTTTTTCATGGGTGCAGAAACTGCCTCTATGAAATATATCGACTGTTCGGAGCAATCTTTGTTGAGAGGATGATCTATCGGGTCGTAAATCACGAGTTTCGTTTCGCGATGCGAAAGTCGAGAAGTACGAAAAGCCTCTCTCCCAAGTACCCTTCTTTCGCGATTCGCGCCATAAACAAACTCATTTCCTAAGAATGTCTTCGATAGTTTAGTTGAATAAAGAGAAAGCACAAATATGAATTGTCAAATATTCATGAGATAATTTATTCTAAAGAAAAAATTGGCCGACGTTTTAAGAATTATTATCAAGAAAGAAACTTTCATTATTTATTTTCGTTTATCAGTTATTCATGATACGTGTGGTCAAGATTGCATTTTATTTTGAAAGTAGGAAATGTCGATAAGCCGATGCAATCCTACTTCCAAAATGTAAACATATTCACGTGTGTCATTCAGTATTTTTTAGACAGACTTAGATTATTTTAATTTTAATTCAAATATACAAATCACTTAATTGGATACTATAATGCATAAAGGTCAGTAGTAATTCATTTGCTCACAGGAAAGTATTTTGTTTCCTTCGTTGTATTCATAGATTTATCTGAACACTTGGGCATTGTCTCACTCTTGGCACTAGTGCTAAAACTGGAATTAACACCCTAAAAGTAAGCGCTTTTACTGGTGGCTGTTTAAGAAACCCTTTCTCATTTATTCCTTAGCCAAAAATGTTTTTGCCGTTCAGCTTTTCTTCCATCTATCTTGACTAATATTACTATTGGGTATCGAATATTCGTACAGACATATGAAGTGTGATGCAGAAAAACTGAACTCAGTGAAGAACAAAAAGTTCGGCACGAGTACACTTAAGATCTTTCTGAAAAAATAAAAAAGGTATGCTTTTTGTCAACAGCATGATAAAATACCATTAAAATATTATTTAACATATACGTCGCAGTGGCATTAAAAGCATCTAAAAAGGTATCGAAGAAGAATAATTTCAAGATAAAACCAAATTAAGAAATACCAAAAAACAAAAGAATATTAAATATATAGCGAAATATTTTTTTTTTCTCAAAGTGTTCTAGACTAGTTCGCAGGTTGGTCTTAATGTACCGAGTAAAAGAGAAAACACGCCGCTGGGACGCCAGAGAACATGCATAGGATTGTGCCAGTGGAAGGCGCCGTGATCGACGGATGGCAGAAGCACATGCCACAGGCATTCGTGGGCAGCCCTGTGACTTGGCAGATGGGACGCGCATCGCGTATTCGCTTCTCGAGGGAAGCGAGCCGGAAGCATTTTCCGATCCGTCGCTCCGCCGGCCTACTGCTTGGCGGAGTGGCGGCATGGAAATGAGCGAGCGGCGCTGCCGGGATCTGCTCGCGTTCGTCACGCAGACGCCCGGCCGAAGGGGGATGCGAGAAGCCGACCTGCGGAGCATCGCTCCGCAGTTAACGAACACTGTTTGATTTTTTCTTTGTTTTTATTTTAAGTCGTTTAGCGGTGAAATGTCGTTCGCTTCTATATAATTGAAATGATACAAGGCGTTGTCATTGCCAATAATACTATAGTATTGTTGGCAATGAGAACGCCTTGTTTCATTTCAACTATTTTAAGTCGCATAAACTACATAGGTCATGAGAGACTAGTACTGTAATAGAATGCAATTACAATTCCGAGAATATATCGATAGTTTTCCAAAATTGTAACACTTTTTCTTGGAAACTTGGCGATGATAAGATTGCATTAAAATTTTCATTTCCTAGGCACTTTTTTCTCTTTTAAATGTGTGTGGGGCATTACACAAGTATGTGCTCTATTGATAGAATTCTATTGCAGATGGTAAAAGTAGGTTGTGAAACTTTTTCAATTAAATATGCATGAGATAATTTAGAATGGTTTGATCGAATTCTTGACAAAGCAACTTCATCATGAAGTTTAATAGAGTGGTTTGTGCGAAATCCAAAAAAAATAGTTATATTTGTATGAATTTTGCTAAATTTTTAATCAATTGAGTTCAATAATAACAATTTTTATTGCCTCTATGTACAGAATGTTCATGGAGGAAACATCAAAACTTTGAAAATAAACACTTAAGACAATTTTAAGCATATTTTTCTATTCAACTACATGGATATTTGGAATGGTTGAACCGCAATAAGCACTCAAAAGTTGATTTGAAAATATAGATTCTAGGCAAAAATGTGCATTGTCACACAGAAACACTCCAGAAATAAAAAAAGGGGCCAATTTACACAATTAGACTGTATTCTTATTTCTCGATTATTTTTTTCTTTCTGGACAAATATATCCATTTCTTTTGTAAATAATAAACAATTTACATGTTTCTGGAGTGTTTCTGCAATGCAAATTTTTGCCTAGAAAGCATTTTAGAATAGGATCAGCCATTTAGAATATTAAAGTAGTTTATTAGGCAAAATATGCTTAAAATTACCATAAGAACTTATTTTCCAATTTTCGACGTTTCCTTCTCGGACATCCTGTAGAATACGCTAAGGAAAGATTTGTATCGTGTACTTCATCTTTTTGTAACGTTTTTTTAGCCACTGCTTTTATAAACGATGCTAATGTAATGTAAATTTATGTAGTTACTAATGGCCAGAGCTATCAATGCAACTTAAATTAATAAATTAAAAAAAGAAGAAATTTATTTCTTGCCAGACTTTCTTCAGAGATGAGGGTCTCACCAGCGAAGAATTATCGGTTTAATGCCACGTGCAGAACCCGCATGTTCAAGCTTTACAGATCAAAGTCCGTAGTGAATAGAAGTTAAGGTAACTCCATTAATTCTTCTCGTTCTTTTTCCAGCTTAAGGCTATCGTATCATATTCATTTCTCGAGCACTTATGTCTTCGGTGAAGGGAGTTTAGTTGAAGGGAGTTCGTGAAGGAAGCAATTAACAAGAATACCTACTGTGATGATCTGTGAAATAGATTGTTAGGAAAGCTTAACACATTGTCGCTCGTATTATTCAGAGACTGTAAACAATCCCGCTGAACACTATAATCTAACGTTGCTCTCAACTGTCAGCCAATATATATTCAAAAGGAGATTGTATTATCATTAAAAGAGAATTGTTTGTTTTTAACATTTTCCACTCATTTAAAACTGTTTTGTTGAACGACGTGACTAAATTGCAGTTGCTCATCTGCTCCTTTTTGTTATCTGAGTAAGATTGCCTGTCTACAAAGTTTGATGCGTTATTTACGTTTAGGTCTAAACATTGCTCGTGCATTTTGTATCAATATGCCACAAAATGCTTGTTGCTTCGACCCTCCGTACCGGAGGAGTGATGTCTAATAGAGAGCATGTAAACTGTAACTAGAGATTCAGTAATCGCTTAATTTCCCTTCACTGAATTTAAAATGCCTGAATCTACGACTAAAAAGTGCCTTTCACGTAAATAATGTATTTGACTCGGTTTACAATAAACTCGGGTGCAAACAATAAAACAATGGAATTGATCGTTAATAGTAACAGAGCATTGTCTTTAATTACATTTCTTTTTCATGCCTGCAGATTCTCCATAAAACATTGGTACAATGAATATTTCATTTCTTCTTTTAAAAGTACCCACAAAAAACAACAATGTTCTAATAGTTGACTACGAAAGATGTTTTACGAGCTACCAAAGGACATGCGAACTAGTGAGTGCATTGTTTCCTATTCTCTTTCGTCTTCATTCATCCAAGAGGGTTTCATTCACAAATCAGCGATGGACAGAGATATCCTTTGTGTGTACATATAAAAACCTGTAATAGTGGAAAAATCTTTCTTGAAAAGGCAAGCGTCCTGTAATCTACCACAGGAAATAGAATATGCTAGCAGCGCTTCGGACACACGTGTAACAATGACGCAAGCACAGGGAAGCGATGCACTGCTCGGGGCACGTCGGCGTATCGATTATATTCGCTGGCCGCTGTGCGAGGAGACAGCTGAGGTCACCGTGCCAAGAGAACGACCGCTCCCGGCGTAGGTTTAAGCATCCCTCAGAACACTTAAAAGACACATCTTATCAAATCAACGTTGCGTTTACATTAAAAAGACATTTTTCTCTCTCCCTACGGAGTTATTTTATTTATAAACGACAGTACTGGAATTCTGGTAATGTGACATCTTTTATCAGAGTATATCTAGAGTACACTACCTCTATTCTCTCTACACCAAGAGCCTGTTCATTATCAGATAAAATTTGTTCCCCGAATTTTTTTTTGGCGCCGTAAGTACTCTTTAGCGACTTCTTAAATTTCTGCTGCTGCGGAAATGACATATCCTGTGCAATATTGGATGATTCCACATGCTGCTACAATTTCCATCAGGGCGAAGTGCCGCCAGATTATATTACCACGCCGTACGGATCGTCACGACTCTTTCTGACATCTCGCGCATCGCTCGTCGATATGATCATTACATAGCTGGAGCCGGTGACGCTTAAGTCGATCTTCGGAAAAAGAAAAAGAATTAAAATAGATTGCACATGCGGAAAAATCTCATCACTTCAGAGCAGGTTGCAGGCAGGATGTCCAACCCAGTATGCACACTGCTTCAAAGGGACCAGATCGTTCACGTGCAACCGTATTTTTCAAGGCGACAGAAACTGCAGTTACATTTGCAGTGCCACTTATTCTACCCATTCTACCCATCTCTGTAGCTAGAACCGAAAACCCACCATCGTCGAGACTCGAGCTGCAGAGGCCGGGAGTGGTGGCTCAGTGCACCAACTGGTGTCACTGCAGCGTCCGTGACGGGAGATCCTAGTTTTGAGTCCCGACGGCGGTAAGAATTTCCACACTAGCTTTTCAGGTAGGTCGAATTCAGTCTCTGTCTGGAGGAGAATTCTGACGGCCGGCTGCTCTGATCGGTAGTTTTCCGTGGTTTCTCCGATCAACACCAGGCGAATGCCGGAGCAGTACCCTAACAAACGGGCCACGTACCGCGCGCGATCTTTCCTTCTTCTTCCTTGTCCTATCCTTACCCCCTTACTCACACACTTACATGCTTATTACATGCTTACATTACTTACACTAACATGCACTACACTACAATACATGCCGGGAGACCGGTCAGGGACTACCTGGTTGGGGGAAAAAACCGTTAGTCGAAGGTAGATCGGCACCGGATCTGGCCATCCAGCGGGGAAAGACCACTGCCACCTCTCGAGCAAAAAACACTCACTACGCTTACGGGACTAATGACCATAGTAGTTGACGCGCCCGGAATCACAATCAATCGAGCCGTAGAACCTCTCGAGCAACGACGCTGCAGCGGCATCGTCTCATGCCACTTCGCCACCGCCGCCGGTAACAAAGCGCTCGGAAGCTGCGTCGCCGTAAAGTGCGGCGGAGAAGTGCCGAGGGCGACGCGCCACTTGGCAGCGTTCGGCCAACTCCACGAGGCGGCCCGCCGGCCCCGTCCGGGTCATCAATCAAAGCAGCCGCTCTCCCGACGACGCAGGGGAGGGGTCAACGCCCCACGGAGGACGCGAGCGACCCTCGCACAGCACGCACCACATTATGATGCGTGCGTCCGCCCACGCAGTTTGCGCCGGAGCGGCTGTGATATATATGGCTGCTGAAGAGGGGGTTATGAGAACGGAAATTTATGTTCCATGTTGCGGTAGAAGGTTTTGGTCCTTTTCTTGAAGTAAACGCATGTTTGATGGAAGAAACTTTATCGGTAACTATACTCTTCTAGAAAGGGGATGGAGGAATTAATATCTAGCACCTTTATTATTAAACATCAATTAGAAACAACAATTAGAAATTGATATTGAGGGTCCTTGTTATTAAACATCCCAATACTAGCGATTGACGGAATGTTAAAATAGTTATTGTTGTCATTAGACCAACAGACAGCAAATGATGAACTAGGATGAAATGTGTTATTACCCGAGTTTCAAAACCTACCTAATCTGTTATTTGTTATCGGCCATGTTCCGTTCTGTACTATTCATAGTCCATCTTATAGTTAAAAGCAAAGTAAATAAGATATAATTACTCTTATTTAAACCAAAGTATACGTCATATTTTCCCACATTTCATTCATTTGTTCCGATTGTCCTTAGCGGCCGCGGTCAGTAAAATCCGGAACACCATTAGTTGGTAAGGGGGGCTCTATATTCGTTTTGCTCTGTTATGCCAATAGAATAATACAGTATGAAGAAAAGTAAGCAAAAATTACTTTGTTTTTAAATTTCAGAACTTTTTGAATTTAAACAAACTTTATTTCTAGATTAACGCGACAATTCAGCTTAACTTGATAGCAAAACTACTGTAAGAAGGTGAACAGAGCAGAAAAAATATTCAAAGATTGTTCTTGAACTTAACTTATAAAAGAAATAAATATGACAAAATGCTGCATCGACATTTTCTTGTTCATAATAATTATGTCATAAAACCTTTTTAATTATTTAGCGACATTCATTTACACTGCTCTATGACTTTTCCAACATTTTTTGTACATGAGTTTGGATCAAGGAGGTCCATTTACACGAAATACCTTAGCCTAAAAAGCAGTCGCCCAGAATGTTGTGTGTGCTTATCGCTTTCGAAGTTTGCAAAGCCTTAATTGCCAATTTGGTTCAGACCTCACCGACCGAGCATCATTCATACACACGTGTGTTTAGAATGAGAGTCCTCTCATGTCGCAATGACCACTCTATTGAAGTGATTTGTCGAAGTCATTGAACACACTGAAATGCAAAAAGCGAATTAGGAAGTGCTTCTGTTCGCAAGCCGCTCTGAGGTCATGGGCATTGTTCGCGGCAAATAAACTCTCCACGCATTAGGACGCACAAGGACAATATTTTTTGCTCTTGGCTCCAGTTGGTCGTTTCCCACAAATGAAGTACCAGCACTCTATACATTAGATATTTAATCAGACTGTTTTCTATCATATTAATTAAAATGTCTATTACCGGCCAATTAAGTCGTTATATCTGAGCAAGTACTTGTTCTCTTTTATTTTTTTTTACTTTCTTCAATAGTTTGTATCAGAGGTTCCGCATACTACAATTTCTGCAAGTCGACATTAAAAATAAGAAAGGTAGAGCAGAGATCAGTAAAGTGTTATCCGAAAATGTGTGGCTGTATCAATTCACATAATTCCAAAGGAAAGATAAGGAAGAGATTCAACAAGTTACATACTCACAAATAACAACTTATATTTTCAGCTAACACCCTTCAGTGAACATAAAGAACTATACTTGGTACCTTTTTAATTGTGTAAGGTAGAGTACATTTCTTTGGAAGATATTTTTTCATTGACTTGGATGGGTTATTTATTTATCATCAGAAACCTCCACCAGGATTTCCATTAACCTGACCAGACGTTCGCCTACCCCCACTTCAGTGATCGATCATTCGTAAGCCTCGCGCACTTGGAGGGAGGAAAACAAATGGATGGATCAGTGCGGAATCTAATTCGAAAGGTCCAAAGGTTTTGAATTGAAAGGTCCTACGCAGGACGGTTCGTTCTTCGGTCAATGCTCCTGTGACAGTTCAATTCGTGAATGGAGTTTGTGAGTCGGAAGTGATGAATGGTATGTAATTTTCGCTTCTGAATGCGGACGGTTGGAGAGATGGGAATTTTTTCATCAGCCGTCCAAAATGTAGGCTGAGTACGTTTTGGAGTTCACACGGCCCGTTGCATCGTCAGGCAATATCACGTGTCATGTATGAATGAAATATACGGCCAAGTTTACTTATTCATATCGTTAGGGTCGTTTACGATTAAAGGATATATCAAGCCGTAAACTCAAAATGTCAAGTAACACCCAAGCACTAAATTTATTTCTTCTTTGGTATTTTCATCTCATACTAATGATTGTAAAAATGTACACTCTTCAATGTTCCAAAATATACATAGTTAAGCACACGAAGCAGCAGCACTTGACTTTGACTTATGTGCGCCCTACGCTGTCAAATGATTTGGAGCTCTTTTAATTTACTTTTTTAACATTAAAGCTATTAATTAAATTTTGAAGAAAAAATTGTAGTACGATATTTGTAACCGACGCAAATATTATGTACGTAAAAATAATTGATTATACGTATAAATAATTCTCACCACGACATTCATTTAATAAATATACACTATTTTTTATTCATTTTATCTGTATATCAATGGATACAGATTTGATTAATAAACCTTTCTTTTGTTGCAAATAGGAAAATAATTATTTCCATAAAAAACATTCAAAAGTTCGCCTTATGAAATTTTGAAACAGCTGAAAT
This sequence comes from Teleogryllus occipitalis, assembly GCA_011170035.1. Lineage (NCBI taxonomy): Eukaryota > Metazoa > Arthropoda > Insecta > Orthoptera > Gryllidae > Teleogryllus > Teleogryllus occipitalis. The sequence continues at coordinate 212,218 of BLKR01000781.1, read as the reverse complement.
TCGTTCGCCTTCCAAAAATTGCCCGCCCCAGGCTGCAGTCTCCTCAGCCTGTTCGGTGATACGGCACTGCGAATTAGTATTTCATTATAAAGATTTCTAGCTATTTCTAACCGGCTCAGTGAAGAAAAATTTAAGTTGCAATACACACAACTCAATGTTTTTCACAAATACGTGATTCTTTACCGGACATACATTCAGTACCCGTAAATATTTCCGGCAGCGGAGAAAAAAAAGTTTTAGAATAAGAAACATTTGATTATTTCTGCAAAAACGACGGTCCATGTCGGTTCCTGTCGGTTTGTGTCGCAGCCAACACGAAATATTAGTCCCGTCGATTCACCTCGAGAAATGCGGACGCGCGCGTCTCTTGTCATCCATTACTCGACGGAGTCGACTTCATTTCTGGCGTTCCGTTCCACGCGCCGTTTGACCTTTCCTGCCGCGCAGTCACTCGGCCGCGCTGCCACGGCAAGCCATCCACTTCGCTCCTGGCGCCCCCAACGAAAAAGCGATTCTTTCGCATTCTTCACGGCGTCGCGCCCTGGTGCCTCACCCCTCAGCACCCCTTTCCTCTTCTCCATTGCCGCGAATGCCGGAGCAGGACCCTAACAAACGGGTCATGGTCCGAGCGCGACGTCACGGTCCGCGCGCGATCTTCCCTTCCTCTTCCTTGTCCTATCCTCTCCCCTTACACACACACTTAAACTAACATGCACTACACTATCACATACTCCGGGAGTCCGGTTGGGAGCTTAAGCTTGTCCCGGCTGGGGCGGTGCCCCGCTGGTGGTAGATGCCTGGTTAGGGGGAAACCTCACTAGCCGACGGTAGGTCGGCGCCGGATCTCGCCATCCAGAGGGGGAAGATCACCTCCATCTCTCGATGAAAACGCATGCACTACATTTACGGGACTAATTACCTAAGCTGCTAACGCGCCCGGAATCACTAATTAACCAACCAACCAACCAAAACCAATGCCGCGCACTGTGGTTCGGAATGGCGTCGAAAGTAAGTGACCCTTTTTATATTTTCGCTTTATCATCTTAGCGTTTTATCGTCCGTTTGACCCTTCTGTTATTGGCTGATGTTTCCTTCCTTCAGACAAACTTCACCCTTCGTTACCCACAAGGGTTTTTACACCCTAGGGTACCCATACTTCTAGCCTCCGTTTCACTATTCCACTGGCTTTCGTAAGCCCAATGCGACCGAGTATTGCCAGAGCCGTATAGGGAGTATTACAAAGATTATATAATCCTTCAGAATAAAGTAATATTTTTTGATAGAAAACCATGACCCTGATATCGAAAGGTATTTTTCTTCATTGCATGCATAGTAAATTACTTTCTAGTACACGTAGTGTGGCCAGATGACAGGTTTTATGGGATCCTTGATATCGAATTTCTCGTATTTCTGTCTGAAGAAAACAATAACTCTTAAAACGTATATGTACAAAAATTGTATACAAGAATTTTTGTATAGAAGAATTTAACCGAAATGGATATTTTGACATTGACCTAGATGATGCCTCGGACTCTCGAAATTCAAATAGATTTTTTTACTTGGTGTAACGTACCCCCAGAAATAAAATACCCTCTACAAAGTCAAGGGGCTGCGATATAATCCAGAGCGATATGGCATTATCAATTATGGAGAAAATCCTGCTTAAGTTTGCCGTTAGCATTGTTGACAGATAGACATACAAACGGAAGAAAAAACAGACCGACAGATGTTTTGCCGTAAACCATTTTTTCTGTATCTAAGACCCACAAAACATGGATTTAATTGGAATTTTCAAATTTATTTCATTTATTAAATATTTTATATCTTTCCAGGTTACTTTTGTATCGATTACAATTCCGAAATGTAACTCACGAGTTTTAGACAAACAAGGAATATTGGAATTTAAAATTTTTAAAGCCGGCTGTGAAAAAGATTTGCATAAAGTAATATGTTACCTTGCTTTTGTTAGATTTTATATTTCAATATTAATTTTCATCACGAAAGGGTACCCGACAGTATTTTATGGTCATCTTTTTACTGTAGTACACATATTGAATAAAGGTACACGTATGGTACACGTGGTACCCATTTTAAAGAAATTGCATCTTTTTGCCATTTTCTCTGTCACCAGGAAGAATTTTAGTTATATGGTTGTCCTCGTGCCGTTTTGAAATTGATCCCTAAAGTTAAATTGACTTTAGTTGAAAATACTTTAATTACTTGGAACTAATTACTCAAAGTTGTGAAGAGTAGAACTCAAGAGCGTGTACATATTTAACGTTAATAAAAGGAAGTTTAAAACACAAGAAGTTTATTTACACACTAGTGCCTTCACTAGTGGCCAATGATACTCAACTACTTGGCGACAATTTACAAAAATTCTATTAAATTTGGTTTTTAATCCTATTATTTTTTCTATTTTTTTTTGTCTTTCCATATACCTAATAGAAAACATCAAACCAGGATCATAATTTTCCTCATAAAAATATTACTTTCAGCCTGCGCTCAAGGTGGCTAAATTATCTATACTGGTTTACCAGTCACCAGTGTGTTGTGTAAAAGGACCTCGCGTGACACCGTCCACTGAAGATGCCTGCCGCAGTAACGGACGAAACGTTTGGACAAAATATGTCCGATTGACCACGGCTATGTATCCCGAAAGATATTTTTAATAATATATTCAGACGTGAAAGCCTACATTGTTTTATCTATACTGAGTTGCACTTGATCTGTCGTAAGCCATTTTTCTAGTTATTTTCAGGGGTACCAGAGGATTTGGTATTTTGTGTGTTCAAGGCTTAGAGGAAAGAACCAGGTGCCGAGGCATCTGCAATAATCCTCTTCTGGCTTAATTAAGGGCATTAAGGTCCCGAAACCTTGTGAGCTGTGAGCCGTGATGCTGCAGGGCGCCAAAGAATACCCTGATCCTCCGTCGAGAGCGATCCCTCGCCGCGCGTGCACGAGCGCTCGTTTCTCCCTCTCTCTCTCCCTCCCTTCCCCACCTCCCTGGTTCCACGTCACCTCCTAGCCCATTTCCTCCTTCCTCCAATAGCTTCTCGGCTGAGAGATTTCTTTTTCCTCCGTTCCCTCTTTTCTCCGCTTCCTCCCTTCTTTCCCAGCTTCCTCACTCTCCCCTCTCACTCATTATTTTTCTTTCTCCCCTTCGTCCCCTCTTTCTGCTTGTCTGTTGATTTCTGCTTGATTTTCTCGCTTCCTCGTCTTTCTACAGCCGTTTTCCTTCCCTTGCATGCAATGCTGTATTCCTTCTCGTCTCTCCTGTTCTCAGTACGTCGCTCCATCCGTCTTCTTTACGCATCGTCGCCTTCGTTGTATTACCGCGCGGCGCGGCGCGGCGTGGCGCCGGGGAAGATGGCGGCGGCTGCTCCCCGCAGGGTTGCGCGCGGACAAATGAGTCGCCAGCGCCGCACCTCCGGCGCCTCGAGAGATACTCGGAGCGCGGGACGTCGCGCGATGAGCTGCTTCTCGCAATGAAAGGCGTCGGCGGTGGCGGCACATTCCTGGGAGCTGCGCGCGACGCGGCGCGGCGCGGCGCGGCACGGTGGGGCTCCGATCCAATGCCGGCACCAGGGGCACCAGCGGCGCCGCACACCTCCCCCCACACACACTTACATACACGATATCTCTCTCACACACTCACACACTCACACACACATACCCACACACTCACACACACATACCCACTCTCTCACTCACACATTCCCTTTCATACACACATTCTCTCACACACTCTTACACACACTCTCTCACCCACACACTCTCTCACCCACACACTCTCTCACCCACACACTCTCTCACCCACACACTCTCTCACCCACACACTCTCTCACCCACACACTCTCCCACACACACTCCCTCAAACACTGCCTCCCTCACACACACTCTCTCGCATACACACTGTCTGTCTCACACACTCTCTCTCACACTCCATCTCTAACACACACTCTCTTTCAAACACTCTCTCTCTCACACACACTACTCTCTCTCACACACACCACTCTCTCTCACACACACTACTCTCTCACACACTCTCTCACACGCTCTCTCACACGCTCTCTCACACACTCTCTCACACAGACTCTCTCACACACACTCTCTCACACACACTCTCTCACACACACTCTCACACACACACTCTCACACACACTCTCTCACACACACACTCACACACACTCTCTCACACACACTCTCTCACACACACTCTCTCACACACATTCTGTCACACTCTCTCACACATTCTCTGTCACTCTCCCTCTCTCACACACACACACACTCCCACTCTCATGCACTCTCACACACAGACACCCCCCCAACCCCCCCAAACACTATCTCTCTCTCTTTCGCTCTCTTCCACACACACAAGCATGCGCGCCTCCGTCTCGCACTTGCCGCCCGCGGCTTTACGTTTTACCCTGCTCGTTTCAGTTTTTCTTCCGTCTTCTTTTTCGCTCCTCGCGCGTCCTTTTCTTCTCTACGTCATTCTCTCTTCATTTTTCTTCTTGTTGCTCGGAGTTATGTGGGTGTCCCTGACATTTGCACATATGATTGGAATAAACACGACGGACTTTGTTCTGAAGATTTATTAATGAAATTTATTTTCATAATTTATGCTGCCAAGATTTTAATCTTTACTGCTATCTCCATTTTTGACCTATTGGAATTAAAATATCCATTTATAATGTTTTTATTCTGAATCAAATATGGAAGGTCCTTATCTAGTAACTCAGAAAAGTTATTTTAACGCAAAGTATATGTCTGAATGGATTCACAAAGTTCTCACAATTAAATTTTAGAAATCTGACTTGTTTAATGTTCTTCGCTGTTTATTTATGAAGATATGCCTCGGACCTGTATTCATAAAATACTTTTGCTATGCTGAGAACAAGAAAAAGCATCCTGGTCCATTCGAATCTTTTTCTAAGGTAATTCCGATATATGCTTTGCACGAGTTTCAGACTCGAGACTTTCACAAGTGAAAATCCGACCGAGCCATTCAAGTAGAAAATACGATCCGTGACTTTCCACGAAGTCAAGACCGCCCACCTCTCTCGACAAACCCATAGGTAAATATCTAGTCGACAAATTCTGAGACTTTCTACTTCGTCTAAAAGTTAGTAGATGAGAAAAAGTTCCTAAATCGACTTCATATTTTTCTTCTGTCCGAATATGGTAACCCATTTTCTACTCTTCGAATATTTTTTTGTCGACTTTACACTCACTTCCCTAGCTGAAGCTAGACTAGTAAATACAAAGTCGTAGTGAGAGAGAAGGAAACAAGAGGGGGGCATTTTATGACGAGATATTCCAGAAGTCTGAAGGCGTGAAGTTATTTTTTTTTATACTTTGCATCTTGACTGCCACCATTAACCGCTAATGGAGCAAACAAAACAAAGAACTCTTTCATGTAAATTACATTCTTATTAATATAAATATATGATCATTTATTAATATCATTATTATCATTATCTTCCTTATACTGCGAATAACTGCCAAATGGACTTTCGAATAATAACTTCAAACGATATTTTCAATTTTGTGGAAGAACAAATGAGCACTGACACTACATTTGAAAAGTTATATACAGAGAATTAGTATAAATAATATAATAAATATTGACAATTTGATCTATTTTTATATTGACTAATTTATTATATTGACATTGTGACTGACAAGATGAAAATGGAAGAAGAGAAGGAATAAGATTAATGTTAGACAATGAAAAAAATGTTAAGTATACATTTAAAAAGCAAAAAATAATATTTTCAATACTGTTTTTCTGCAAAAACCGTATTTAACTTTTACATTCCTGTAAATTAACGAGATGAATAAAAATACAAAGTTCTGAGAAAAATAAGTTTTACTCATTTTTATGTTTGTTTTCACATTCCTACAGAACTTCTCACATGAAGATATTAACTCACTAATTCGGTAGCAAAAACGGAACCATTATAATTTAATAACTGAAAAATTCAGTCATGAAATTATACATAACGGAAAACACACTGTGTTGATTCCTTGGGACCCAACAAAAGTCACGGCATAGACATACTCATCCCCAAAGGGAGAAAAACGCTGATATTCAGAACGCAAACTCATGATGTGATATATCAAGTGTAGAAACTGAACAGTAATTTCGTCAAACGCGAATATGGACCAGATACTTCAATAATTCACCAATGCCACGATCCGTGTTTGCGGCAATCGATCATATGAGACTACTCGGTGAAAGCGACTGTTCAATGAGTGACGTAGTTGTAGGGTAGGAACGAAGTTGTTGTAGCTCAGTTGTATGGACAAAATTTATGTGTACTTTTTACCATAAGAACTATTTACGTATTATCTATTCAACAGCACTGTCTTAAAACAGTGTATCCCGTATCAACAAAAATTAATTTAACTAACTAAATTAACTAATTTAACTAACTAATTCAACTAATCTAATACTATAGTGAGATCACTCAAGTATAGTTTTATTCATACATATCAGGGTTGAACCCCAAGAGAAAGATGCTCCATACCTTTTGTGTCAATTCTGCTTTAGCCAACCAAAACATTGTTTCCCTCTGGCTATAAACTCGGTATTAACTATATAGAAACCCATTAGGTCACATAAGTATGATTTGGAATCGAAAATGTCCTTTTCATATGTATTCCTTATTTTGTAGAAAGCATCTAACGGTATTTGTATGGTTTTAGTGTCACAAAGAAGACCCTTGTACATTTTTTACGTTGAGAGCTCGAGAGAAATTCTGACAAAAATTTGAGGGATCTGAGCGTCTAAGCATTGGCTTTAGGTAAACGCTCGGAATTATCAGACTGTGAAATATTATACCATATTCTTTCCCCAGCGTAGGTGACTACAACTTCGCCTCCTCCGCCAGTCGTCTCCTGTGCCTCTTCTGTACGCGTTGGCTTCTTGAATCATTAATCTATTTATTTTTTAAAGGAGAGAGAGGCATAGAGCGTTTCCGGAAGTATAACGTCTAGCTTCAATGGATTGTTCTCGCCCGTTCTCACGGCTATCGCAGACTCGGTCAACGCTGTGAGAGTTTCCACAACTCCCCCCCACCACCACCACCACCACAACCCCATTCAGTTCACGCAACGATCCCCGCCGCCTTCTCAGCCGCCGTCCCCGCCGTCTTCTCGGCCACCGCCCCCATCTCGCCGCCGTAGTTGCCACAGTCCCACCGCCGACCCCGCCGCCGTCCCCGCCGCCGTTCCCGCCGCCGTCCCCGCCGCCATCCACCCCGTCGTAATTGCCACCGTTCTCCCAGCTGAACCGCCGCCGCCCTCGTCGCTGTCCCCGTCTCCTGCCTCCCCGCTGCCGTCCCGTCATTTCACTAGCGCTGGAACGCTATTGCTGTCCACCTATACGTATTCCGCAGAACTATCTGCAGCAGTTTCCCTTGGCACTCAACATGTCGCCAACGGCGACTGCATTATTGTTCCACAGTTTCTGTTTGGAGTGTCTCGTTTCTCTTTCCTGGTCCACTCTCGTTCTACCTACGAAGCAGTTCTCATCTCTCTGACCTAGTAGTCTCAGACTTCGTGCTTTAATCCACGTGGCATCTCCATGTTTCCTTCCAGATCACTTACCTGCCAGGAGTGCGTTGATACATGAGGACCGTAACTTCGCGATTTATGCGGTCCTGATGCATGGTTTTGAGTTGTAATTATACTTATTTCCCGAATACATTTATTGGTATATTCGTTTTTTTATATTGTTAAATACAATTTTCCTTTTCAAACTTATTGCGTCTCAAAATCCTCTGCCTCATTGTTACAAATTATTAGGAACTGAAAAAATCACGCTAAAAAGCATTTGCATATTGTAAATGCAAACCTTTGCATTAATTATGCTTTGCTCCTATAGCCAAGTCCAGTAGGCAATAATCACCGACGTCTAAGTTGAAATGGTTGCATTTCTCTTGCATGATCCAAAGGAATGTTTCGTCGGTGTACAAGAAAAGAGAAATATCTCAGAAAATACGTTCGAGTTAAGAGAAAAATGTATATCCAAAACTGTACATGCTTGCTAGAAAACAGGCCATCAAGATAGTTCATAAAACAACCGGTAAAAAAACGGCAAATAAATCATTTTTCTTTGGAAACATAATAAATGATTAAGCTAATTTATTAACCCTTTCTGATTTTTTGTGTGCACTGACGGTTTATAGAACCCTCATTGGTTAATTATTTACGGAGCATTCACTTTCTCTTATCAAGACCTTCATGATAAATATCTCGTAGGTGTATTTAAATTGCTTGCGCTAATAAATTGCAAGTCATGCTTTTAGGTATTAATTCTAAAATGTCATAATGTGCATTTTCAACTTCCTCTTTATGCGCAACATTGCACTAATCTCATTAATTTTCTCTTAATATGGGTTACGACGAAGCATTAAAGAAAATATTTTCCATCATCTATAAATTTGCAGTTATTTATTTCTGTATAAAACATGAAAAATACACTCAATAATCATGAATTATTGTAATAATAAAAGAGTCAATTATGATAAAAATATTGATGGATAATGATGAAAATATTTACTGCAAATGAAAGTGTACAATAATTCAAAGTGAAAAAATTCACATCCGTATTAAAAAAAAAAGACTCAATCGTTTGTCGCTCCGGTACCATTTCATTCACCTCTCTAGTGATTGATAGCTTAGATATCGTACATCTAGATATTATGGCAGATTCTCACAGTCTTCAACTGACACTGGCGCTAAGTGTAACAGGATGTCTTCTGAACCTCCATAATATTTTCATTCACATCGGTCTCGACTATTGTTTTTCACACACATCGTCACTTTATCAGCATCAACGCTGATCATCCTTTAAAGTCTGGCTTCTGAGTAGAAATCAACCGAGCATCCCGGAATAAGCTTTTTATTCCCTATAATGAGAAAACATGAAAGTGGAAAACATTGAAAATAATAATGTATTTAACTCCTTTTGAGAAGGGTGTCGCTGCGTAAACATTTACACTGCTTTGAGATAAGGGAGTAAAAATCACCGACCTTGGAAATATTTCTCTCAGAGCAGATCGTCCTGGTGTCGTTAACCCCTTAAAACTCTTATATTGACGTTCTCGCTATATGCCAGAGAATAATAACAATATTGCTCATTCCTAGAACAACTTTAAATACCAAAAAAATGGTGGAGTTACTTAAATTCAGTTTCAACGGGATGATATAAAATCGATTAGTTAGAGAACTTCACTTTCAGCAACGAACCAACAGTATTCGTGGTACACTTTTTTAAGGCTATTGTGTGAGGATAAATACACAATTTACTTAATCAACAAAGAAACCGTAATTTAGTTCATGAGCTATTATTTTGTTGCTTTAATATCTACAAAATATTGTTTGCTTTACACTTAACTGTATAAAATGTATTCCCAAAGAAATGATAATTTATTATATTGGCACAATCTGTCGTGTGCGAAACTTAGACAAGATGCTCTATTGTTGTCAGGAACAGTTCACGCATGAATCAATGAAAATAATTTTACAAATTGAGATTTCTTTCAAAGTATACACTGAGAAGATAGTATCTACAACTCAAAACACAGTTCACATCGTTTCAATGGATATGTTATATGTAAAAAAAGAAATATAAAATTAAACTGATGCCTGATTAAGTGAATTATGTGTACAGGTATACATATAGCAAATATTTACGTTACATTACCAACCTTATTACCTATTTGAGCCGTTTCTCTCTCACTGAATTTATGCACTACACATAAATCTATTGTATGCGAACACGTATTTTTCTCATTGATATCTTCGCGGGATAATTACAATAAATGCCTCTAGGACCGCTCATGGGCAGCGTACAAGCTTCCCGTAGTGTGGGACGAGGTTCGATTGCCAGTAGAGGCAAAAGTAGAGTTGTAGCTTTTCTCTAATATCTTCTCATTTTCTGTAGCTGTGTGACTTAGAAAAGCTCAGGCAGGCGAAGTTTACGAATCATGGTGAAAGGAATACGCCATGTTTTCTATGTGTCTCTCTATTACCAAATACATTATAATCAATAGAGACTGAAAAATATGTAGTATGAAACGTTAAAATATGTACATAAATAAGAAATTAAAACAGAATATGTAATAAATAAGTAAAATCAGATATCATTTGTAATATTATAATACACTAAATATAAAACACATTTATACAATGCAAATTTACATTTATAAATAAATTTCCTAAATACATTCCAAAAATAATACAAACGTTTTAAAAATAATTTAGAGAGCATAAATTGATGTACCCTTTGCATCATACAACTTTCCCCTCAGAAGTAAAAGATTCAGCCGACCTGGATGGCCGAGGTGGCTAAGAGCGAGTATCGACTCAGCGCTTCGGTCCGAAGGGTCGCGGGTTCGAGTCCTGCATTGGGCATGGCTGTTTGTCCCTTGACTTTGTATGTATGTGTTGTCGCGGAGGGCCTCGCGTTCTGCTGACCCCAGATCAGAGAAGCCCGCAAGTGTGTTGGTGTCTAGTGTATGGTCGAATATGTGTCCCATCGAGGCGTAAAGGGTAACCAGCAGTTGGCTGGATAAAAGCCCTAGATAAAAAAAGTAAAAGCTTCATCTATTGCTATCCAGGGCGGTAGTTTACAAAACAGACCAATAGAAGCCATCGTACCAACTGGAGAAATCTACGTCCAGCAAACAATCACTGCAGCGTGCAGCACACTCATCAAAGTGTTATAAGTCAGCGATTGCCAAACTTTTTTCAGAAATTAAGGTTGAAGGTCACGGAACGCGGTGTCAGTGATACTTTTCTCCCCTAAAGATGAAAATGATCTCAGTCGCAGACGCGCTCTTCCCCACCACTGAGGAAACTGAAGAAGGCGTGCCGGGCTTTGAGAACATCCGACCGTGTCTTTACGTAGCGTGCCTCGAGTACACAGCACGCAGTAATAATGTAGAAAAAATGCTGATTTTTTTAAATACTTCTTTTCGTAAAAATATGTAATAAAAACTGAAGAAAGTTGATAGAATAAAAAAATGTTAACACTACAAAATATGAAAAATAGGATTAAATATGTAAATTGGTTAACGAAGAAATTGGATATTGTGTTAGGACGGTGACAATTTCCCAAGATTACAATTTTTATAATGGTAAGTAAAAAGGCAAAAAAATGTAATTACATAAAAATACGGTCTCTAATACCACTGGCATACAAAAAAAATTGTCAGACCCAAAGATTTGAAACATATTTCTCTACGTATTTCGACGTGCTGAATGTGAAACTGAAGCCAGAATTGGGCCATTACCCGCCAGTTTTTTCACAAAAAGTCATCGTCGTATTGCATTTTTTGTTTTCGAGGGTTGTTGTCAGACCCATAGACTTGACACATGTTTCTCTATGTATGCCGACGCGATAAATCTGAATCAGAAGTGAGAATTGTGCCACCACCTTCGATTAAAAAAAAATCGTGAAAATTACCGTGAAATTGTGGATTGTAAATTTAGAATTTTTTAAACGGGAGGGTGATGGCGCAATTCTGGATTCAGATTCGGATTCAGCGTATCGAAATATATAAAGAAACATCAGGTCGTTGGGTCTGACAACGTTGTGCGTGTGCGTGTGCGCGAGCGTATGTGCGTGTGTGCATGTGTCCACACGCGTACATGTGTGTGCGTGTGCGCGCGCGCGTGAGTGTGCGTGCGTGCGTACGTACGCGTGCGCATGCGTGTGTGTGTGTGTGTGTGTGTGTGTGTATGTGCGCGCGCCCGTGTAATCAATTCACGACGAATTCGTTGAGCTATCTTTGCGCCACACTGCGCAGCATCACACCCTTTTCCTCCCCTTCCCCGAGAGCGCAGGCTTCGAGAGCGCGGCGAGAGGGCACCGCACCGGCGCGGCGGCAGGGCTGCGGCGTGCGTGGACGCCGAGCCCGACAAAGGCGCTTGTTATTCGGCCGAGGTCGCGTAGAGCGCGCGCTCTCTGCACAGGTCGGCCAACGCCGCGTCGCGCCACGCCGCGCTGCGCCGCGCTGCGTCGCGCTTCGCCTCAAAGAAAACCGCCGCGCTTTCTCCCACGACTAATCCCGCCGCTGCCGCTCGCTACCGGAAGCGTCTGCCTTTCAAATCTTGTTTTCGTCCGCAAACACACCGCCTCGACCGCGAGGCCGCCGCCGGGAAAAGTGGGTCTCCGCACGTGGTCGCGTCGCGTCGCGGCGGGCAGGCAGTTCCACAGGCTGAACCAGATGGCTCAGGGAGGTGGGGGCTGCGAGGAAAATAAGAGATGTTCGGAATTTTTTAAATTACACCTCTTTTTTTAACATAATTTATTTATAAAGGTCGCATAAACAACTAGGTCTTGAGTGACCACAAGTTTGTAATACAGAGTCATATATATTTACAAAGTATTAATGTATGTTAAGTCTTTACAAAGTATGTTTCTATAATTTACAATATGACAAATACAGTAGGTTATTTTACATAGTATTATAAATTATTGTGGATAGTTCAGACACTTGACCTGGAGGAAGGCATCAAATAGATATTATTTTATTGGTATAAAAGTAGTTGAGTCTTAGAACATACATGGACTCTTGTGTTGGTTTACAGATTTTTGTGAAGGTTGATTTCCACAAGGAAATGGATCACTTTATATACATTACTTTTATCATTCAAAAGTGATTGTATATTGTTTGGAAGATTATATTTTTTCCTTAATTTATTAAGATTTGGGCAATGCATTAATATATGTATGATAGTTACAGGTAGATCACATGTTTCACAGAGATTTGGAGATTCCTTGGTAATTAGTTGTTTGTGGGTCAGAGCTGCATGGCCAATTCTCAAACGCGTTAGTAGCACTTGATAACTTCTTTTTTGGAGGTACGGAGCATGGTCTTTAAGAATTGATTTCCTGATCATGTGTAATTTTTCTAGGTGGTGAGCGTTTCCATTCGGTATTCCATAATATCTTGGATTTGTGAAGGAGTTCTTTTTTTATATCATTATGGGAAACATTGTTGATGGTAAGGGGTAAGGAGGTAGCTAGTTTAGCTGCCCTGTCAACTGATGCGTTGCCAGTAATACCGATATATGAGGGAATCCAGATAAACACTATTTCTTTGTTAATGTTTAACAGTTCAATATATAGATTAATAGTTTTCTTTTATTATTGGGTCAAGTGTGGAGGTGCTATTAAAGCTTTCTAGTACACTTCTTGAATCAGTCTAGATTACAAATTTTGAATTTGACATTTCTTTGATGTACTTTAGATCTCTGTAAATGGCATAAGCCTCACAATAATATACAGAACATAGGTCACTAAGCTTGAAATATTTTGTTTGACCATCAACTAATAGAGCACATTCAGAGCCGTTAGTGGTTCGGGAACCATCAGTAAATATGTTGGTGTATTGACTGTATTTAGATGACAATTCTCTGAATTCTTTAAGACTTGTATTAATAGCAATTTTGGAAGGAAGCCACGGAGGTCTTTTAACATTAGTATCAGAATTTACCAGGGGAAACTTGAATTCGATCTCATCGAGGTATTGTTTTAATATTTTATGTACTGGTTTAGGGGAATTGATTTTTGTTTGGTATTGTACAGCAAATCTTGAGGAGAAAACATTCCTATGTACTGGGTTACAGGAGAAACACGATATTTTGCTGGCATGGGAGAAAGTTATTTTTCGTCTTCTAATGTGAAGGGGCTCTTCTTCTGCTTCGGCTTAGATAAAGTTTGTTAGATAATGTATTTTAAATAAACGATTTTTTCGAAGTCTTTCACCTTCATAAATTATTTTTATTAATAACCTATTATGGTACAGCGTTTGGAAACGCTGTGTCGTCTCATCTTAAGGTACATCTGCAATAATTTATTACATAATTATATATAATGCTAGTGATTTGAAACTAAGACTTGTTAACAATTTTCAATATCCTAAAATTACTTCACAGTCAGATACTACAGTACTAGTATAATTGAAATCGATACTAGTATAATTAATTAACATCTGTACATGCACAAATTGGTCATTTAAAATGGTTGATTAGTTAAATAACTAACAATTGTAATAGTATCTGTTTTTCATTGAAATCGCTCACCTTGTAATGTAAAAGAAAACTGTATATACTTTTTTTTCAAAATATTTTTAAAAATAATAGGTTATGGAATGCATTTGGTGTTGTGATTTGGCTTTGAAGTAGTACGTAATGTAAGGTGAAAATTTGTAATGTTCTTTAATGATAGCCACTAATTTCCTGAAACAAACTTCCCTCACTTTTTCCTGTTTTCTTGAGCACATGTTTAAACATTTTTTACTGATAAGGGTTGTAGAAAATTTCACCCTATTTAAAGAAAACATTGAAGCAATCCTGAAACTAATTTGTCAGCTCTCTAATTTAGTCGTGATATGGTACAAATTTTTAAAAAATACTCAAGAAATAGAAATTGAGCAAAAACACTGCTGTAGTTTTTACGAATATTTTCTAGTTTTAAAACTATATCGAAAGTTTCAATGAGTTCTAACTGCTCTTGCAGAAGTTCCTTGATTTTTCCCTTGACACTTCCAGACGAATGAAATTACCCGTAGAGGATTTTTGGCATTCAGTCTTCAAGCATTCTCATTAAATGATCAATGAATTCTTTCTTCGTTTGTCTATTTTTTCGGTGAGTATTTAATTCGCTTTTGTTGCCGGGGGATACTCTCGTCAATTAGAATATCACCATCATATGGAACTATTGGATATATAGATATGGAATAATTGTATATTTTCGAATAGATATATTTGAAATAATTGATGATTATTTTTGGAATTGTTATTGTTATTATTGTTGTTATTGTTGTTATTTTTATTATTGTTATTATTATTATTGTACACCTAATTTAGTAGAAAACATCATTCAGGGTAAATATAACAGTCACGTACTTGTTTGAGTTTTAAAATATTTTAAATGATACATTTCATTTATTTTTATTAATTAAATTAATATTAGCAAATGCCCCAAGATAATGTCTATCGCTTGAGTTATTTACCAAGACGTTAACTCTTCACTTTAATACTAAATAAAGCTTACGTTATATACGAATGATCATATAGTAGTAATATACTCCAAATTAGTGCAAGTAAATTAATTTAATTCCAGTAAACGACCGATTTAATTCCAATAATTCCATTCCCTTAAACGACCGAAGTAGCGAAACATTGGCTTTGGAGTTACTAAGGTCCCTTGCTAAAACTCGAAGCGGTCGTAAACTTGTCGTAGGTATAATTACGGGTTTGTATCGTTACATTTTGCAGGTAAACGGACTGTAGCGGATCTGAGAATTAACAAAGAAGTGAAAATTAATTAAAGTCTGGACTTCCGCTGTGAGATTTTATTCAAAGAATCTCATTTGACAATTAAAACTCCGGCATGCTTCGATTGTAAAATGTACAAATGTAATAGGCTTTATCCAAGCTAATTCTCTGCGAAAGATAATGACTTATCGCTCATTGCATCAAATTACGGATATGAAACGCGGCAGTTACGAATAATAATTAATTCCTAACTGTCGCTTTGGATATCAAACGCGGAGGGAAAGAACACAAATTAAACGAGCGAAGTAGCGAAACATTGGCTTTGGAGTTACTTATTTATTATTTTAGGCAAGGAAAGAAACTAAAGTTGATTGATTTACGGCACAACGGATTGCTGTACTCAATGTATTTAACACATTGCAATCAGGATCACAGGTAGGCCTCACGCGTTTTGACTATGGCCCCTTGAAGCCTACCGGTTGGCTCCAGCTGTACTCCCGGTGAGGGCCATGAGGTTCACGGGTGGGTCTCACGCGATTTGACTATGGCCCCGTGAGGCCCAGCGGTGGGCCCCAGCAGTATTCCCGCAGAAGGTCATGAGGGTCACGGGTGGGCTTCATGCGGTTTGACAATGGCTCCGTGAGGCCCACCGGTTGGCTCCAGCTGTACTCCTGGAGAGGGCCATGAGGGTCACGCGTGGGCCTCACGCGGTTTGACTTTGGCCCCGTGAGGCCCACCGGTTGGCTCCAGCTGTACTCCCGGTGAGGGCCATGAGGGTCACGCGTGGGTCTCACGCTGTTGTTTATTTCAAAGTCTGTTGTTTTCCCAGGAGGGCTTCATTTTGATTTAGTTTCAACTTTCTACAGTAGATCGAAGTTCAATTTATTATAAAATACTCGTAGCGTTCTAAATTACCGCTTTCTGCAGCGTTATTGTATTATATAGGATTTGTTCCATGTATTTTGTTTGTTGTTTTTTCTTCGATATCGATCATTTTCTTACTAAAAAACACTTCATATTTATGTATTTATTTTTCCTTTGAAATATCCTGAATATCAATGACTTTGAATAAGTACTAACTCTTTAAAAACTTGTGGCCCACTGGTGGCCCTCATGTAAAGATGTACAATGTGCGGGGCCACGAGGGTCACCAGTGTCCCTCATGTGTGAATCATATAGGTGACATGTAATTTAATTTTTAAAACTATTTTTAGGAACATCTGAAAATTATTTCACAAAAAACAGTTAAAAAATGTTGTGCCCCCAAAGACCATTTTCTTCTTTAGCATATGGCCCTAAATATTATCCTTCTCTGAGCCTTTGGCAGTCAATGGGTTAAGTAGATAGTTTGTATGCACTTGTATATATTTATATTTTATATTCCGTAAATATTTCTCACGAATATATGCAATCCAGGTAAGAGCGTCGTTAATTTCCAAATAACTTCAATGTAGTGATATAGAAATACGAGAGCGACTCTCGGTAACGTCGAAAAAACTCGATTGTCCGAAATCATTGACGAGATATTCATTTAGAGGAATGTTCAAACAAATGCAAATCTTTCCAATAGATATTGCTAGTACGTAAAAGAGTACGTATCTTTTAACATCAAAGCAGAGAAGGCTTTACAAACATTATTTATTCATTGAAAGAATGCAAATATCTCTTATGTGAACAGAGTAAATGTTTATTCACGTAGAAGTTTATTCATGTTTACTAGGGCAGTGCATGACGTGGGAATGGAGAAATGCGAATATCAATGAAAGGGATGTGCGTATGCGATATCTCGCTTCAGGAAATTCTTTGATTTTGGAGCGAGCGATTAAAGAAAGCATAGAAGGGGCTAAAAGATTTAATGTTTGGAATGAAGAATTGGAGTGTGGAGATCTACGAAATGCATTGCCTTTGTGTACTGTATGTGTGTGTGTTTAAGAGGGGGATAAAGAGAAAGGAGGGGAGGTAAAGAGGCACAATGGTAAATTGATTGTTTTGTTTCCGGGCACGTCAACAGCTATGGTCATTAGTCCGGGTAGTGTAGTCAAGGGAATAACGGAGTTGCCCCCACCAACACTAAATCGCTGAGATCCGAGAGAAAAGGGCAGTTAGGTTATCTTTATTCGGCCAGTGGATCACGAGAGAATAGAGAAATACGAATAACAATGAAAGGAATGTGCATGTGTGATATCACACTTCAGAGAATTCTTTGATTTTGGGAAGAGCGTTTGAAGATAGCATAGAAGGGAATAAAATGTTTGGAATAAAGAAGTGGTTAGTAAAGATCTGGGTAATGCATTGCCTTTGTGTACTGCGTGTGAGTGTGTGTATGTAAGAGGGAGGGAGATAGAGATAGAGAGAGAGAGAGACGGGGGAGGGGTGGATGAGAGAGGCAAGGATTGATTAATTGTTTCATTGGTGTTTCCGGGTCAACTGGTATAATCAGTACTCCCGTTAGCGTAGTGAAAGGGGTGGCAGAGATCTCTCTCTCATTCATTAGTGAGATTCGAGAGAGATGGAGATGGAGATGGTGATGTCAGGCAAATACCAGTGCCTTAGAAAACTCGAGTAAACAAAAGGAATGAGATAACTATGGAAATGATGCGATGTATTATTAGAGTTAAAGGCACACATTGGAAAAATAAAACGGGAGAAAATAAAGTACACAAAAAACACATGAGATTTCAAATTTCACGTGTACACCAAGTGAATGAATTATAAGTGAAATGTCTAGCGGCATCTCTAGTGACATTTTGGCACAATAGAATAGAGGACGGGGAACACGAATCTACCCAATTCCATAACAACCGTGCGTACAATTTGTGTCTACAATCGCACTACTCAGCGAAAATTATATCACCTTTATTTCGCAAGAGGCAAACACTGAAGAAACAGGTAGAATGTCGTAGAAAAGTAGAAATGTACTAGTTATACAACACTTGTTATCAGTTTTGGAAACAAAATCCCTAAAGGGATAAAGAATTGAACACGCCAAATTTAATTTCAAGTAGGAAGGAAGAGACAGAGGCGCCAACAAAGAATTGATAAGTTTTATCAATGATGGGTAAACAGTAAAAGATGGTCAATGAAAAAGAAAGGAGAATGTATCCATAATGTACTATACTCCGTGTAACCACCAACGGTTTGATGTTCCGAGTCGGTTGGGTTCATTACTGCGGAGTACGTCACGCAGGAAAATTTAATTTCCTGGAATACATGATCCACCACCTGAAAGTATTATTGTTGCGATTAAATCCTTCAGCAGTCGATGACTCGGACCGACTTAGGTGGCTTATGCATCAATTGATATCACTGCAGTGCTCTCATCGAGAGGTGCTAGAGATCAAGTCCAGACAGTGGCAAGCTTTTCGACACTAACTGCATAGCTGGGTCAAGTTCAGTCTGGAGGAGAATTTTAGCAGCTGGCTGTTCTGATGGGTAGTTTTCCGTGGTTTATCCGATGAACAGCAGGGGGGTGGAGCAGTCCCCTCAAAAAACGGGCGACGGACCGCGCGCGATCTTTCCTTCCTCTCCCTTGTTCTCCCCTGTCCTTCCTATGTCCTATTCTCATCCCTTAATTTACTTACATGCAACTACATTGCTTCACATGCCTGGAGCCCAGTAGGAAGCTAGAGTGTAGAGAGGAAAAAACCGCGAGCCGATAGGTAGGTAGGCGCTGGATTCAGAGGGGGAACATAACCGCAACATCCGCGAAAAAAAGCACCACACATACGTTAGCAGTTGACGCGCCCGAAATAATTAATCTATCGATCAGTCAATCAATCGATTACGAGGACTCTCCGATCGACATCACTCTTTCTCGCCACCGCCTCCATGGACCTCCCCATCGACACTTCCTTCGTGCCACGGCGCTGCCATTGCCCCCATCGCCGCCTCCGAAGCCCCCTCGCAGCTTCGTGGCCGCGCAGGGAAAACAACTTTTCTCGCTCGCCCGAAAGTCAGCGTTGCAATCGTATTTATTTGATTAATTGATTAATTGTTAGGATTCTGGGCGCGTCAACTATTAGGGTCATTAGTTCCTTAAGTTTAGTTTCTCGGGAGGTGTTTTTCCGCTGCTGGATGGTGATATCCGGCGCCAACCAGCCCGTCGGCTAGCGGGGTTTTCCCATACCAGCTACCTCCCACCAGCGAGACACTGCCCCAGCCGCGACAAGCTTTAAGTTCCCGACCGGTCTCCCCTACAATAGGACAGGGACGACTCGGCGACACGGCTGCGTCACAGACGCCGGCGTTTTTTTCCCGTCCGCGGCGCGCCGACTCGGAGCACCTGCTACCGATCCAGCGGCTATCGACCACGGCATCGCTCACAAATGACTTATCGACGCTGTAACCCATCTGATGGCAGAAATGAGCATAATGTGTTTCACCTAAAATTATTTAACAACCCAACGGAGATAAATGGATGGACGGACGGACGGACGGACGGATAGACGGATGGACGGACGGGCGGGTTGGGGGATGGGCGGATGGCTGGCCGGACGACGGGACGGACGGATCGACGGAGGGAGGGAGGGAGAGAGAGAGGGGGGAGAGGGACGGGCAGAGGGAAGGACGGACGGACGTGTTTGGAAAATTCGTTAAGGTTAGAAACTTTGGTGCTTAAACTGGGTGAACATGTCAGGAGTAAGATTTAGTCGAGCTGTTGGGGTGGATAGTTAAGACTTTAATTTTTGGAAGTATTTTCAATCAATCTCCTGCAACGTTTTCAGAATTTTCAGAAAAATGGTCACAATTATTTTTCGTTTAACTTTGAACATGAATAGAATAAATTGTTTTGATAAATATATATTTGTTCCGATTTTCATTGAAACCCGGACATTTTTAAAAGTGCACAATTTCAAATACTTTAAAACTTCTTCTATTTGTCCAATCTTAAAACCGGAGATTAATTTTCTAAATTTTGACGTAAATCGTGGCATTTTTCCAAAAAGTTCTTAAATATTTAAGGTACGCTGGGATTCCCTCACTAAACATAAAGTATTGTGGATATCTGCCGCCTTCAGGAGCTCTCCGACATCTGCCGATTACGCGGAGGAAGTTGTCACCCGTTCCGACGGGCGGCTACGCATTCTGGCCCTTGTGCGTCCTGCACATTGTTGACAGTAACGTTAATAATCATATTAGTATGTTGACATTCGTATCCCCTCACATGAGTAAACGCCGGAAGGCAGTATAATCAATTTACATATCGCTAGATTAAATAGTTTTCAACATGAGCACGTATAGTATTTCCGACACTAAAATTATGCATTTGACAACACTAAGAGGACAGAAAGTTTTGTTATACCAGATATTCTCTCTACTTTTACTTTCCTGTCTTACTTAGTGAGAATGGTGGCGATTTTTTTTATCAGAAAAACTTATTGCTGTAACGAAAAAAGGCGATAAATCTTGTTCTCATATATACTAAATTACCTCTTGTAACATTAGTTCCTTTTTTACTCCTACATTTTCTCGGAAAAGACCCCAAATTTTTTCTTTAAATTTTCTCCGCGGATAGAGCAGCAAGAACGCTTAAAATTGTAGAAAGTCTGATTTTCATTGAATCATCTGAATGTTTGAAAATTGAAAAAGTTAGAAACAATGCGAGAGAGTATGAGCTGTTGCGTCACAAGTCATTTCCTCACATACTACTTACATAGTATAGAGATAATATTTTAGCTGCAGCAAAAAACAGCGATTTTTTTGACAGATGAACTCAATTTGTGAGTACCTGATACCGAAACTAGTTGATGCTAAAAGCGCACACATTTTCTCGCATTATTTCTAACTTGCAATTTTAGAAAAATATGAGAGATCAATGAAAACAAAATCTGCGCCATATTTTAAGCGCCCTTTCCTTTAGCCTACAAAAGCATTTAAATAAAAAGTTCGGGACCGTTTAAAAAAATATTATATTCATAAGTTGCTTTGATTTCAAGTAGGAATTATGCAAAAGTAACTCATTCATTGAAAAAAGTGTATATGACCTTTTTTAAACATCTGATTTTTAGAATAGATTTTCCTCAAGAAAAAATTTCTATCATTTATTGTTTGCATACATTAATTCAAATTCTGCGCCAAAATTAATCAAATTCTGCGCCGTACTTTGAAATCTATCATTTATAACATTTCCTTGGCGCTAATTAACAACAACGGGCAACGCCCCGCGTTGAATTTCTAGTATTTTTCTCTGAAAACCGCGGGCGGGCTTCCCGAGAAAGGCAAAGACGTCTTTCGTACGAAACTCCATGGAAGGAAAAACGACTTTGAAAAGTTGAACTGCTTTCATAGACGCTCGCGAGATCGTGCCAGATACTGAGCCCGCACTGCCCGCGCTTCTGAAAATCGAATGCATTTCTTAATTGGACGCCACCAGAGTCAATTGTTGGAGAATTTTTCAACCGAGCATTTTCACAAAAGATCTTTTCGTCAGTTAAAAGGCGTAGTAGTAATTCACATCCTAGCTGCATTGAAAAAATTAGATTTTTGACTGTTGGTAGCGGGGACTACCTTACATTTGTGCAGATTCTGTGGAAAGAGGGCTTGCCGCGGAAACCAGCTGAAATTGTATTGCGCATGAATCACAACAGAAATCAATCTCCTGTTCGCCTAAGACAAGGTAACATTGACAACTTCTTCAATATTCAATAATTTTTACACTGAGATAAACTAATAGTTCATAAATAATTGTCTTTCAGAATGTTCCCTCGTGGCATGCTACGAAGTTGTGGCCACACTTTGTGGGCAACCCAATCCATCATTTTGTGGCTCTCCCAAAACTTTGCTGAAGCTATTTTGCAGCCTCAACATTTATATAATTCTATTGTTATATTATCATTGTCTCAACTTCTTTCCGCAAAATATTTTGTTCAGGAAAAAATCTCTCTTTAATATTGTAGTTCTAGAAAGATGCCGATTAAATTTAGAGTTTTTTCAATTTTTCGAAAAAAAACAACAATTTTTCAACGAAAATGAGACTCGCGCCATTTATTAGTATTTTTGAAAATTCAGATATTGTAAAGAAAATAAAATATACGACATTTTCATGCGTGTTTTAAGCAATCCGAGGACACAATTTAGTGCAGAAAATTGGAGTTATTTTGAGAAAATATTAAAAATGTCGAGGCTTCACGTAATCACCCCCCCCCAATCAAAATATCCTATTCAAACACGTAGGCGTTGAGATCGTTAAAATTGATCGAAAAAAGTCAATTTGGTGAAAATCTGTACCTTTTAAGCGTTGGCTACAGACGGACGGATGGATGGACGGAAGGACAGACAGTTTGCCGTTCATCAATTTTTCAGAATCAAGAATTCTGTTTACCTAATGTATTACAGAAAGTAATTAACTACATATATGAACAAGATTTATTCCCTTTTTCGTTACCGTGCTTCGGCAGTGCTGTTCTTTTCTTTCGCCGATTTTTACCGCACGATTAGAACGCTTTCTCTTTACTACGTACGTAGTACGCTGAGGAAGTCGAAATGGATTATTCTTACTCTTGTATCTGGTAAATAATATCCTGTAATATGTTAGAAGTCATAACACACGTTTCATGGATCCTTTATGCCGACAATTTGTTTCACAGCAAAAAGGCTGTCTGATATGAACGATTGCGGCCAACCAGTAGCCAGGATTTTCATCAAGATAGATATTCTAATGATCTGGCTGATATCGTGGCCCCTTTAATTTGAAATGAATATCCTGATTTTGTGAAACATCCCAAACATTTTGAAAGTTTTCTAAAAAATTCTCAAATTTTTTTCTTGATTTTTTTCCTGAGTAGCACAAACTACTTATAAAAATGACATATTATTAATTTTAGTTGCATTCTTGGAAATTTCGAAAATTGGAAACGTTTCATTTATTTTTTGGCGTCGTGCATCAATTAGAATATTAAGGATAGGGAATTTTCCGTGAAAAATCTTTTATTTAATATTAATTTTTTTTAATGTCATGTAGTACATTTGGTTCAATACACGAATCACGTAATTTTGCAGGAAATAAAGTAAATTTAAGGGCTAATTTTCATAAAAACAGCTCCAAATTTTATTTCAAATTTTTTTATCGGATAGTAGGAAATAAGCTTATAAATACTGCGTGGTTCCGATTTCTGTTGAACTATCAGAATTTTCAAACGTTT
Source organism: Teleogryllus occipitalis (assembly GCA_011170035.1). Taxonomy (NCBI): domain Eukaryota; kingdom Metazoa; phylum Arthropoda; class Insecta; order Orthoptera; family Gryllidae; genus Teleogryllus; species Teleogryllus occipitalis. The sequence continues at coordinate 188,774 of BLKR01000781.1, read as the reverse complement.
CAGATAATGCGAAAAAGTACGGGCTGTTGTAGCGCCACAAGATTTTTGGGACAAAGTAATTCCGCCAGGTGAAAGTAACACGTTTTTCGAAAGCATTATTGGTTACGATTTACATTCATCAATATTTCTAAATGACGAATCTGACATTTTGCGAGTCAACTTTAATAAAAAGACTTGAAAAAGTATATTAATAACACAAAATGTTAAGCTTGAATGTGCTTTCAAAGGACTCGTCCACATGAAAATGAATCTCAAAAAGTTTCGATTATATGTCCGAGTTTGACGCCCAATGGTGTGTGAAATGACATACGTGAAATTCCTAGTAGAATGTTTAATTTATGCGTACTAAAACGCACGGAAATTGCATATGAATTTACAGAACAATGATAAAAGGTGACATTATTTCACGAATACACTATTCTTTGTAAGCAAATGTCAGTAAAATACTCTGAGAAGCATTAGTTTTATCTTTTTTGAATACGTTACAGTAATGAATGCAGGTTATTTGTGAAGAAGCTATTCACTTTGAAGATAAGTATGTTCTATGAGGTTTTATTAACGCTCGTTTCAACTACAGAAAAACCGCATGTATATTATTTGGACTTCATGCTTTTTGACTAACTGTCCTCACGTTCAAATGAATGCGTTCGCATGCCATTCGACTGCCAAATCCATAAAAGGAATGCACGTTGAACCTATGGGTCTCTTTAGACCCAACTTTGCCGATTTTGAAAGTGTGCCAATTGACCGGATGGTTCCCTCGCACGCATTGGAGTGGACTCAGCTAATGCTCCGTGAACTACACCTATTGGAGCAGGAGAAAAATGACAAAGACCTGCGCGGCAGTCGCCGGTGTTTTACGTGGCCCTGCTCTCGGCCTACCCCGGCCGCCCACCGTCGCAGCGTCTCCTATTCACCCCCTCCTCTCCCCACCCAATCCCCCACCCTTCCCCTTCCTCTGGCAGTGGTCGATAACAGGGCGCGCGACCATTGAATCTCGCCGCACAGGGGCTTAGTGAGAAATTTCTCCCGTCCAAGTGCACGAAATTGCTTTTTATGGCAAGTATACTTTCAAAAGCGTGATGAATAGAAAATATTTTTGCACGTCCTGACACATTTACCCTGGTAAAAAAGATTTTTAAATTCGAGAGAAAAATAATTTCCTTCATTGTGAATTTGAATTAATTCCCCCCCCCCCCAAAAAAAAATGATTTCATCGCCGTTTGAAAAAATCTCTTCCAATTTTTAATATAATTTGCATGTATATGGGAACATGTAATTGTGACATCCTCGATTCCACTATTATCAGAAACCCATACAGGTATAAAATATTCTACATATTCGTCTTCTCATACAAAAAAAATTAAAAATAAACTACATTTTTCAAACTTTGTTACATTAATACCCATAAAATTATAGTGTTATCCACTTTTGACAAAAATATAAGTACCTTCCACGATTTGGAGAGAAACCAATTTTACTTTTCTCAATTCGCATTTTTATTTTTAGCACGGAAATATCAGGTTTCTTGCTAATGATCTCACTAAGGGTCTTCAGGCACAAAATTCAAATGATCAAGACAATGTCTCTCTTATCATTAGTAGTACATTTGTCATCGACTTAACTAATATTCCGCCGTATTCAATTGTATTTTTATGACCACTTTCAATTTTGTCATTTTGCGTGCATTAAATAGTTGGATTCGCTGAGCAAAAAATTCACTATATATTCTCTCGCCCTATTACGTTAACACGAGAAAGTATTGTACTCGTTCACCGGAAAGAATTACCCGATAGAAACACTTTCACTGCGGGGCCTTGGTAACAAGAAATTAATAGATCTTGTTCCTATATGTAGTAAATTAGTAGCACGTTGTGTAGTCGGAATCCACATTTTCCGAGTCCTTGATAACGAAAAAACGACTAATAACAAAACGTCTGACAGCGTTTCGTCTACACGTCTGCTCTGCTGCTTTCCCTTCTGTTTGCTCATCCGTGTGTCTGCTCCAAGTTTTGTCTGTAATTTTTTCCTCAAATGTATCAAAGGACGGTGAAATTTCGTGCTAGTCACATTTTCTTCAAACTCTCCGTAGTCACAATTTCGTTTTGTGAAAAAATTTATTTTTCCAATATTTTTTATTTTTGCTTTGATCAAAATGTGTTCAGGTCATTCGGTGCAGTGTTTAAAAGTACTATATATTTTACATAAACTTCATTTAACATAACTACGTAAACTGGGTTTTGAGAGACTCGCGATCTAATCAGTCAATATTGGAGACGAAATACAAACATTTGATGTTCGTAATGGTTTTTTTAAAATATTCAACATTATATTCACCTCCCAAAACTAACGATTGAGTGTGGGTTTATAGAACGTAAGTCAATTACATTTCAAATGACAATCGCAATACTTATCTCAGATGTGTGTACAATCTGGATAAAATTATTTAAGGAGAAAACTACAATTCAGTATAGAAATGACCTAAAAAAGTTGAACCTAATAAAGATGTGTAGGCGGATGTACATTTAATTTGATATAGTTGTATTTATAATTAACTCTTCCTCTAGATCCACGTGAAGAACTCAAATTAGTTTTAAACATTACTCTAATTTGTGATGAAATTGCTGCCTAATAAGTTTTAATGTTTTTGCAGTATTTTTAGCATGCTAAAATCAAATTCAAAGCCAGAAAGTTCCATCACGTATTATTTAATTTTTACAACATTTTATTTTCCTTATAGCGTAAGGTTTTTTACTACCAATGAGTATTTATATAAACGATATTGCTTTACCATGCGTAGTTTTATTATGTTAGGATTTGAAAACCAACGTGTTTAGAATGCTCTTAATGTGTTTATAGCAAATAATGAGGGAACGAATGTTTCTTATTTGATACGGAGAGCCAGCGTCTGAGGAAGTTCGAGCGAAATAACGTGTACTCTTGCTATTCTACTATGTTGATAGCCACTCCTTGGTGACATACACATGGTTATCTGTTTTTATTAAAACGTATACACCCCGTCTTAATTTCTCTCTCATTGCATTGCTGAGTGTCATTTGAGAAAAAATCAGTTTTGAGCTGTACTGTGGAGTGGAATTTTGTGAATTGGTAGTTCAATACGAAAATATATTTACCATGTTGCATGGCTCATGTACTACAACACTTTTGTTATAGTGATCTACAACACTTTTGTTATATATGTGAAAAATACACATTGCCTCAGCAGAGACGTAATAGTACATATTTAAAAAAAATCATATCTTGCCTACTTTGGAATCAAACTTAAAGTAAAGCAAAAGTAAACTTTGGGCATCCCACAAAGTTTCCCAATTCCGTTAATTAAAATGAACTTTTGGCTTCCCAATCTTTACACTGTTGGGCTCGTATCTAGTATTTCGAGCGCCAGAATAGGGTCTATTCATTCGCCTGATAGCGCCCAGGACGAACTGCGCCTGGCCGTCTGCGCGGCTGTGCTATTCACGTTGTCGGCGGCTCGTCCCGCTGGCAGCCCTGGACCCCTCGCATTACTTCTGCCGCGGGCCGCCGCCCTCCAGAGCTCCCACGCGTAAGCTCAGCCTTGCAGCTTTCACGCTTTGCGTTAAGTTCGCAGGGACGCCTGTGTGGCCCCCAACACAGCCGTGCGTCGCATCGTCCCGTGGCCACGCAGCGGGCCCACTCGCTTTGGAGGCAGAGAAAATAGGAGAGACAGGAGAGAGAGAGAGAGAGAGAAAGATGGGGAGGAGAAAGATAACCGGACGTCCCCCCACTAGGAGTATAAATGGCAGGCGGCATGGCAATGTTCTGAGCGGTTACTGATCGCGAGCGGCACGAAACCTCATTTACTGTAATGTGTAATGTAAGGTTCGAAATTCTTGTAATTTTCTAGTACATACAAAGCGAACATAATATTACAATAAATATTATTATTAGGACATAATATTATTGATTTATTTGAACATAATATGTTATATTGCCTCATGTATTATCATTGTCACTCATTTTTATGAGTTGTCTATGTTCAAAACAGCAGTCGAAATGTATTACTAAATTATAATAATGTAAATACAGTTTGAGTTAATTCAGATGAAATAGAAACTTCCCCACTGTGTCTTCGTAACATCAGCATTGAATAATTCCTATACCGATTTGACCTCAGGAGCATAAGATTCCCAAAGTTTGTGCTGTTTTTTTTTTTTTTTTTTTTTTTTTTGTAAAATGCCTATTTCTTCGCAGTCTGTGTATCACCGCAATTTTATGAGCATTTATGAGTCTCGAACCTGAGATAGGGATCATTAGTGGACCAAAGGTATCATTAGCACTCAGGAGATCATTAGCGTCATTTGTGAACAGTGAGTACACCGCATTTCTGACGGCCGGCTGCCAGGGTACGTTTCTGACGGCATAAAATAGAGCGCGATCGCAAGTCCGTGAGTGATTCAGGGGCAGTTATTAATTTGCGCCCCAATCCAGGCAGTTCACAAATCTGCATTTTTCTTCTTTTGTTTAAGAAAAAGTATATTTTTCTTAGTTAATAATTGAAACTATTCTCGGAGCAACTTACAAACAAAATCTTCTGGACCTTTTGGAAGAAGAAAGGCAGTTAAGAACCCGCTGTGCAGAAAGGAATCGTTTCTCGGTCAAATGTCATTAGAAACATTTTTTATTTAATGGATGGGAAGACGGTAGCGAATTTATTTCCCAGTTGAAATGACTCACACTGTGTACTGTTTTACTGTTGCCTTGCAGTTCAATCATTTGTAAATTACTTAAGACGCGAACTGAACCTTCTAATGGCTGTCGTTTCTTCCCCCCCAATGACCTCATTTCCCATTCGACTCGAAAAGAGAAAAATGTTCAGTCGTGTTCTCCAAAAGTTGTTCAATAGAAACAACAACAATTACGACCGCGATAATTACCAAGCTTCAGTCAGTGCGCCTCGTTTGGTTCTCTCGTTCCTATTAAACATTTCGAGCATCATCATGTCTAACTCTTCCCTTCCACTATTCTCTTTCTGTCGTTCAATCAAGGTGCATGTAGCTCAGCTCTGCCCCCTAGAGTGAGCAATGCGGGAGGTTGTGAGGGTTGCAAGGGGTGGGGTAGGGGGGATGAGGGGGCGGGTGGCGGAGAAGCGGCGGGAGCGGAGGAAGTGAGAGTGGAGAGGGGTTGGGGCGGGGGCAACGGGGACGGCGAGAGCGGATGACGATGGGGAAGGGCTGGGGGACGAGGGGGCGGGTGGCGGTGGGGGCGGCAGTAGCGAAGGTGATGAGGGTGGCGGGGGAAGTGGGACGGTTCGGAGGGGGGTAGCGGTGGTGGGGGCTGGTGGCGGGAGGCGAAGGAAGAGAGAGTGGAGAAGGGGGTGTGGCTGGGGAAACGAGGGGGCTGGGGCAGCAGGGACGGCGAGAGCGGAGGGCGAGGGGGCGGGTGGCGGTGGGGGCGGCAGGAGCGAAGGTGATGAGGGTGGCGGGGGAAGTGGGACGGTTCGGAGGGGGGTAGCGGTGGTGGGGGCTGGTGGCGGGTGGCGAAGGAAGAGAGAGTGGAGAAGGGGGTGAGGCTGGGGAAACGAGGGGGCTGGGGCAGCAGGGACGGCGAGAGCGGAGGGCGAGGGGGCGGGTGGCAGTGGGGGCGGCAGGAGCAGAGGTGGTGAGGGGCAGTTGGGGGGGGGTAGCTGTGGTGAGGGTGGCATGGCCTGCGTGCGAGAGCTTGCCGTGTTCTCGCTCCCTCGGAGGTAAATAATTGCTCGGGTGGTTCGGAGGCAGGGCGAGTCGCCGGCTGCCGGCCGTCCACATTGCGGATTGATGCGGCAGCCGGCGCAGCGACCGGACTCTCCCCGCCGCAGCGGCCTCGTCGACTCGCAGCGGCTCTCGACGTCTCTCTTCATGTTCCGCTATGCCCCGTTCGCACAGTACTGGACTGATTGTCGAAATCTGGCTTCCGCCCGCTCAACCCTCAAGCGTGCGTCCCAGCCTTTCCTGCTTTCTGGCGTTTTCCGTCTTCACCTCAAAGTACTCCTACCACGAATCCTTACGACAATCCATAACCGAGCTACCGTCGTCCTCAATATTACTGCCAATCTCACTGGTCCTCTCAGAATTCCTCTCATTTTCCTCCTGTCTCAGAATTACAGTCTTTTCCCGTCGACTTTCGTCTTCCGTTTTTTGCTTGTTTTCGAAGATTTCTCCCCCGCCCCCTAAAGACATGGAACATGGATTCGAATCTATCGTCAGCAGACTCATTCACGCTATCACATACATCATTTATGCTATCACATCTCTCACATTGTACAGCTATTCCAATCGACATTTCTAATTGCTTGATATTTACCGACTTAATGCTGTCCCCAGAAACGCCTGATATTATTTTTGTCTTCAACGTTCCATTACTCCCACAAACACGCTACCGTAGCCCGTCACCTCCTCCTGCCACCAGTCAATGGTTCATATCACCAAGTGTAGCACTTCCCGGACTATGCCCCAAGCGCCGCTCGGGCATACGCGCCAGGTTGGTCCCTCGAATCCCGAACGCCGCTCGTTTTAATGTTTCAAGACTTGTCCTAAGGGAACGGGAGGATTTAGCCTAATACCTCTCGTTTGTCGTGTGACAGTGTTTTAAGTATTTAGAAAAAATCCATCAAGTCGCAGCTCATGTTTGATTACATTTTATATTTGCTCTTGCGCAAATATAAACAGCTGAGAGATGCATTGTCTGACGCGTGTTTGTAAGATTATGCAGCGTAAAAGCAGTGAAGTCCCAAATGTATACCTTTGTATCAATGCTGATACAAATAAAATATTTAATGAAATATGCCATTTTTAAAAAGGAAATGTTACTTATAATAACATTAAAATAGATTTAAAGCTCTTTTTTTAGTAAAAATACAAAAATAGTCGAAGACTGCCAGTCGCCTCAAACCAAGCACTTCACAGACGAGCAGTCGGGAAAGTTAATTAGGTTAATTAAATTCCGTGGTGGTAGCAGATATCATGTGATAATCCATATTGAGAGTTAGGAAATAATCAACCACCACAATCACAGTTATAATATTTATTACATCATACCCAAAGTGAACTTTCCGGAAAACTTTTCCTATCTTCAGTAGATCTATTATATGGAGAAGGAAAAATTAGTAATTAACATAAAGTATGGGAGCAAATAGTAATATGGCAAAAATGAGAGATAAAAATGACAAATAGAATTAATAAAATTAAAAATTTCTTACTGTCCAAGCAACGTGGATCACACTTATACATAACAGAAGATATATAACAGAAGAAAGATATGAGCTGGAAACGGCTAGGTGTTAATAGTTAGGTGTTAAAGTGTTAATTGTTTCTATTAAAATAACTCGTTCAACTTCATAGTCTCAACATACGTATTACCGCCGCCTCCTTCTTTTCCCTCTCTCTCCCTTTTCCAAAATCTCAAACAACTCATCCTTTGATTTGCATTCTGTTTCGAATACGTCGATCGAACAGAATAGCTCCACCCCTGCATTAATCGTTCTAGACTCCGCTGTTTCTGACAGCGCCATGACTCTTCATCCAGTATCTTTTCATTATGGTATCATTTCATCCGCACACTACTGATATTTCGTCCTCTCCTCTAGATGTCTCATATTTCACCTGTTTGGTTATATGACTGCAATCGTATTAATCACAGATTTATTACCTTAAACAGCCACTGTCACTGGTTTTATTTTCTTCTCACATATCTCTCGTTCAGTCAAGATAATTCAAGCAAAACATTAATATTGTATTACTTTTAGTTTTGTTTTCAAAGCAATAATTAATGATTCTGTAGCTCTCCAATATATTAAATTTTTCGAAAAGCATTCTAATACTGTAAGTATTCAATGATTTGATCTTTCAAAAATTGCAAAACTACATATTAAAACATTATTTAATTTGTTTACCCTATACTACTGTAGATTTACCTATTTAGTATGTTGGTTTAGTGATGAGTTGTAGTTGACATTTACATAATTGAAATGATTGAAGTTTTGTTGTATTGTTCAGTATTGTAGTAGTATTGTTGACAATGACAACGCCTTCAATCATTTCAATTACCTATTTAGATTTTTTAAAGGATATTAGGACTACTTATGATTTAAACCTTCTCCGGTTACTACCCACATATTCAGTTCATGTAGCGGGTATTTCTAGATGGCCTTATGTCTCTTGAAGTAAAGTGAAGATGGTGTGGCAAGCGTCATGTTTCAACCGCAAATTTATCACCCAATATTTACTGTTATCAAAGCTAGTAAATATTGGTACTCATTTGGAAATAAGGCTGAGTGAACCTTAGGACCGCCCTGAATATGCCATAACCGGATAAAAATCATTATTTAATTGTATAAATTAGACTATTAGAGTATTATTCTGGGTTTAATATTCTATAATCTTACCACGTCTCATGTCATGATGGGGGATGTTTCACAAATAGAGAACATGAGCAGCAACCCACCTGAAACAAACAAACAAACATTCCTCATCTACTTTTCTCATGATATTGTGCATCTAAGCTCCTAAAACCTAATGGGTTGCCATAATAACTTCACATAATGAAAATACGAAAAATATAAGAAATATTGTAAATGGGTGTAGCTATAGGGCATTGGTCAAGATTTACTATTCTAATACGAATTTAGTTTTACTCTTCGTTGAGACGCAGAAACAATGATTTTATGTCATCTTTGCAACGTTGACAACCTTAATTAAAACGTTCATTATATTTGCTTATTAAAACGTTCAAACATATTTGACTTTGTGCTACGTACAAATATTCCCATCCATTCACAACATACCGAACCTTTCCATTTAGAGTATGATTCCTAAAAATGTTTAAATCCGTGAACACGGATCACGTTCAAAAACTGTTATTTCCTCTGGTTGACCAGCAACCTACGTTGGTAGCGATTCCATTTCCCCTTTAAGATGCCACATTCCTTATCGATTGCTACGACAGAGTGAGTGGAGGTTCACAAATCAACAAAGAATCTAATAAAGGAATATATCATTTTCAATCTCTTACAAATATTAGCATGTATTAATAGGAAATTATTGTTGTAAATAGGGATAGAAATTTTCTCTCTGTAGGACTAACGATAAACATGAAAGGAACCAACGAGAACTTTTTCAACGATGAGGACATACTGTTAGAAATATCAAGTAGGACATAGCTCAAGAGGAGCAAGGAGAAGTGAAGAGAGGAGAAAAATGAGATACAACATTTTATCTAGGAAACATCTATGATGTTTTCTAAAACCTTTAAAACGTTTTCTGGATTCGAAACGTCTAAAAAGTAATAATATTTGTATTGAAGTTAATTTATTGCTTATTTCAGACCAACAAAAAAGATGAAATGAATTTTCTCAAAGTCATCCAAATATTTACACTGAAGCAATAAGGTTCAAAAACGTTCGGTGGATTATCCCCATCACTTTCTTCTACTATCAACTTCCCTCTTCGGAAAGCAACCAGGATGTAATTTTAAGGGAACCATTTTACAGGCTATCTTAGCCTTAGGCCTTCCTTATCTTTCAAGAGTACATAAACTGACTTTCCTGTCTGGGATAAAAGACGTTTTTTCTCCGATCGCAAAGGGTAAAGGAAGCATGTCGTTTTCTTCGGAATCCCCTCGTCCATTAAAGAGGGAAGGTTGTAAAAAGTCTGTCATTGGACTGGAACAGGAGTATCGGTGCCAAAACCTCGAGAAGAAACGTAACATTCTCCTATTTTGCTTGACACTCCGGATGTCTACGACTGAGTCGATCGTAAATCAGCCTTATTGTCTCTCGAATCGAAAGAGTAGATTTACCTCGTCACGTTTATTTCTCGTTAAATGCAATGCTTCCCGGTCATGCAACTTCTGGGAAGTCTTTCTGTCGGATGGTAAAAGTCGAAAAGGAATTCGAGATCAACAAGAAGAGCTTTGGTGAAAGATTCCAATCCATTGTTATTTTTGTTTTGCTTGCAACGTACTGGCAAAAAGAAGTGCTGCAATAAATCTGTGTTTTCCTTTTCCTAAATAATGTTAGTAAATATTATCACTGAACGTAGAATTACTAAATTAATTAGAATAACATAGTATTTGCCTCTAAAATTGTTTCCATATTCAAATTGTTTTTCAATTAAAATACACGCGTATTCAGCCACGCTACCCTAATTCTTTCATGATTACTTGTAGGAAATAATAAATTTTCTTTCAACTTGACTTACCACATTGAATCACCAGAAAAAAATGAATTTATAAAATGAACATATAAAATATAAAGTTAAATTTTCTACGTATTTACTCGTATATGTCAATTAAGTATTATTACGATACATAACCATTACAAATAATGCGAGAAAATTCGTGCGGTTTTATGTTAACCACTTGTTCGATAGAGAAACTCGTACCATATGGTTCCAGTATCAAGAAAGTGGATAATTATCGTTCCTAAACGTTGTAAATTACTTTCTTTATTTTGTTACATACTCAGATTCAATGTTTTGAGGGTCATTGACACCGAATGATCGATTGACAGCTAAACGTCTGACCGTCCGTGGTCAACGCGATCACCTGAACCGTTCAAACGATTTTTTTAAAATTGATATTATCCTATAAACCTGGAGAAACTTGAGGGCTTGGTATTTTGCTTTTTAGGTACTTTACAGGAGGAGATCAGATAGAAACATGTCAAGACTTGAAGTAATTGGGTAGAATTATTGGCGAAGAAGATGATTCCATAAAAGATATTGTTTCAAAAAGTAAAGGACGACAAGGTTTCAAAAAGTTAAACTCGCTGCTGTGAGGAAAAGAAATATCCAGATCTACTAAAATATACTTTTTGACTCTATGATACAAAGTATAACACTGTATGGCTCAGAAACTTGGGAATTGTGGAAAAAAGAGAGAGAAAAATTGAGTCTACAAATAGATTTTTTTGAGACGTTGTGGAGTATCTAAAATGAAGCATATTAGAAATGAAGAAATTATTAAGCAAATTCAGGTTCAAAAATCAATTATAGATTAATTGGAAACACGAATGCTGAAGTGGTTCGGTCACACGAAAAGGCTTGATTGTGGGAGATGGTCCAGAATACCTGTGAGTGGTTTCCTTTCAAAAGAAGAAAAAGTAGTAGACCCAGATAGAAATGGCAGAATCATGTTTTTAAAGATATGCAAAGAAAAGGTTTAGAAGAGAATGACTGTAATGATAGAGGGGTGTGGAGACTGGGATATGAGAGACGACTGCAAGAGCTGTAAAATACTTGCAAGAAGAAGAGAAGGTACTTTACATGAAGCCTCTCAATTTTCAAACACTTCTTTAAAATGTTTCATTTATTCTTATTTATTCATTCTCTATAAATCAAAAAATACTTAAAAAGTAGTGCAAGTCATTTTTCCTTTGAACTATCTAAAGTTTTGAAAATTTGAAAAAGTTTAAAATTCATTCGAAGTAAGGTGAGAAAGTAAAAATTGATTAATTTACAAAATGTTGAAAAAAAGGAGACCTAACGTTTATATTTAAAGTTAAAAGCGAACTGTAATAAGATTTTATGTGTGCCCTTTTTGATAAAACTTCTTTGAAACAAAACATGCTACGATGTGGCATGAAAGAAGCAACAAACGTTTCGAAAAATGTTAAGAGAAACAAGAAACAAAATTCGTTACTCAAGTTGTACTTAAGGCAACGACCAGACTTCCTGGAAATTGGATCATGCTCTTCACACTAATTAGAACACACCTGCAAGAGCACTGGAAGCTCCTTCAAGTGGAATGTTTGTTTTGTTCTCGGCTGATACCAGAGCCTCTGGGATGTTTGAGAACCTAAGTTACTTGGAGCTGACACTTTGAGATTCAAGCAAGGAAAATCGACCGAGAATACGTCTCCCTCCACTATCATTAAATGAAATCATAACCTTTAATGCGAAAGTTTTCAAATTACCTTTCAAAGCACTGCTATTATTATGCGACTAGCTTCATATAGAATGTATTATAATGTGTACGTTTTTTTATATAAGACAAGATAATGTTCCTTAAGTATTTAGAGTCCTGCCACGGAAGCTTTAGTATCTGCTTTAGCGCTCTTATGTAATCTGCTATATTTTGGGTAAACGTAGCATTTTGTATTGTCTACAGATATGCAGAAATAAACAAGATTATATTAATGTAAACTCTATAAATGTTCATATCTTCTTATTTTAGGAAACGATATCTGCCGAAGTCCAACAAAGATAATATGAATATCTCATTTGCTTTTTCATTATATTGTCTGTTTAACATGATTTGCGTTCACATACATGCGTACCAATGAATACAAAATAGTCATACTTCCCAAGTCCACAAATGTTATTCTAATAAAGAATAACTTGGAGCTCTTGTTTTCCACTGCAATAGTCAGTCATTTTCCTCACTACCAGCTGCAAATAATTTTAATTTCATTTCCACTATCCACAAAGCTTCACTCTTCATTATAAACCGGCTGTGTAAACACGTCGCAATGTGACATTCAGTTGCGTTTTTTTGGTGTGCAAGTCGTGTGTCATCGCCCAAGGAAATGAATAAAAAATCCTTTGAATTTATTGCGATTTTTTACATTTATTAAGTCTTCTGTGCGATCGGCGTCATAGATCGTCTCCAACGCGACCATGCAACGGCAGGCAGTGCGCAGGCCGTTGGCGAATGCCTCCAACGTCTTCAGGTTGGGTCGAGAGGCGGTAGAGCATATGCGCAACGTCCCCCCACCCAAGAACAAAGCGTGCCAAGGCGTTGGTTCCCTGTTAAACGGCTTGCTGCATAGCGAGCGTCCGTAAATGTTAGGACTTTCCTTTCTCCCACGCAACGAGTACCTTAAGGCGGTCAAAGCAGATATGTCATCGAGTACATGATACAAATTCTCAACATTCTCAAAATAATCGAAACTTAGCAATGACGACAATGAAACATAGATCTGCAGTTTCAAAGAAATTGAGCAATCGCTTTCTTACTCTGACTCTTACTCTTTACTCTCTCTTTTATCCTGATAGATTCTTAACAATCGTTTCTGGTTAGATAGGAATTGACAATTTCATGCTGAGACGAGTCGAATGACCTGAGACGAGTCGAATAAAAAAATCTACCCAGCACAGTTTTTTCTGCTTCTGTAGTATAATTCTGTCATTTGATAGCTACAACCTGCTGCATAATGATACTTATTACGATACAGATTTCGTTATGCTATAGGTTCTGGCCAAACCACAGAAAAGCTTATAAACCAAGTATTGAAAATTAATCATTGAGAATCGTTGTAGTAAATGTTTCACTCGATTGCATCTCACTCTTTACTGCATTAAAATTGCATTTCATATTATATCAGGCTGGTCAGTTTTAATTTCTTTTATTATTAGTAATTTTATACGTGGAATATTAAAGAAAATAAATTGGATCATAATTTCACTCTGATGCTATTTAACTAGCGCAGTGGTAGTTATTGGCCGGACATTTGACTGACTTTAAGATCTGAACGCAAGTCATTTTGGTATATACGTTGTTTCCGTGTGGTTGTCCTTAAAAACCGGCCAATTCTTTGGTTGAAAATATCTAGTAAATCAAACGTGATGTTGACATCTCCAGAAATAAGAGAGAAAGCGAAAACGATCACATCGGAATTATTGCCGCAACTTTCGTTCTCCCTCGCATGCAGTCTGGTAAAACAAAGACACCTGCGATGGGTTCTAGGACGTTGTCCGCTAGGTGGCCTTGTCTGAATCCTGCATATCAACTGCCACGAAACGATTCAATATAAAAGAGTAACTTATAAAAGTTACCATAAGTAGTAGAAAAAGTACCGCATGGAACTCTCTGCAATGGATACACTCGAGTGAAATTTCGATACTGGCTCGTTCCTCGCTCGAATAGTAATATCACACTCGTGTATTAATATCAATATTTACATCATTGTTTTGTAATGCACTATTAATGGGTTAAAAAGAAACGAATAAGTATGCGGACATCATTGATGTATGATACACTCACCGCTAGATTGACGACTGTTGCTTTGCGGTGTGGGCACGCATGGTCCCATTTTGCACACCAAAAACGATGTTGCTTTTGCGGAAAGTGATGTATAATATGAAGTTTTATGTTTTTTGAGTATTGAGTTATATAATTTTGTAAGATTTTTACAATTCAATTTACTGTTCTGTGCTTGTAACTTATTCAGTTTTGCAAGGAAAAGTAGTGGCACTACAGAATGGCACAAACGTTTTCGTACTAATTAGTTTCTCAAAATCTATAGAAGGGCCACCCTCTTCCCAAGATACCACCGAGAAATTTCGTTTAATACCATTTGAAGAACTTTTATTTACAAATACAATAATGTAAACAAAATGTAAATATTAACGACTTAAGATATATTTTCAAAAATTTACATTTGTTTTTTAAACAAAATTTATAATGTTCATTTAGCATTAACTCAACAAAAAGTTTCAAGAAAAATATTTCCAGCCCTTTCGAGAAAATCGTGTTTTTAATATTTTTTAAAATTTGACCATATATCACTTCGAATTACGCTAAAAGTATTGGAAATTTCAGAAAAATTTACAGATTTTCTTTTAAAGGACTAGTTGTTGACATCAATTTTTTTAAGAAAAAATATTTGTCATTGATACTGTAGTTGCAGGAAGGCAGCGAAAAAATTTCAAAGTTTTGCAATTATCGAAAATTCGAGAGTTAACAGTGAAAATCGGACCAATGCCATCTTTATGAGTGTATTTCACTCTATTTTTTAAGAAATTTACAGAAAATTTAATATAAGCTGAACAAGTAATTAAACTAATTATGAAAGTAAATACTTCTAGAATTTGCGATACTGAAACAAAATATCGACACATCTTTATTACAAATGCAAAAAAATTATGTTCGAGCATTAGTTTATTTTGTTTATTCTCACGTCTGAAAAAAAGAGAAGATTTTATTTCTTAGGCCTCTTATTAAATGGATTTTGAACGGAATAATCCTTTCTTTTTTTAGGAATTACTTTTTAATACTTTTTTTAAAAATAAAAAAACACATAACAGTGTTTAAACTTTGTCCCACAGTTTGAGATTCTTGTAATCAAATGCCTTTTGGAAAGGCTTCAGCTTTCTCTTTGACCTCTGTGGAAGTAATTTCATTGAATTATTTCAAAGGACTTATCAGTATAGAAATACCTGTCACAAGAGTTTGTGCCTCATCTATGTATTTCTCTACCATATTGTAGGACTAAACATGGTCTATTTTCATTATAGGGCTAGAGAAGTTCGGTCTCTGAAGGGACGATGATGGCTTTGATAGGGCTAGAGAAGTTCGGTCTCTGAAGGGACGATGATGGCTTTGATGTTTTCGATATTTTTGTGTAAACGACTCACTCAGCACGCCGGTAGTTTTCACGTAATTTACCTACATTCTGATATACTAGTAAGATGAAAGCTGAAACTCTAGCAGACCACCTGTATCTTCAAAGGGAAAATATTATCGGTCCTCTGGGTACAAAAGTTCTTTGTTTTTCATTATACTTTTTTAACATTATTATCAAAATGCATTACTCTTCTTAATGGATGGACAGTTTTGTCGATGTCATTTACAATGAAACTAAACTTGGTTCTAGGATACCGGGGCTTAAATTTATTTTGAAATATTTCTTGCTGTGATTAATACATTTCTACTACACTATCATATATTCTAAATATCTATTATAATATACTTACATTAATGTTTTTAATTATACTCAATGAAAACTCGAAATGTAGTTATTAAATAATACTTTTAGATATATAAGAAATACAGTGAATGTTTTTCCACAAAAATAATGACTCGTGACACCGAAAAGTGTTTAACTATGTCACTACTCTGTATCTGTACACAGATGAGTCTGAATACATGTAACAAGCGCCTAGGGCATGTACAAGGGTCGAATATGATTACTTTTTGAACAAAGAAAATACAGTGGAAAATTCCATATAACGGTGTATGTGCACATGTACATTGACAGTTGCCTCTTATTGTTAAGCAACTCTGTATGTAGAATGTTTGGCAGGAGCAACAAATCTTCTTGCCGGCGTCAAAATGTGAGCCAACTGAACAACTGTTCATAAGGACAGACTAAAAAGCAGGGGGAATGCCACATGTTTAATTCTGTTTTATAATATTTCTCACAAAATTTTCTGTGGCAAAAATTATTCTGAGACACTTGTAACTGGCGCGGAGGCGCCTCATAGTGGATTTAATTAGGTAGATCGTTTTTACGTGATTGTAAATAGCTAGATAGACCGTAGATGAAGTGACATTATACATACAGATTAAGTTAGATGTAAGACATGACAGTGTGTAAGCTAGTATATATATATATATATATATATATATATATATATATATATATATATATAAACACAATACTTATATTTATTTTACTTATATATTAACTTTTTTAAATAGTTAATTATAAATTTGATTTAAAGGGTTGTTTGGGATATTATTATTTCTCTTTTGAATTTTTCCTTAAAATTAAATGTCTTTAATTAATTAATGCCACAATTTAATGATTTTTAAAATATTTTTGAAATTAGTTTATCCAGTTTTAATTCCGCGAAATGAACTAAAATTTATCTGCTGTCCTGGCCTTTCGCATGGACATTTCTGACCATTCCTTCATTAGTAAGAAGCGGGATGTAGCTGATTAATGTTCGTTGGCTCTTGGCCGAGAATTGCGTTACAGTGCATGCAAGAGACCAAAATAGCCAGGAAGACATTGTGTTGGCAACGATAAACATCAACGCATCTCTGTTGAAATAAAAAAAAACACGATGAACGAGGATGTTGCGTTCGGATGAAACACCAATTTTTACATTTTAATTCAAATATAAGCATTTCTCTCTGAGCCGGGCTGGATAGCCGAGGTCCCCAAGGGAGAAGGACCGTAGCTACCTTGGCTTGAAGGATCGCGGGTTCATACCCCGCCCCGGGCATGGGTGTTTGTGTGAGGCCGTACGCGTGTTCCGCTAGCGTCACGCCAAAGTTTTAAGTCCAGTGTTAAACCACAATGGTCGCTATATGACCGTAGTTGAAAAGCGATCTTAAATAAGTAAAGAAGGCATATTTGATCTGAAATTACCGTTAAATGATATCACTATGAGTCAGGGTTTACAACTCTGGGATAGGCATGTTTAAGTGACAATGAAGTCAATGATGTTCTCTTTCGGCTTTGTGATCTCTCTATAATAGGAATTTCACTGAATCGATTGATTTCCAGAAGATTGTTTAGAACCTCATGAACCCAGGCACATAGTTGTTGCATTTGACGGTATTATTGCAATGAGTGTCGCACGTGATATTCCATCACGTCCGCATTGTCAGCGGGACGTTCTGCACTGCGATTCTAGGAGTTGACTTGCCATTCTTCGATTTTTGTTAAAGTGGCCGATGACGTTGCGTCATTGTTACGCCTCCTGCCTTATAAAATGAATATTTTTAATTAATTCTCGAATGTCCTACTCAACGGGGCTAGTGGCCTCAGAAATGTGCTTACTACGGTTAAAAAGATTCATTTTATGACACAGGAGGTGTAACAGTAACGTAATGTCATCGGCCACAAGATAGAGAGAGCTGGTCATGACCAAAGATAATTTCATTTAGGGTTAACGATATAACAATTATTGTTTAACTTTTATTAGAATCATATTTCACATTATAATAAATTCCAATTTGTTACTTTAAAAGAAAGCTGATTATCAATATTCGTTACGTGCAATCCAGTAGTAGATATTTTGATAAGATTTTCAGATTCCTCGCCACTCCGTATGGATGGCAGATTGAGTAATTGGTTGCAGAGTAAGTAGCAACAATTATGAACTTCGAACCAAATTAACTGAGCTAGCACGACATAATTTTGGATGAGAACTACTAAAATGACGTAGGAAACATCCGGGTTACAGTCATAATTATTTCCTGGCGTTGAAATCAATAACTAAATTATTCGGAAAATAATTACGAGTGTCATTCAAAAGAAACGAGTCAAAAATCTAACTTAATTAATAATTCGTAAAATTACGAATTTTGCTGGTAGAGAAGAAGGACGTGTTTCAATACATGACCTCAGATTTTCTAAATGCTTCAAATAGATAAAGGAGGTTCCTCTTGCATCTGTGTGACGGGCAGAAATCCCCTAGACGAATGCAAGAACCCATATGAGGCATGATTGAAGATACTGAAATGTACAATTCAGGTTGATGTAGTTAGTTCCAAAGAAAAGAGGCAGTGATGGGTAGAAATTCAGATGTGAAAAGCAGAGTCCCATAACGTCCTCTTTAGCCCACTACGTCGACGGATAATTTGATACACACAAATGTACGAGCAAAGACAGTAGTGGTCACGAAACCATTTAGTATTTGGAAATCTATTTACTGCCAATATGTGCTCGGCGACACCGGAATCACATTCCACAACACTGCAATGACAGTATTCCCGATAGTCGACCGTCGCGCGCGACCGCAGCGAGGCAGAATTGTACCACCGCGGTCACGACCCTGCCGCCCCAGTTCGTGGCGTTAATTTGCGTTCAAAGCCGCCTCAGCTTCCAGCGTTTACAGCAGGCCTTGCTGGGGCCAGCTGTCGTCTAACACGTGGCAGTGGCCGGCAAAGCAATTCGCGACTGGCAAAGACCTCAATGCTCTGATTTGTTATAAACTCGCCTTCAGTGCACTTTCGCAAACATGATTTTGTTAAACAATCACGAAAATCACAGAAAATTTGATAGACTTGTATTGCCATAGTACTTCTCAGTTGCAAAATGTTTAAGGAACTTGCTTCTGCTTTATTGTTTATTAATTTTGCATTTAAGTGTCGTTATCTGAAAGACAAAGATATAACACTGTTTTTATATTTATTATTTATTTAAGCATATACCTAATTCTTCAATTTTGATTGTATTTTTGGGGATGTTTGATGAGTTTGCATGATTGTTTGTTCCTCTCTTAATTATTTTTTCTCAACCAATGATAATTAGGATTTATACTCATCCCACCAAATCCTACAACCAAGAAAGAAAATTGAATTAACAGTGAAAATTCATTGATTTGCAGATATAATTATCACTTTCTGGTATTTCTAGGTAGAAATGAAAAGTGAAACAATTATGAGAACATATTTGCTTTCAAAATAAATTTATTTCTGATAAGTACACTTTCAAATGTCACGTCTCATAATTCAGAAGGATTTCAAAGCACAGCTTACAGTGCACCTCCGTCTTTAACATATAATGGAAATCATTTCGTAATTTTTTGGTCGGAGAAATTTTGTTCTCTTAGAGTACTCTTCAGGATCACTGTGGTCCCTCAACTTTGGAGGGACGGATTTCAGTTCTCTTGGATTTTGACCTCGACATGTTCAGAGGTGACCTCTTCAGTGACCGGTGCGTGCCCCGCCCCTTGCAACCGCTGCTGTGTGCCTGTGTCCTCATCGACTTCCTCGCGCGCTGTCCCACGCCATCCGCTCCGACTTCGCTCGCCCAAACTTCACAGCAGGGATGGCCAACATTTTCGGAAAGCGAACTAATAGTACTCAAATAAGGTAACGCGAGCATACTTATGACGAAAGGTAAATTACGAAACTGTAAGAGGAGCCGGAATGGGCAAAAATGATTTAAATATTTTTTAAAACTTTTTTGATTCGTTATAGTAGTTAACGAAACGAGTGTATAAAGAGAGGGATAATTGCACATGTGGTATGTTCAAGTAAAGGAGCGACGATAGCAGCGAGTTTTCTCATATACCGCAAGTGCAATTATACCTCTTTATACATATGTTACGTTCAATATTTTTTCGTTTCCATTTTAAAATAATTTAAATTTTGAGAAATTCAAGCACATCTTTACAATTGGAAGCATGTGTTAGATGACATCATATTTCTTCTTGAAAATATCTATTTTAGGGGACGTTGCGTTACGTTTGTTTGCAAGAAATATTTGCCTAAAAAAGGTACTGAAGATATTGCGGGTAAAAGAGTAGAAAAAGCTGACAAAGTCATGAAAACATTACTTCCCACGGAACGTAGACACAGGAATGAGAGAGAATTCAACATGTATAAATATTGGGGAAAAAAACTAGTCATTCTGACAGTTTTAAATTGCATACTTTTAAGAACTGGTAAACACAACTGATGTTTACATTTTGTACATTCTTAATCCTAAGACTAAATGTTTTACACGTAAACATTTAATTTATTCACGTTAAATATTTTATGTTGTTCCATATCAGCTATATTAACGTTTACTTCCCCGATTTAGTTTTATTCATTCGTTCTTTATATGTAGTTGTTGTAGGTACGTAATATGTGATGTACATTTTTGTTCGTGATTTTTGGCTGACTGCAAACACCTTAGCTACGTCTGTGTTATAGTTTCTTAATTAAACGATTTGGCTCTTTTCTGAATTGTGATTGCTATGTGTGTATTTTTAATTGCACGGTGGAATTTTAATTACTCGCTTGCTATTAACATAGAGATAATCAACTATTTTTCATGGAACTAATAATCATATTTATTTCACTAAACGAAAAATTAATTTATAGTTTTCTGTGTTAAATAAGCCAAGTTTTATCTTAATATGCTGACACTACGTTGCTTTTTTTTTGTTTTTTTAATATTTAAGTTTATGTGACATGGAAGAGGGCGTGGCCGTTTTGACACATCGTGGGTATTGCTTGAAAGTTTGTTTTCGTTGTGAGAAATAGTTAATAGTTTGCTTTCTAGTGACGGTCACACTGTTCCTGGAAACAATTGACGGTTGTATAGCGTCAAAATATCGGCGTGTTTATGTTTGCTCAGCATATGAACCAGGAATGTACTGAAAACTTTCGAAGCATTTCCCGTAAGTTAAAACTTTTATCATTAGAGAACATTTTCCCCATCTCTTTTTTTTTTCGGATGCTCACATTTTAGCAGAGTAGGTAGCATACCAGCTTATATACTTTAACGGAGTGGATTTATAAAATGTTATATACTTTAAAGAATATTCTTATAAATGTTAGTGTTTATAACAACAAACACCTGGGGAGATGTCTTAGGGCCTCAAATGATGTCACTGCAGTTCCTCTGACCGGGAGATCCTAGGGTTTGAGTCTCGATGGTGGCAGGATTTTCGATAATAGCTAGAAAACTAGGTCGAATTCAGTCCTTGTCTGGAGAAGAATTCTAGCCCCAGGCTGCTCCAACCGGTAATTTCCCGTGATTTCTCCGATCAAAACCAAGAGAAGGCCGGAGCAGTAACATAACAAGCGGGTCACGGACCGCGCGCGATCTTTCCTAGCTCTTCCTCATCCTATCCTCAGCCCTTACACACACTCACATGCACTACACTACCAGACATATTGGGAGACCTGTCTGAAACTTAGAGCTTGGCCCGGCTGGGGTGGTTCCCCGCTGGTGGGAGATACCTGATTGGGGAAAACTCCGCAAGCCGACGGGTGGTCGGCGCCCGATCTCGCCATCCAACGGGGGAAGACCAACGCCTCATCCCGAGAAAAAGCATGCACTACACTAACGGGACTAATGATCCCAGTAGTTGACGCGCCCGGAATCAGTAACAATCAATCAATCAATCAATTAACAACAAACCCGATTACAATAGACAAAAATTTGTATTTAAAAAACTAGTAATTTTTTTAAAAACCGCATCGCAAATAGTGAATCTACACTCACATAAAATTTCAAGTATGTAAATTAAATAGTTTCTGAGAAAATATTCCTTACATTAACATTGGCGAGATACGCCATTCCGTCTGCGCTCATTGAAGCTAAACAGCAGGAATGGCCAATCTTTTCGGAAAGGGAGCTAATAGTACTCACATAAGGTAACGATAGCGTACTAAGGACGAAAGGTAAATTACGAAACTTAAGTAACAACTGTAAGTCGTACATTAAGTAAAATTAAAATTAAGATGAAAATACTTCTTGTTACATGTGAAAATAATTATTTGTGATGCAAGTGGTAAAAGTGGCATTTTATTATGGGAGTAGAAAATGTTGTGACGCAAGGTCGATAAGCTGAGTGACGCAATCATAAAATAAAAACACATTTATCACTAGTGTCATACACGGTTTTTTAGACAGACTTACAATCTCTCATATTGCTTTAATTCAAGTATACAACTTAATTAGGTACCGTTTTACATTAAGACCGTCTTGATCAAATGAAGGTTTCTTGTTTTTTTGTTGCATTCACAGCTTATCAGAACACTGGAGCAGCGTCTCTCTTTTAGCACTAGTGCTGAAAATTGAACTTTTATCACCTAGTGCCGGCCCTGAAAGAACCGTTTTTAGTGGTTGTCTAGAAAAGAATCTTTTTTTTAACGAGTGTAGGAATAAAAGAAAAGTTGATGGATAAGTTGTTTATAGTAGAACATTCAGCTTCTACAGATTATAAACTCAAATATATTTTTAAAGATAACTAGTGAGAACCCGTCAAAATTTGACGGTGAGATCTGAATAAATGTAAAATACTGTGCCCAGACTAATGTTCACAATATGTTGCGTTGTTTGGATCTTCATGGTATAATGAAGATATTTTGTGATGTGGATTTTCCGAAATTTCGAATATGTATGGTCCATGACCAGGTGGCAATGCAATATCGGCACCAAATAACACAAAAGAAAGAGCACTATTATACTGAAGAATATTATTTATAAAGTTTTTTTATGTGTCATCATCTATAAACAACTTTAATTTCTTCTGGCATATTGCTCGAAGGTAACCTTATTTTCCCATTTAAGGAACACAGAGTAAACTCGTTTGCAGAATTTCTTTCACATGGGAAGTGCAAAACAGAACAAAACTGACATTTCATAGACAACGACCCAACAGAGAACGAAATGACCTCACTAATACGACTTCTACACTGACTTTCTCTTTCACTGCGTCCACTTACTGTACATTTGCGTCTTTTAGGGCGCGTGGACAACGCGTGGACAACGATCGACATAACCTATGTACAACTTTACTAAAGTACAACCGAGCAAAACCCACTGTCCGAATGTTCTCTACAAAATTAACCCAAAAGCAAATACATGCCAACTATCAACGCCACAATGCAATTATTACACTGAAACAAAACCTTGACGAATTGTGAACAAATCTTAACAATCAAAACAAAACATCAAGCAGCGCCACCGTGAAGCGGCTTTGGAAGAAAACAACTGACTATTGATAAGCGTACTATTAAAGAATGATTTAATTAATTAATTTACACCGTAAATGTTGGTGAATCAACACTAACAGTATCTGATAACACATCTAGAGATCACGTTCTTTCATTTAAAGGAAAAAATACTACAATCGGTTCAGTAGAAGCTCTAAACGAAGCCATGGCAGAATACCTTATTTTTTTAAATATATAGATTATTTCAGTCCTAACATATCTCTTCATTCAAATTCTTTTCAACTTTAATCAATTTTAAAACATTACCGTGTGGTAACTTGCTGCGGTACCTGTCTTGAACTAATACATTCTTCCAGAAATTTCTGACAGGTGCGTGGAGCTTTAAGCAAGGGGACCAGCTTTGCTTTCCTGTCCTGACCTCACTCCTGTCTTTATAATCGCTCGATGTGCTGCATTCCAGGCCCACAAGGCCGATATCCCTATCAAAAAATGCCCCTGCAGAGTCGCAGTTCGCGAATTTATAGTCTGATTAAAATAAGTTGATTGATAGTTGTGTGTGACGTAAGGACGCCTCTCCCGTCTCCATGGAAGCTACCAATCAGAAAGTGAAAACGTCTCGAGCCAGTTCGCTTAGTTGCCACTGACGACCGGCGAACAAATGAGCAATGGGTAGCGAACCAATACAACCGCGCCAAAATGTCGTTGAACGTACAAAGAAAATGATTTCAGATCTTGGGAGAGGGAAGTCGTGATAGAAATCGACGTTGAAGATCCTATTATTAATTTAGAGTTCAGGTAGCTCGGGAGGTCATATATAAAGTTCAGTCTTAAAGTGAACTATGAACAAACAACATAAATCAATAAAATAAAATTTTAACAGCTCGAGTGATAGATCTACAGAGATACAGAGTTAGTATGTGACTGTGGAAGTGACAGTGGTTCAGACATAAGCGGTATATTTCCCTTCGCCTTACAGATAAGTGTAATTCAGTGTAAATAAGTGTTATAATATAGCGTAGACCTTTATGGAAGTTACTGACAATAGTTAACTTAATGTGTCGTTCTAGAACAACCTGCTGCTACACACAAAGTGAGTATATGTTTTGGCTATTTTTATAAGGTTTTATTTCAAGTGTTATTTTCGTAGTCGGGAACACCTGCTCAGTGGTACGCAACCTGACAATTTATTTTAATCGAACCATAAGACGAAGGCTCAAAGTGAGAAAGGTCATTCACGGAAAGGACTCGTACAACCTATTCCACCTTTGAAGGATTGCGTTTTCTGAATCGATAGTTTTCATTGCACACCTGAATAAGTCGAAAACGTGTACATGACGAAAGAAAATGTTGGATCCAAACGATTCCGGCTTAGACAAGTTTTACCGTAATATGTTAGCTTCAAATATTAACAAGATATGTTTCAGGGATAATTTTCCCATCACCAATTATTTTTACAGCCTAACCAAGTATCGTGAAACAATAATTTAACAAATAAATAAATATTTCTTCTTGATTGTCAATATATGTTTACAAATAAAAGTATCCAAAGTTTTTTATGACAATCATTTATTTCAACATTTACACAACGTTTCGTAACTCGTTTTGTTACATCATCAGGTGCTGTACTTAGTGATGGGAACGCTATCCCATTGAATTATCTCACCAGCAGAACATTCAAGGAAAATATAAATTATAAAAAAATTTGGACACTTTTATTTGTAAATACATTTAACAGTTTAGAATTTTATTCATCAAAGATATTTACACTAATTGCTAGATAGATGAGTGTTGCTTTGGCATTAAGGCCACCAATGGCACCATTTTTCACTTGAAATTTGGATATTTGGATTTTTGAAATTTTTGAAAAGTAGTGTGTCGTAGGGAGAAAAAAAATCTAGATGATTTCATTTCATCGAGTTTCCAGGCGCGTCAACTGCTTTAGTCATTAGTCTCGTGAGTGCTTTTTTGTCTCGAAAGGTGGCGATGTTGAGATGCGGCGTCGACCCACAGATCGGTTTGGAAGGTGTTCCCATTCAGTATCTCCCACCAAGCGCAGGTCAATCACTAACCTTCGGACAGGACATGTAAGGTACTGTACTGTATGTGTGTGTGTGTGTAGGTAAGGGGTGAGAACAAGGAAGAGGAAATAAAGATCGCGTTGTGAGGTAACTGCTCCGGCATTCGCCTGGTGTTGATCGGAGAAACCACGGAAAACCACTAATCAGAGCAGCCGGCCGCTATAATTCTCCTCCAGAGAGCGTCTGAATCAACGTAGCTATGTAACTAGTATCAAAAATCCATCGTCGGGACTCGTATCCTGGGATTTTCCGATCAGAGACACTGCAGCGACGTTCATTCAGTGGATTCAGTTGATGCTCTGAGCCACCGCAGCCGGTTGGATGTTTGATGAGCGCTCTGTTATGTATGGATTATGTAGATTTACTAATTTTTCCATTCTTGAGTTACAAGATAACTATTACCATTCTGTGTCTGGAATTTACTTAGGTTTGGAGGAAAAAAACAGGTTAATTAATTAAACCTTTTAGAAAACGTACTGAAAGGGCTGATGGTTTGTGAAAACAATATAATTTAATAAAAAATGATCGAGCCACTTTTTAACATTTTGGAAATATCCCAAGGCCTTTACGTAAAGTACCCCCAAAATTAAAATATCGGTTTCAAATTAAAGGATCCACTACATTAGTCAGATCTATTGGGAATATTCATTTTGGAGAAAATCGACTGAATGGTTTAGCCGCTAGCGTTGTTTACGGACGGACAGACGGACGGACAGATATTCGGACAGGACGACTTTTCGGTATCAAGGACCCACAAATATATTCTGACTACATCAAGTGATAGACATATTTTTCTAAATTTAGCAACTGGATTTATACCCTTTGTCCTTTCCAGCGCCATATAATACGAGTTTTTCTACGAAACATTCGCCATTTTTCTCTCTACTCCGTTTATAGAAAGTAAAAAGGAAACCTTAGATACTTAATGGGAATAGAAAGAGAGAGTTGCCAACTCAAGATGCCGGAAAGTATGGCTGGTGAACTCTAGGAGACCACATTTATATAACGATCTTTATTTACAGTCGAGGAGTATATTAAATTTATTTGTAACACGATAATTATGGTAATATTAATATTCATCACCACTAATCCTTTAATCAGTCGTTGCTGTTAAATATGAATGACAGTTAATTACGTTGCTAAAAGAGACTTGTTTGGAAACGTCATGTATTATTTGCGTATTCATGTAGTTACATCGCTCAAGTATCAGATCGTCCTATTTTCACTCTGTAACGGAATATAATATCTGAAAAATTATTACTCAGACACAATACAAAATCACCGAGAGCGGTAGATCAGTGCATCAACTGATTTCACGGCAGCGCCTCTGACCGGGAGGTCCTAGGTTCGAGTCCTGATGGCGACAGGATTTTCGACACTAGCTTTTCAGCTAGGTCGAATTCAGTCACTGTCTGGAGGAGAATTCTAGCGGCCGGCTGGCTCTGATCGGTAGTTTTCCGTGGTTTCTCCGATCAACACCAGGCGAATGCCGGAGCAGTACCCCAACAAACGGGCCATGGATCTTTCCTACCTCTTCCTTGTCCCACCCTCTCCCCTCACACACACACACACTTATACCAACATGCACTACACTACCACATATTCCGGGAGACCGGTCGGGAATTTAGAGCTTGTCCTAGCTGGGGCGGGGCGGTGCCCCGCTGGTGGGAGAGTTCTGGCTAGCGTCGGTAGGTCGGATATCGCCATTCAGCGGGGTACGATCAGCGCCTTCTCCCGTGGAAAAACATTTACTACACTTACGGGACTAATGACCTAAGCTGTTGACGCGCCCGGAGTCACTAATCAACCAACCAACCCCAATACAAATCTCTGAGAAGTCGCCGGGTTCAATGTCAGCGTAATCAAACTAGCGTCACTGCAATGTCTCTGACCGTGAGGTCCCAGGGTTCGACTCCCGTTGGTAGCAAGGTTTTTAACACAAGCTTGTGAGCTACGTTGAAGTAAACCGCAGTCTAGATGAGAATACTAGCAGCTGGCTGATACGATCGTTTTCCATAGTTTCCCGATCAGCACCAGGCGAATGCAGAAGTAGTACCGTAACAAACAGGCCACGGATCGCTCGCGATCATTCCTTCCTCTTCCCTGTCCTTTCCTCATCACTTACTTACACACGCTAACTCTCACATGCACTACACTACCACACGTGTCTGGAGGCCAGCCGGGAACTTAAGCTTGTCCCGGCCGGGGAAGAGCCTCGGTGGTGGAAGGGGAAATCCCCGCAAGGCGACATAGGTCGGTGCCGGATCTCATCAGCCGGCAGGCGAATTTCATCGCCACCTCCCGACATTAAATCATGCACAACACGTGCGGGATACAGCTTGCGCACCATCCAGGATATTGTCACGCTTTCCAAAAGATCGCTTAAAGTCACCATGAATTGCCGGTTTTATGATTATAAACCTTATATATGATTGTAAAAACTGTATAAATGTATTACTCACAAGTGTGATATTTTCTCAATGTTATATCCTGATATTAAATGTAAATAGAAACCTGTAAATAGATCAAAACATACACTCAAGTAAGTGTACTTGTGCCCTGATGTACTGGAGGAGACTTATGTTCTTCATGTAATGCAGAGTTTGTAAATAATAACCCCCGAAAGGCCTGAAGGGCCGAACGGGTAGGAAATAAATGAAAAAAAAACACGTACGGGACAAATGACTTTAGCAGTTGACGCGCCCGGAATCATTAATCAAGTAATCAAAATAGCGTTTAATACAACCGTCAAATCTAAAGCAGTTTTACATGTTGATTAGTAGTTAGTTCAGCGAAAGAGAATTTTGAAAAAGTGTACTTTCCGACTTCTACCATTTTCTCAGTGTGTGAAAAGAAATGTGAAACGTCTGGCATCAGTAGGTTCTAATTTTCTGTCTAGTCGGTCAAATTTCTGTCTCAATTAATCATGAATATATTGCAAACTTTAAAATGGAGTTGCAATATCGTAGCTCCAATGAATCATGATTTTATAGCAAAAGAGCATTTTATACTTTCTAGGTACAGAACCCTTACAGAAACACAATATTACGTGTGATTCCAAAGGAAATTTCTAGCTCCTCGAACTTTCAATTAATTAAAAGTTGTGAAATGTTTTGAAATTCAGAAATAATTGGCTTCCAAAATATTCTTAAGTTTCATAATTAACTAAATTTCTTTTTTTCCATTGCACAAAAAGGTGGCATTCTCATTTTCATTCCCAATAAATATTAAACGATCCATGAAACACTATATACGCTGGAAATAATAGAATTTTGACAACTCTTAAACGCTCATTAAAACGTTAGGGCTACAGTTCTTGTTAGTTGTAAAATTTTAATTTTGGTAATATCTGTATCCATTAATTTAAAATTTCTAATATTCTCCAAGCGAGTCGTGTTGATGTTTCTTCCATTTTGTTCAAACAATAATGAAAAGCTATAGCACGGCAATCGCGATAAACTTCCATCGTCGTCAATGTATCGAACTTCTATTAAAGTTCAAACTATAAAACTAAATGAATTATTTTTCATTTAGTTCAATATCATTGTCTAATAAATAAATGCAAAATAATGCGAAATATGAACAATGTGTTCGCATAAATGTGCTAAGTCTTTCATTTGTAAATTGCGATTCAAAAGACATGTAAATTGCAATGATCATGCAATTCTGCCCGTGGATTACGAAAGTTAGATCGACTGGCGGTGAATTGCATATTACAGTCCATGGGGTGCGAAGTAGATGTCATTCGCTGACTAAATATATAGCAGGAATAGTTATTTATTACATTGTAATAGAGAATTATATATACGCCTTCATTTGAAGGGCTCAGTAGAACTAGAGGCTATCCCATACTTGCATAGTTCTGAGATAATTAGGGTTTTACCTGAAGGTCGCTCATATAACTCATTTTGAAACTTTTATACCCAGTACACTAGCATAAAAGTTCGTATTGGATTTAAATAACATATTAAACTAAAATAATAATATTTGAATTTTTGCGTAATGCTAATAACTCAATTTCTCAACATATGTGGGAGAACCCCTTGTTCTATTGAGCCCTTCATTTCTAAATGCCTCCTCAGGATAAAAGAAAATACATCTCAAAGAATGTAACGCCGTTGCCCAAACTTTTTCAAAAACATTTTGTAATTCTAGAGAGACTACGTCAGCTTAAACATATATTTAAAAAAGTTCTGTTGTTCCAATATTTAGTGATTTGAGAGCATTTTTTACACATCTTAAAACTTGCCCAGTGTTTATTTTATTATGCTACACGTCGTAATGTGTTTGTCTGTTAGTAATTAAGATTTATTTTCCATCATTACTGGCAATGTATAACAATTTAATCTTTTAAAAGATCGTGTGCAAATTCTGTAGATATACCTTTATTAATTAAATATGCATATAAATTACAGCAAATTAATAAATATCAAAATCAAACTACAAATTCATATTCGACGATTACTTCGTCTTATTATGAACAATACCAGGTATTTCTCATTGCAATAATTGATCAACTCAGTATGGTATTCATCTATTGACGCAATCTCAAACTACTAATTAATTCAACACCTTTTCAGTTTCTCCAGGACCCTAGTCTTGCTACCCCCTTGTTCTCGATCGTCGGCTGCCCCGACAACTCCACCTATCTACACGCCTTCCTCGCCGCCAGCGATCTCCATTCTCGGAAATTCCGAACTTACAGTCTTTGAAGCCCCCGACGGTTTAAGTTGTAGAACACCCATTATGCTCTTAATACCCTTGACTCACTGGATACCCTTGAAGCATTTGACGCTTTTGCCACTCTAACGGCTATGATGGGCTCAACTCTTTTGTAGCAAACGTCGCTCCCAAATCTAGCGTTCTACCTTCACATTGTCACCCACCGAACATTGCGATGCAGTAAACCTAATACCTAAAACTACCCTGGTAATTTCTGGGCTTATAGAACTGCATTTGCATCCTCTCTGGTAATCAGAGCACTTCATACACAATTCAGGAGAAGTAAACTAGTTGCGCATTTCATTTCGAATCGAGACACATACGCTTACTTCGCTACCTCGCATCTCCCGTAACTTCTCCATAACCTGCTCCCACACCACAAGACCGACCTCCGTCGGGCAGTGGTCCAATCACGCTATTCACCACGCCAGCAGACCCCCAAATTAAATCTTCTGTGCGTGCCTCGCTCTCCACAAACAGTCCAGTGGCCCCACGCTCGGCCTCTCCACTCGAGCGCCACTCGACCTGCACTCACCCCTCCGATGAATCAGGGACAGCGAAACAACCGGAAGGGGATAAGGGAGAGAAGCGAGTGGATACAGGACGGGAGAAGGAGGGGACGAGTGGGTGGCTAGAGCACGGGGTAAGGACAGGACGAGTGGATGGCTAGAGCACGGGGTAAGGAGGGAATGAGTGTGCGCCTAAAGCACGGGGTAAGAAGGAGACGACAGGGTGGCTACAGCACTGGGGAAGAAGGGGACGAGTGGGTGGATAGAACATGGTGTAAGGTGAGGACCAGTGGGGGCTAGAGCACGGGGTAACGAGGGAGCGAGAGAGCGGTGGGAGCACAATGTAAGAAGGGGAGGTCTGGTTGGCAAGATCTTGGGGTTAGGAGAGCAAGAGTGAGAAGTTGGAGCACCGGGTAAGGAGTGGGTGGGTGGAAAAAAGGACAAAGAGGCGAGGAGTGAACGGGTAGAGCAAGGAGGGGAGGAGAGTGGGACAAGGAAGGGGGGTTTGGATGGATGCCGGAGAGGTCAAGGAAGGGAAGTATGCGAGGGTGATGGAGAAATCAAGGAAAGAAGTGAGCGGGTGGAAGAACGGTCAAGAAGTGGAAGAGTGTGTGGGTGGTGGGCGAAGCAAGCAGGGTTTGAGAAGGTGTGTGAATGTGAAATAGCTGTGGCGAGTAGACGTGAGGATGTGGAGCGAATACGGGGGCGCGATGAAGGATCGGGATATTGGAAAGTGGGAGACCGGTGGACGACATGTGGGGACGGAAGCACGCACGGGAATGTCCGGTGAGTGGGAGAGAGTGAACGGAGAGGAAGCGGATGATGACAAAGGCCCCTCTCTTCCTTACGAGAACGTTGAACGTTCGACTCTGATATAAATTACTATTATTTGGAGAGGCATGCGGTATAACCAACAATGGCAACGAACAGCAGTATAAATGAATGAAAGGCCATGAATAGTGAAAAGGGTCGGCGCAGTCCAAGTGGCGCCGCGACGACGGCGGTGTGGCGCAGGGCGAGCGAAGCGGCCGCCAACAAGCGCGTGCGGGCGTGGCCGGAGCGGTGGAAGCGGGTGAGGGGCACCTGCAACAGCGACAGCGGGTGCTTCCGCGGCTCGTCGGCAGTCCGCGTGCATTGCCGGAGTTAGACAATTTTGGGTCCGGGGCATTGATGAAACATACCCCCCCCCCCGACAAAAATTAAAAGTGTGAAAGTTGTATGAAGAAACAGAGTTATGTTATTTCAACAAATAACAAAAATTACAATGTTTTAGCTATAAAAAGATGTTTGAAATATATATTTTAAATAATAGTGTGAAGTAAAATAATTTATCGATCAAATAATACATTTTTCACCGCCATCTTAAAACTCTAAAATATTTTGTGTTTAATTAGTGTTTAATAAAATCACTTGTTAAACACGTGAAATAATAAATATGAATTTCAGTGGAACCTACTTTAATGTTGGCGGTAATAATGTTTAGTTCATTTCAAGTGTCCTACCTTATAAGTAATTACTATAATTATACGCTTGAGGTAAAAAATTATTTGAAAATTTTATGAAATATCTAACCACTATACCGTGACTTATAAAATTACGTCGACGATTTTCTCGAGTTGTAATTTCTTTTTTGTAATTTTCTCCCATCATGCCCATGATAAATCCCCTTGGTTTGCGGGGTCCCGGGCGATCGCCCGTTCTGCTCATGACTAGCGCCGGCATTGCCCGCGTGCATTTGCCTAATGCAGCATTCGAGGGCGCTGACTGCGTCGGCCGGCTCACGCGTTCCTGTCGTGCGCGTGGTTGCCTCGAAAACGCGGGCGAGCACAGGCCGAGCGCTCGCCACATCCGCTTGCGCTGTTGTTTTCGCTTCTCATCGCAACCGGCAAATGAAGTTTTACTGTCGACCTACTGGCAGAGTTAGCAACTCGTTTTTAATCGCTCCCGACGCGGATGATCTAACGCCCAATCTGATGGAAACCTATTGTTTCCTGCAGGATTCCTCACGGAATCCAGTGGTAGACAAATGAAAGTTGAAGGGGATTGAAAGGCAGAAAATTACAAAATAAAAGCTACTATTCTATACAAGAATAACGTATCAAATAATTGAATGACCCGTGTGATAGCAGACATTTATTGCACCTTTCTGTTCGCTTTTATTCAAAATAAATGTAGTAGAATAATTGTGGGTACCATCCTAGGAAAATATGGTGTTGGGGACGGTCAAGAATTGAAGCGGGGAAATTAATACTTCTACCAATTGCACTGCTTTCATAAATTATATTTCTCAACATGACAGAATTCTCATGATACATGAACTTATTACTTTATAGCATTGTGTATTATATTAAGTGCACAAAGTGGGTCACTTTTGTATACAAGTTTAGCGACACTTTTATATAAAAAACAATTTGTTTGAATTGCGAAAGACACCGGCAATAGTGTGAGTTCGCGAATCTAATGTTCGGGATTATGCGATATTACGAGAAATGTGTAGGTATCATGATTTGAAAATGCAAGAAAACGTAGGGGAGGACAGTTGGAATGCGGGTTATGTCTTTAAGCCATAGTGCACATTTAGAGAGTCCTTTGACGTACTTTGACTCCATAGAATGGGCGTTCAAACACAAACAGAAGTTCGTAATCAATAAACAAATTATATTGTAAGATAAGAGTCAAAAATAACTTTGTATGAATAAATGTAATTGAAAATTTGATTTTCCGCTCATTTAATCTCAACACTTAGATAAATTAGAACGTTTACCCATCCACAATATTGATCTTTTAATGCTGTAACTCGCTTCATGAGCTGGCCGTTTGAAGATGGATTTGAGAATGAAGGTATATTTATTTCAAAACAAGACTTGCAAAGTGAGAATTGTTCTCATGGGGCCAAATTGTGATAATAATTGGCGAAACGAATATCCATAACTTATGTTCCTTTACATTTGAAAACTTGATTGCAAGGATGGCCTTCAGTATTTTTTCTATGAAATCGGGTGTTGGATAAATTCGCTTGGAAACAAGACAAAAATTAT
The DNA here is from genome assembly GCA_011170035.1 of Teleogryllus occipitalis. Lineage (NCBI taxonomy): Eukaryota > Metazoa > Arthropoda > Insecta > Orthoptera > Gryllidae > Teleogryllus > Teleogryllus occipitalis. Next base: position 155,276 of record BLKR01000781.1, on the reverse strand, counting down.
ACGAATTTAAACATCATTTCTCAGAGCAGAGTGGAACCGTTCTGCTTTCAAACGACGAGTGAACATCACAAACAGTTTACATAAACATAGACGATGAGCACGTCTGTCCAATAACTAAAACAAAGGATCAAACTGTACCGCTTTGATGACGAACTATAACTTCGAACAAGGCAATTTATGGTCCACTACTTGATATCCGATAATTTTACTACGCGTACTGTGCCGATGTTCATTACTACCAGTCGTTAATCGATCATCCGATCACAGAAATAGTCGCCGCGCATTTGGAGTGCTACAGGACTAGTAAATGAGCATGAAACACGGATTCATTAAAATCACATTTCATTCGGAAGGAAATGGAAAAGGGGAAAATTCCTATGATCTTGTAGATAAATTGAATGCGAATATACTGCATGTAGTAGCCAATAATCAACGAAGGAGCAAGAACCGTTTTCTTATGATATTGCGCATTTACATTTTACTTTTACCCGTACTTTGGAAGGCTCATTTTTCCAAAATGTTTCGTTCTGGTCTCTCGTTTACTATACTTTCTAAAACACTGTTCAGTTACTAAATCATTTACAGGCTTATGTGCAACAATTTCGAATAACGTGGATTTTTTTCTCTTCATATAAAATTCAATTATTCTAATCACATTGGTGTTTGATGATTAGCTTTTATCTGGAATTCTCATCTCCAGACTTCGAAACCGACAAAAACAATTTTATTAACCTGTCTCTTCGAGGAAACGTTTGAGGAATTTCCTTCATATATGATTCATGCTGCATATGTACTATAATTAATTTTCGATTAACTGTAGCTAATACTAATGTTAATAACTGTAGGAAAACGTTATTTTCTTTCAGTAAAACATCTCTGCTTTGTCTGAATCGCATGAGAGGACACACCATTAAGTTGAAACTCATTATTGAGGCTTTTTTCTTTATTAATTAGGGTTGTTAATACTGAACTTTCAAACTCTTCGGAATTCCTACAAAATGCATATTATTATTATTATTATTATTATTATTATTATTATTATTATTATTATTATTATTATTATTATTATTATTATTATTATTATTATTATTATTATTACTATTCAAGTGTTTTGCTACATAATACTTGTTCACATTAATATTACTGCCGTCATATTCAATTGCATCTGTAATATTTTAACTTTATACCTACGCGAATGCGTGTCAATTTCATCTTTCAAATTATTGTTTTGACGTGATGCCTCTAACTTGGCATCAAAACTTGTTTAATTAAAGCTTTCAGCTGTCTGGGATTTGAGCAAAGAAGCAGTTCTCGTTAAAAACAAAATATTCATATTCATGATGTAACAGATGTTGGCCTTCAGGTCCAAGTAAAACCCACTTCCAGACGAGAAAATTTTTTTAAGAGTGGCAAAAGTAACAATTTGTTCACTTTTAGGCCAGATAAACAATAAAAACAACTGTTAGGGATAATTATTCCCATTCATCGGCTTTTCGTTCCGCACTTCCAGCCACATTTCTCGTTAAACCCGATCCCTCGCCATCGTTTAGTCGTCATTAAAGAGATTGCAATTTATTGTCCTTCTTAATTCATCTTTTATTCTATGAATCTTCAAAGACTGTGAATCTTCTAAAATTTTGACAATCAATGATCCTTTGTTGGTCCTTTTCGGAGTACACAGGAATTACCCTAGTAGTTATCTGGAAGCGAATAAATTGGCACCGACGAACTCATAGCTGAAACATTCATATAAATATGAATATAAATATGAATATGAAAAAATCATTTTTATAGCTTTTCAGTAGAATCATATTTGCTTGACAATTTACTAGACCACATTGATACAGAAGCTAGACCTAATCGCAATTGCTTCTGAGTTGAGAGCAACGTATATTCACCATTTCATATCAGATAACACCAGAAAAATATTCGTTCACAATCTCTCTGTTGGAGGTGGGTAACATTCTACTTTCTCCGCATAGTTGAATAAAAAGGATACTCCCAGCTCAGATTTTTAAATTTACATAAGCTTGGTTACGGTTTAGAGTACTACAGGGTTAAGAGCGTAACAGTAATTTCTGCTTGGCGGTGAAGAAGACATGTGGTAAGCATAGTGCATTCCCATCACCGTACCTATATCGCCTGACCTCCCTGCGCTTTTCCTTTCATCACACTGCTGTAGAAAGTGAGTCAATTTTTTATTGGAAATCTACAGCTTTATATTTCCCTGACCGAGAATCGAATCCGAGACCGCCTCACAGAAAGCTAGCACGTTTTCCATGAGCCACCTGAGAGGTCTTGATAAATGTAAATTGGCGCAGGCTCCTATCTCGCAGTGTTCTTTTTTTAATCTTCCTTTTAATGTAATGATAGACGTATTACTTTCTTGCTAGGAAGTAGAGAGAAAGTTACGTAATGCTGCTCGAAAAAACGGCAGAAAATTTTTATTACAGGGCCCTGGTAATGAAAAAGGTGGATAAATCCAAGTTGCTAAATTTAGAAAACAATTCCTCTAACACGTAGTGTCCAAAATCCATGTTTCCTTGTTCGTTAATACCGAAAAATCGCATGACGGCAATACATCTGCCTGTCTGTCTGTGAATACCGCTAGCGGCTAAACCGTTCAGCTAATTTTCCCCAAAATTGATATTCCACAATCGATCTGGGTGATGTCGCGGCCCCTTGAATTTGAAACCGATATTTTAATTTTGGGGGGCACTTAACATGACACCTCTGGAACAATTTCAATTTTTTCAAACAAATAGCTCTATCGCCTATCATTAAATTTTGTTGTTGGACAGTGTGAAGGAAGCTCAAGAGTGTAGGTCTCATGTTCGTTGAAAAGTATAATTTTTTGAAAATTGCAAAAATTCAAACTGTTTTCGGCTTTACACTTATGAAAATATAATTTTTCCCTTACTGAAATCTGTTCCTTGAAGATAGATTTCAAAATAAAGTCATTACAAATTTTCGAAAATTTGAGTATTTTTCACGTAATGTTTCGTGAAGTACAGACCAGAAAGTGCTGTTTAGCACCACTCGTTTTTTAAATGAGTTCCTTCTAATATGGTGTGAGCGCATGGCCTCAACCTTTTCCAAGGGTGAAAGACGTCATCTGTTTTATTGTATGCTGTGAATTATGACTGGGTTTCTTTTCTGGCATTTTTCCTTTTCAGCGCAGTGAATTCGCGTGCGAAACGTGACTAACAGAAGGAAGCGTCTACAAGTCGTTATGTATCCAAGGAGCTCCTATGAATGACCGCTATGTCGCGAAATGGATCAATGATTACGTGACATTATCCAACATAAACCATAGCTGACATATTCTTCCTAAGAATTTTAGAAATAGCGGTGTGATGCACTGAAAAAATTATCTCATTGTGAAAAAGAATTAATGTCCAAAAGAAGTGTAATTCGAGTACTGCATTTTTAAGTTGTTCAAATAGCCTTGTTAAAAATGATGTGTCATTGTTATAAAATAATTACTGTAATTTTCGTTTTTCTTCTGTATTTCATTTCTAGATAGACTTCTTATCCGATATGCCTTATCATTGTCCATTCCTTTTCCCCTTTCCTCCTTTTCTCCTCTTTTTGCCTTTCCCATTCCTCAATCATTTCATCCGACAGCTGTTATACCACGCCTTCACACTACGCTATTGCTCTGTTTATGAAATGTCTTCCTTAACTATTACAATATGGAAAGTGCTCGTTGGATACAATCCGCTTCACACATTTGCCTTAAACTTTATAACACGTTATTGAATTGACGTAATTCACATTGATATGTGTTTCCAAAATCAATGCTCAATTTTCACCCAACTATGTGTGCAAACCTTTTGTATAATTTGCATACTAGTACTTTTTGGATACATACATATTTTGCTAAAAATATGTTTTGATTGTTTCAAAATACGAAAAGGATACATAATGGTGCTATAATTAGCAAGTTATCTTCTGGAACACACAGTCCCTACATAATTTATTTTCACTGGCGTAAACTGCATTGGCACTGCGATACAGACGCGCTAGTTGCAATGCAATCCGCCTTCCCCACCGCAAAATGACCGCAAGCGTTGCCCATGAAGATCAATGCCTTCAGCTGTTTTTCATTTATTTCTTTTCATAATACTGTCCTGTTAATATATCTGCATAACGCAACCCAACAGAGGAATATAAAGGTAATCTTAATTGCCGCCGGCCGTTAAGGAACCACGTGATATTCAAACTATTTTTTAAACTTAGAAACAAATGATAAACAACGTAAGTAACAGTTAATTTAAAATATTCTTTTTTTAACTTATAATTTCTCATTGTAGTAAATCTGAATATTGAATGAACGGTTTTCATTTTTACTAATCTCTAGTCCTACAAATAGACTGAAGGCGCTGACGTCGACGTACTGAATCTCTTGGTGTTAATGCAAACTCGTCGGTGCTGACTGCTGAATAACTGTTGACACATTTTAATTATTTTCGATACCGATTATTTAATATATGTTTCTGCTACTGAATATCAATTTTGATACGTCAAAAATTTCGGTAACTAGCAAACATAGTTTCTACATTAAGAAATTTTGTTTTCAATGATGTGGGAGATTCTGTCTCAGATCTTTCTTTAACATACGCCAGTATAACTGCATCATTTACTTTGTCAATATTCTTACATTTTGACGCCAATTTTGAAAATCTTGGTGTTTTTTATAAAACCGTATCTTCGTTTAACGGGCAACAAGTCGAAACTGGCATCACATGCAAATTCTAAAACATCGTCTGGAATCTCCTACATCTTAAAATGTGGAAGAAAATGATATTTGTGTGTAGAAACAAAACTAGTGCATTTTACGAAATGAAAGATTGTCACGTTGAAGAATCGAATAGGATTGAAGTGGAAGATGGTTTTGCTCTCCTACATATTAAAAGCAAACATATTTCTTATTAATATTATTTTTCTTATATGAATATGGTATTATAAAACTTATTGAAGACACACGTCCGATAACAAAAAAATGGCCAAAAATGATCAATAAGATGCCCTTAAAATGCTTTAAAAGTGCTCTGAAAACCAGTTCGGATGAACAACTCAAGCTGTTGTATACGTTACTGATGTAAACGAGGCTCCTTCCATTCGTTCGAGTGAACTCAGATTGCAAAAGTTTGGTTTGAACTGTTCTTTACCAGGAAATCTGTCTGTCGTTATCCCGAAATCGACGCTGATATACGTCACAAGCATTACACACTCGCAACGGCTGTCAAAACAATTTCTGAGCGAACAAATAGAATATGCTATTGAGTAATTCTGTGAAGAACATTTGTTGCATCTCCTAAATATTATTTGAAGTAAGTACCATTAAAAATTACATTAAAATCTATAAAACCAGCACAAAATACATTAAAAATGACTGAAAAGGGTAAACAAGATTTATTAGTCGAAATCGACAAAAAATGCAAAATAATGACCTATAAAAATGGGTCATTTCCTTTTTTCATAACATAAAATGAATTTCTATACTAAACGGCATTGTTCTTAAGAGAAAAGAAAAAAGTGACATTTCATTAAAATCCGCCTCTATTTATAATCTTCGGTTATATCCTCGATTTACAAACTTCAACCGCGTCTGTTATTTGATGTCTATTGACCTAATGACGTTAATAACTATTATGGTCGCTTTGTAACTACACAGTTGTGATTTCTGCTCTGCTTTTTTCAAGAAGAGGTTTATCCTTCTGCACTTTCCTAACGAACACATGGCGTTCATGACCTCTTCTATGAGATATTTTGGTCATCCCCATTTGTGTTAATTGAATTTGGAAAAACATTGGTAACACCTAAACATTTTAACCAAAATTTAGAATGGAGTACTTCCTTATCTTCATTACTATCCCTCTTTTCCTATTGTCTGTACCTTTTGTCAATTCAATAAGCTATTTACGAATGTCAGTCTAAGTTACTATCTTCAAATACAAAGAAAAGCTCATATTGTATCACAATGCAGGGAAATATGTTGAGAAAGCTGTGTAAGCAGATAGGCGCCAAGTGAATTAACTGCGACCTGCTTCGCTTATTCATGATTATTATCGAGGCTTCGGGCGCTCTACATCCGTGTCTGCGCACCTAGCGCACAGAAATAAAAGAAGGCGCTCTCTCCGTGTGCATGGAGGTCAAGGACGAACGTTCTCTGTTCGTCCCCCGACCTTTCCATTGCTGCCGCAGCTGGCCGGAACATCTCCGTGCGTGTCTGCCCTAAAAGCCCGGTGGAAACAGGCTCGTTGTCGTGTCACGGTAATTCGCGATCAAACCGGTTTATAAATAATATAAAGAGAATTCCCGTCCTTCTCAAATATCTACTCCTTGGACACATAAATCAGATGTAAGAGATAATCGTGTTGCGTGGTGTGATGGCATTAACTTGCTGACAATATTTACGATAATTTATGATTGCAAATTTTATAATTATAATCATATAAAAGTGCTCAGAATACCTCATTCAGTAGGTCCATATGTTTTGAAATTCAATGTACAGAGTGTGTTATTACCTGAAACAGAAAAGGAAAATACGTTAGTATACTGCAATTTTGCACATTAGACAATAACAAAAAAAAAAATAATGTTGGCCTTATTCTATCACAAACAGAATTAACGTCATATGCAGTCAATTAAGAAACATTCGTTTGGTTTCAAAATTCAAAATTTTGATGTGAGTAATAATATAAGTAAATAAGGGCATTACATTAAACAATGTTCATGTTATTCCATATGATCATGAAAATTGGATTGACTGTTACGTTCGTTAGACAAATTATAGGAAGTAAAAGGAAATTCATTTCCTTCTAAATACGGAAAGCATATCTCTAATATAAGGACAAAAACAGTGGAATAACACAATTATCAAATAAATTATTATTATAAATAAATAATAATTGATGAAATAATAAAAACTTTAATATTTTACCAATGGTTGTGAATATTTCGATTGTGATTTTTTCTCTAAAATGCAAAATATTCTCTTATTACACTTATAGGGAAAATTAGTTGCTACTTAAGTTTCTTGAGAGGTAATAAATTAATACATCGTTTGTGGGCTGCCGTAGTGGCACAATTCAAAAAATCAGGCATTGAGATAAATGAGTTTGAAGTTTTCTCCTTACATTGAAATGCATCGTTCCTGCATTCACGCTTCTGCCATTTGTTGGTGGAATAATGATCTCTAAGATATGCTGGTGTTGCTGGAAGTTCGACCAATCTGCACATCTGGAGAGTGCATGAACACAGAATTTGTATTTTTTGAGTTATGCCACTATTGCAACCCACGAGCGATGTTTCTTTAACTGCCAAATACTTCTAATTGCAAAGTATTAATGCAACAATGCCCTTCCTCACGCTAATGATATATCATAAAATATATGCAGAGTCGATCAAATTTATCTTAAGTGCATTCATTGTGCGATCTAACGCGTAGACATTGTTTGAATAAATACGACGTGCTTCAGACTGGATGGGAACTATTTAACGCAAAGTAACCTTCATTTTACGAGATCCCGCTACACACGTTATGATGCATAGCCTCTTAAGTCCCTCATTACATCAACTCATAATTGACGTGCTACACTGGTAATAAAGATTGTTCGATAGTTCCGTGTTGAGAAAAGCAACATGCCGCGTCAGACGCATCCAAAGGAGAATAGAAATTCGCCATGGAGGTAGGGTGTAACAGTCGCTTTTATGTGATCATAAGAGTCTTTCACAATCTAACAATTTAATCGTATTCCTGCGTTCTTGCCTCAGTAAAGCATTCTACGCGTGGAACATTTCGGCGTCTTTCAGATGGTGATAAATTCTATGCTTGGCTCTGGAATTACAATAAATGAATTTGAATTACAACCCGACAAAGCGGCAGTAATCTCAAAGTTGAACTCGCCAGGAAAAATTCAATATGTTTCTTTTCTAACTTCTATTGTAATGGATTTTTTTGTCTTTTATATTCCTGTTGTCTTTCGTATATACTAAAGCAATTCTTAAAGAAAATTGAACCTCGAACGAACATTTTTGTTAAATAAAGCATTTTAAAGACTCGTACTCAACGTTAATTTTTGGGATCTTGGACACAATAGTTGTGTTCTTTACATGTGCCGTGATGTCATAAATTAAAACTACGGCATATAAAACACTCTCAAGTTTACTTATTGAACATTGCTTTTTTTGTGGATTGGCCATCTTGGGACCACGCAAACGTCCAACCTACCGGGGTTCAGTCATATTTATCCAGGGTAGGTTGTTAGTCCTGGGAGACATAACTTCAATATTATTATTACAAACGCCACGGTTCATCGATCTCAACTTCGCCTACAAACAACCACATCCATCTGTAGCTCCCAGTCCCATTACTACCTCCTCAGAATGGACGTACAAGGAAGTTTCTTGGCAAATATAATGTCTCTGTGTACTGAGTTGAGCCGACCGCCCATTAGCACACGCGCGGGACATGAAGACGCCGAATCTGCTCCAAGCGCTGCGTCCAAAGGCCGACGCATGTTGGAGCAAACGCCGCGACGGAAGAACAACGCACGCCGTGTGTCGGCGCGCCGCGCCGCTCTCTCCCTCCAAGGCCACGCGGTGAGGTCGCTCGGGGGCCGCCCCACCTCACCTCACCTCGCCATGCCGCGCCGGCCACGGGATTACTATCATCTGAAGAGAGTCGTGCGAGCGACGAGGGGCTTCTTACACACAGACATGGACACACACACTCACACATACACTCTCGCACATACACACGCACATTTACACATACACTCGCACACTCATACACTCACACACTCGCACACTCACACAATCGCTCACACACACACACACACACACACACACACACACACACACTGATAGACACTCAGACAGACACTCATACACCCTCACACAAACACTCATACACCCTCACACAGACACTCATACACTCACACAGACACTCATACACCCTCACACAGACACTCATACACCCTCACACAGACACTCATACACCCTCACACAGACACTCATACACACTCACACAGACACTCATACAGACACTCATACAGACACTCATACACACACACACTCACACACTCACGCATATACATACATACATACATACATACATACATACATACATACATACATACATACATACACATATACACACTGTCGTCACTGCCTCTCACCCCCCTCACCGCAAGTACACCAACAAATCTGTCCTTGTTTTCATTACGAAAATCACTTCATCAGTTTGTAAAATCGTATCACCTGTTGCAAGAATGGTATAATAATTATAAAATAGTTTATATTTTATTTTGCATTTTCTCTTCAAATAAATGTGATATTCAGGAAATGGTTGAAACTGAGAAATAAAATTAAATTGGTTTGCAGGGTGTTATTAATTAGAATTATAGGCACCCTATGACAAATGCTCCAACACGTTTACATTACCTTTAATCTCCCGCTCTGTTCCCTTCCCAAGCATTTGGAGCCAACACACGCAACCTTATCCATACGCACAATAGTACATTATGAAACGATGATGTAATGATGGGTATTAATACCCATTACATCCAGTTTCACACGGTCCTTTTTCTACGACATTTATATGTTAAAATTTTACATTGACTAGTTTCGTGGCAGTTAACTTGAAGGATTCAGCTAAGGCCACTTAGCGAACAGCTACCCTCTCAGAATACTGCAGGTGGCTGTAGTTACCAGTCTGCCTGCGAGGGAGTACTGCGCTAGACAAGTAGGATCAAAGTGAAATTACGATCCAATTTATTTTAAATAATAGTGCACGAAAAAATTACTATTAATAAAATAAATTGAAACTGATAATATAACAACAAACGCAATTTTAATATACACAATTGAACCAAACATTTACGAGAACGATTGTCAATGATCAATTAAGTGTCAATGCTTGGTTTGTAAGCTTCTCTGTGATTGATCAAGAACCTGTATCATAATAAGTATCATGCAACCGCTGGCAGCCATCAAATGACAGTATTATACAATGGGAGTAGAAGAACTTTTTTTTTTTAATTTCATTGCCGCATTTCTTCTGGCAACCCATAATCGCCATGCATCTTGGGTCCTGGACATTTCCTTCACTTCCTCCACTTCCTCGCCTTGCTCTACGTGTGGACCAGCTGCCATGGCTCTGTGCAGCAACTGTTGCGTCGACTGCGGGTTATCTGTCCAGGAGGTACTCGAACTTTGGAAGAGTATGTTCGCGCGATTCCTCCTTCCTCTTTTTGGTTGTACCCTCTCCCCTTTTTACACACTTGCATACACGATGATACGAGTACGTACACCGCACTTCCACTCATGACGAGAGGCCAGTCGGAAGCTTAGCGCCTCCCCAGTGGCTCACAGGGAGGACAGTACCCCACTGGGAGAGATACCTGGAGGAGAAAAATACGCTAGTTGACAGCAAGTCGGCGCTGGGTCTCACGTTACTTGGGGAGGAACACCACCCGACTATTACTTAAGTATTCTTACGGGAACTGATGGCCACAGTTGTCCAGGCGCGCGGAAACACATCATACTTACACACACACACACACACACACACCACATCACATACATACCATCACATACTCATACTCAAACACACACCACACACGCACCACACGACATGCACACATACACACACCACATATACCCACACCACACATACACACACCACATACATACATACATACACACACCACATGCAAACACATACCACACGCGCGCACACACACACATACCACACGCACACTACATGCATGCACACACACACACGCATCACATACATCCCACCACATACTCACACACCACAAATACACACCCTAACTCACACCACATACACACACCCAAACACACACATGCATACCATACTACACACTCAACATGCACTCACACACCACATGCAAGCACACATACGTACGCATACCACATCACATACATTCCACCACATACACGCATCACATGCTCACACACCATATACACGCACACCACACGCACCACATGCATACACATATCACACAACACACACCACATGCACGCACGTACCCACATCACACACACACACCACACACACACCACATACACCATATACACGCACACCAATTTACACACACCATATACACGCACACCACATGCACACACATACCACATACACACACCACACTACACACCACACACACACTCTTACCACATACACACACACACTCACACACTACTTAGTCGCTCACTCCACGACTCGAATTGCCACCTGTGCGCAACACGGAGACGGAACTCCGATTCGGCGTCCTCCGGAGGCGGAGCCTGGCGCGGGGGACCGCAGGGGCGGGGGGGGGGGGGCTAAGAAGAAGAAGGTCAGGCTGCGGTGACGCACACGCGCCAGTTCCGGGTATCCTGCATCCCCGCCACCACCGCCGCCGCCGCCGAGAGAACTTTCTCTGCACCGCCCGCCCGGCGCATCGCGACGCCAGCAACGGACGTGTGCGCCCGCGGAGCGATGACAATGAGGCAGATGGTCACAGCGCAAGCGTAGCCGGCACATGCGTCGCGGTATTGTGGTGTTGACTTTGGCGGCGTTTTCGTGGAGAGGTTGCTACAGAGAACGGACGCGCGGCGCCACGGAGTACAAACGTGTGCAAATCATTAGAATAATAAATAAATTTCGTCTTTTTCTCCTTATTTAGTTCAAAAATATCTTTATATCTGAATGTAAAAGAATGTTTCAATCTGTTTATGCTCTTCACTGAAGACCGTTTGGGATATCTGAGCGAAATTTATTTCCCTCTCTGTAAAGTTTGTGATACTGTATAGCAAAACAGTTGAAGTCGTGGTATTAGTTGAATGTGGATTCCTTGTTCTTTCTGCTTGAGTGTTGCGTTCATATGCCAGAATTGAAGCCTTCTTCTTTGAAGTGAAGCCTACTTCGTTCTTGTCGGCGGTTGATTTTCGAGCGTTCTTTTGCAAAAGTATGGCTTTATGATGGGGTACTTTATTGGTTTTTCTTTATATCAATCGTGAACTTGTTACAGGGAAGATTGAAAACGTTTGTTCGATATTCTTTGAATTTGCGAAACTTAAAAAACAAAGCGACAGAGTTATATTTTCAGGCTGCTAGAGAACGTTATCTCGGGATCACTCAAGGTGAATATACGAAAGTTGGCAACGGTCGGAGCCTGTAGGTGTCCAAGCATTGGAATTTTAATGAGCGCCAAAGTCAGTTTGCGAGAAAGGTAAGATTAAATAAAATTGTCTGTGGGTTCGTTATATGCGATTATTTCATAGTTCCAGGAAGAAGAATTTTTAAAAGGAGAAAGAGCGTTCCGTGCCTCGTAATGAATTTCCTTTTTTCATACAGTGTACCTCGAACTATTTTAATTTACATGTGCAGCACTTATTTTTACTTTCTCGCCTCAGTACGTACGTAGTACAGAGAAAGTATTGTAATCGTGCGGCGAGAATCGGCGATTTTTTTAACAGAAAAACTTTTATTGACGGGCGCTGGTAGCGAAAAAGTGGTTGAATTATGTTCCTATTTGTAGTAAATTACTTCCTGTAACACGATGTGTACTTAGAATCTGTGTATTGTGTGTCCTTAATTCAAAAAAAATCGATTAATAGCAAAACGTGTCTGTCTGTCCGTCTATCCGTAGTGGTCAACGTTAGTACCTAAACTATACAGACATTTTCCCCAAAATCGAAATACTCCGATTGTTCTGAACGAACTCGAAGTCCCGGGAGCTTTAAACCGGATATTTTCAATTTGGAGAATATTAAACATATATCTTCAACGTTTTCAAACTTTGCTTAAAATAGTTCCAATTTTTTATTTGTCCTCAAATATCGTAAAGAACGCATTAAAAATGGCGCAAATCTCATTTTCGTTTCGAAAATTCAGAGAGTTAGACGAAAATGAGACTAGTTAAGGAAGAAAAATCATTAGTACTACTACCCTCTCTCACTCTCACTTTCCCCTCCTCGCTCCCTGTCCCTCTCTTTCTCCCCACTGTCTCTCTCACCCTTCCTCCCCCTCTCTCTCTTTCTCTTTCACACAGACACACACACACACGCACACACGCACACTAGAACAGACACATTAACACATTCACATGCTCGCACGTTTGTATCTCATTATCCATTACAAAACAAAGGAGCCTCCCCCCAACTTCCCGCGCGTGCAGTCAACGCGATAGTTGGAACGTCGCTGGAGCTCCGGCTTTCTCTCGCACCTGGGGCGCAGCGGAGAGGAGAGGAGAGGTCCGGGAGCAGTTGCCCACTACGCACCGTTCATACTCATTCGTCCCGGCGGCAATCTCTGTATCCCCACTGTCACCTCTACCACGGCCCCTGTGGTACCACGCCCCCTCGGTACTTCCTCCCCTTCCGTACCTCCAATCCTTTCATTAATTCCAACCTTTCGTTGCCACCACTTCCTTCGTTACCCTCGTCCCCATCATTATCTTCATCTTCTTCGGTACCTCCACCCCCTTCATCAGCACTCACCCTTCGTTACCCTCGCCCATTTCGTAACATTACTCCCTTTGGTACTTCCAATCCTTCGTTACCACCAACCCTTCATTACCCACGCCCATTTCGCAACATTTGCCCCCTTTGGTATCTCTACTCCCTTCATTACCACTCACCTTTCTTTACCTTCGCCCCTTCGTTACTTTCACTCCTTTCGGTACCTCCACTCCATTACCTCTAACACTTCATTTCCCTCGTCCCCTTCATTACCTGGGTCCACTAAGTTACTTCCACCCCTTCGTTACCTGCGCCCCCTCACCAAGCCCCCTCCCCCACCACGTCCATTTAAATGAATTGAACACAAAATTAAGCTCATTATGCTACGCGTTCAGAATTCTTGCAAATTCAGTCAGCCTTCATACTGCTCGTTGTGTATACTTCGCGAATGTTCATTCCCGCCTGAGATATGGCATAATAGTCTGGGGAAATACATCTTATAGCTCCCCAACTTTTAGATTACAAAAAATAATTATACGAATAATAACCAAATCCCACCTACGTGATTCTTGTAAGCCCCTCTTCATTAATCTAAGAATTTTACCATTACCTTGTCTGTTGATTTACGAATCAGTGGTTTTTGTCAAAAATGACTTGCTTAAGGGTGGGAATATATTTTCAGAAAACGCCGATGTCTATTACTGTAACAGTCGACGTAGAAATCATATTCATCAGGTGACAGTATCAACAGCTCATTACAAACAATTCACATACAATACACGTACATTATTTTACAACACTTTGCCAGATGACATTACACGATTAAATTCGATATAAAAGTTTAAATCTCAAGAGAAATCGTAGAGTAACCTCATTATCTGTGCACGACTTCTAGAATTCAATGGGAAATCTAGATATTCAAATTATCGTTTCCATGTTGTCGCGGCAGGAAGTATTATTCCTTGACGAAGGACATCATGGATAAGAGCCCAAACTTTATTGCTCATTTATCCTTCAAAATAGATTTTATTACATGGGAGCATTTTTTTAAATTCAAAATTCAAGTAGTATATGACTTGATGTAGCGATCACAGAATTTTGAAAACGTGCACAGAACTCACTTCTCCCCATAGCACGTCATACGCAGTTTTAACGGTTTTTTGACGTAAAATAAATAAAAATTAAAATAAATAAAAGTACTCAGCTTCCTTTCTTCCCTCTCTCTGGTTCCTTTCTTCCCACAGCCCGTCTCTCCTCTGGCCTCCCCCTTCCCTCCGCCGTCTCCGTCGCAGTTGTCACCGTCCTCCCATTCGTCCCCTTCGACCTCCGCACCCTACCGGTTGCATCCACACTATTCTTTTTTTTATTCTTATTTATTATTTGATTGTTTTTGTACATAGATCAGTTCCTATAAAACTATACATATGCAGAGATGGCTTAACTTATAACACTTAACCTAACTTAACTCTAATACAGTGGTTGAGGAAACCATGATGGCACCTCATAGATATTATTCTAGGTCTGAAAATAATTTACAAAATATATGGAATGGATATTTATTTTTGATGCGAGTGGGATGAGTGGGGTTTTTACAGAGGTTGAATGGGGATAATGTTTGAATATGGTGAATATTAGAGAAGAACTTATGGGATAGGTAAGTGATGTGGTGAATGATGAGGTCGAGGTTGAATTCATTATGTAATTGATGATGTGATATGAACCAGGGTGCATTAGTGATGGTACGCTTGCATCCACCCTCTCCACCTCCTTGTGGCTTGTTGCCGCGGAGGAAGAGCGGCATTCGCCGGCCGCAAACAAGTCTCGCGCGGGATGAATGGGGAGGGGCAGGGAACCGTTCCGCGCGCGGAGGCCGCCGCAGCCGCGGGCGATGACGCTTAGTCGCGTTTCGCATTACGCGGCGGAAAGGGCGACGTGCTGGAAAGAAGAGGCGCTCACAGTTACTCACCGATAGCGCACCCGCCCCGTCCCTTTCATCTTGGAATATCTTTGATTCGGGTGAATAAGCTGATAAGTCAAATAGTTCATTATGACACGATGATATAATGATGGGTATTAATACACGAGTATTGTAAACCCTACACGAGTGTATTAATACCCATTACATCGAGTTTCATTCGGTACTTTTCGACTACTTTTATAAGTTAAACTTTTACATTGAATCGTTTTGTGGCAGTTGACTTGCAGGATTCAACCACGACCACCTAGCGGACAGCTACCCTCGCATACTGCCTGGGGGTACTGTGGTTTCCAGTCCGCTTACGAGGAGTACTGTGCTAGTCAAAGAGAATGAACGTGATATTACGATCCTATTTATTTTAAATAATATTACACAAAAAATACTAATTATAAAAGAAGTTAAAACTGACAAGTATAATATCATATCAAATGCAATTTTAATGAACACAATCGAACGAAACATTTTCTAGAACTATTCTCAAAGAACAATTAAGTGTCAATTCTTGGCTTGTAAGCTTCTCTGTGATTGGTTAAGAACCTGTATCATAATGAAATTTGTATCGTAATGAGTATCATTATGCAACCGGTTGCAGTCATTAAACGACATCATTATACAATGGAAGTAGAATAAAACTTAATTTTACCGGAGAGAAAAATACAACTTTCAACTGACGTAAATCAGGGATTAATGATATTCAAACCAAGGTAATATTCAAGCAAAACTGTTTGTGTGTAGATTTTTTTTAATATCATTAATCCCTGATTTACTTCAGTTGAAGGTTAATACTTGCTCTCTTGTTAAATTAAATTCTTTTGACTTATCAGCTTATTAACGGGGGTCAAAGATATAATTTGAAGGGTTTCTTACAAGAACCAAACTAGTCCAAATTCGAGATTTTTCAGGATGCAGCGATAACTTCATAGTGTAGAAGTGCATAGGAATGAATTTATGATTTTTCTACATGTTTCCACATGCCTTATATCTTCTATTGGGTTTGATACTTGCCGAAAGGAAGTGTCCCAGTATGTGCGACAGTTGTAGGGAATAATTTGGTGAAATATCTCAATATATGGAATTTTGGACTTCTTTGGCTTTAGAAAGAAATCCTCCAATTTTTACGCGGTAAAATTAAACGAAAAAAACTAATATTTCAAAATTGTAATGATGTTTCTCTTAATGATGTAAGAAAATATATATTCGATCTTACTGTAAACCATATATTTCTTATTTGGTCTTTTGAATTTCCCAATTTTTTTATATTTTCTGCATGTTTTCATCCACTCAATTCAAGTACTATTCAAAATCATATTATTCAAGTTATTTGATGTATTGTTCGTAACTAGCATTTTAGATAGAAAAATCAGGGTCAAAACGTGCTCATTAAAAGCCATTCACCAGCCCGGGCGACTCACAAGCGAGACTCAAGTCGCTCGTTATAACATTGCAAATCTCTTTCCTTCCTTTCCTGTGAGGCGCAATAACAAAACTCTTGGACTCTGCGAGTAGAGAAGAGTGAAAGTAGGGGTTGAAGACACCTACTTTGTGCGAGACCAACTTTGTATTGCCCTTCCCCAAAGAAAAAAAAAATTTTAAAAGAGAGTGTAACTCAAGTCAGTTTGTCGGGAGGTGGCAAAATCTATAGAGAGAATTTTACGATAAAGGAATGTTTGAAACGAAAACATGAGATTCATATTAAAGAAATTAGTTTGTATTATTTTATCATTATAATGAACTATTAAAGAGAGAGAACCCCTCATTTTGGACGGGTTACCTCTGGTATAAAATATATTTCTGGAAAGTGTTTGGAAGCCTTTAGTAATTCCTTGTAAATGATGAACTGACCAGAGCCATTTCTGTTTGAAAAGTAATTCTTCAGAGTAGATTGTAGTGTAAATAATTTTCAGAAGATGAATTTTTCTTGAAATATTTTGCTTTTCACGTTAACGGCCTTTAAAATACAATCTCTCAAATAAGCATGAACAAGGGAATGAGAGAAGCAACAAAGCGGAGTGAGATACTACGCACACAATAAAACAAAGCATACCTGCATGAATACGATGCTTCTTTGTTTCGGGTTCGAATGCGGCCTGTGGAAAGTTCCAAATAGAATGAGTAGAGTATTATACCCGAGTGAATTGAAATCAATATGCCAGATGGAATTTACGGAAACCACATAGCAGTGCCAGACCTTCCATTCCAAAATGCCATATGAGACGGGTAACCCGCAACATTAAACCCTATGAAAGAGTCAGGAAACGTATCGTCCGTCGCCCATTGTTCACAGTATGATTCATTCACCTGGAATTCGCTCAAAGAAAACAACTTAAATGGTTGATTACAGTGACAGACCTCGGAAACTGATAAACTATGATGCGCTTTTAGAATTGCACATATCACCTCCATTATTTTTCTTCTTTGCGAATCATTTTTAAAACATAAAAACAGCTAATCAACGTTTTTAAACAATCATAAAGTTCATTTTTGTATTTTGTATATTTTATTGTTAAGAAAATCCAACTCTTGTATTTACAAAGTTGTAAAATAAATTCATTCATTCATTCATTCATTCAATAAAGCTAATTGAAACATAATGCGTTACACCATGCATAAGTTGCACCATAGTTCACATGAACTTCTTTTTTCTATCGTTATTAAAATTTCATGAACCATTGATTGCTAATTCAAAGAAACAATTCACGCATTGGGAAAGCGACAACCACTCATCACTTTGAGTAAACCGAATGTCGGATTAACGAATATTGGACTGGCTCAGTGTAAGCGATAAATGTATTTTTTGTATGCCAGCATTATAAAAAACCATTTCTGTTGCAAAAAATCATTCATAATCGGACATTTTACAGCACAAATGATACGTATCAACATTTTATGGCAGAAGTGATTGTGTTATCACACATTAACCAATCACAGCAAGAGAACGTCGGGAGGTAAGGTAAACGGAAGAGCGGACCACCGTTTTCTCCTACAGATGTCAAGTACCCGAGACGTCACAAGACAGTTGTCTCGCAAACCTAAGTTTGATTCTCTTACACATTTATATAGCTGTTATACAAAATAGCTATGCAACTCGTTTATAATGTTACTTTATTCAATTCGTACAAATTTGAAACCTCGCTCATAACGCCACTCGTTTTCAAAGCTTAACATTATAAACTAATAGCATAAACTACTATTTTTTCTGTCTATAAAACTTTATAATCTAAAATCTGATGTGTATAAGGAAACGAATCGATGATACTTCTGAAGATGCAAGTAATGATAATGGAGCAAGAGTGGAATGCTAAGCAGGGAAACAAGAGAATGCCTGTGAATCCGTTTTATCTGCCACATTCCAGGTGAATGGATCCTAGCCTCCAGAGGTTGAAAGCTCGCGTGTTAGCCGCCACGCCCTCCTTGAGTTGGATTGATTAATTGATATTTTCAGGGCGTCTGATATATTTTGCCAATTCAACTGATATCACTTGACCGGAACTGTTGTTATGTCTTGCGAGTTTGCGAAAAACATTCCCCTCCTCAACGTGAGATTTGGCGCCTACCTGTACATCGACTTGCAATGGGCTTCCTCGTACGGTTATTTCCACCAGCGGGTCCCGCCCTCTACGGGATAAACTCAGATCTCTCCATTGGTCTCTTAACATGTGTTGTAGTTTAGTGCAGTGCATATAAGTGTGGGTGTAGGTGTGTGTGAGAGAGAGAAAGAAAGAGAGTGAGGGAGGGAGAGAGGGATAGAGAGAGAAAGACAGAGAGAGGGGAGAGGACGAGACAAGGATGAGAATTGGATGAGCACGCGCATGACCCGTTTGTCAGCGTACTCCTCCAGCTTTTGCCTGGTATGATCGTAGAAGCCACCGAAAACTACCACTCAGAGCAGCCGGTCGCTAAACTCCTCTAGTCAGTGGCAGTATTCAACTTAACTGGCAAGCTAGGGTCGGAAATCTTGCAACGGAAAGACCTCGAACACTGGGACCTGCCGGTCAGAATCAATGCAGTGACGCAAGTTGACGATAACGCTATTTCGGTTGGGCAATCAATCACATTATTGGCACCAGTGACTGAATTCGCACTAGCTATCTAGCTAGTGTCGAAAATTGTGCCACCATCGTCTTTTGATTGATTGCTTCATTAGTTATAGCACCAACTGCTAAGGCCCCGTAAGTGTAGTGTGTGTTTTTATTGTGGAAGGTGGAGGAGATCTTTCTGAAGAGGAGATCCGGTGCCGACCTACCCGTCGCCTGGTGCACCAACTGCTAAGGTCCCGTAAGTGTAGTGGGTGTTCTTATGTGGAAAGTGGCGGAGATCTTTCTGAAGAGGAGATCCGGTGCCGACCTACCCGTCGCCTGGCGAGAGTTTTTCCCAACCGGTATCTTCCTCCAGCGGGCCACCGCCTCAGCTGACACAAACTCAAAACTTCGGAATTTTCTCCCGGCATATGTTGTAGTGTAGTGCATGTAAGTGAAAGCGTATGTAGGTAAGGGATGAGGATAAGACAGGGAAGAGGAAGGAAGGATCGCCCGCGGTCCTTGGCCCATTTTTAGGGTACTGCGTCGGCATTGACCTGGTGTTGATCGGAGAAACCACGGAAAACTACCGATCTGAGCAGCCAACTGCTAGAATTCTCTTCCAGACAGCGACCGAATTCGACCTAGTTGAAAAGCTAGTGTCGAAAATCCTGCCACCATGGAGACTCGAACCCTAGGACCTCCGGGTCAGAGACGCTGCATTGGCAACACCGAAGGCTTTGCCGCATTTCCGCTTTCCTTCACCCCCCCCCTCCAGAACCGCTGTGCAGCATCGGCGGCGGCGACGGCGAGCGCGTCAAGAGGCCAAGAGAAAGCGGGCGGTGCTGGCCAGCTGGGCGCGCGCTGCCTGCACAGCGGCCCAGGTGCCTCCGTGACGTGTGGGGTTGGGGAGAAGGCCGTCGCCGCCGCCGCCGCCGCCACCGACGACGACGAAAGCGGAACGGGCGTCGCGACGCCGTGTGGCGCGAGGGCAGCGGCGGCGGCGGCGGCGGCGGCGCAGGCTGGGGAAAACCGTCGTCTGCGCGGGCGGACGCTAAGGAATTTCGACTGCTCTTTCCCTGCGCCTCTCTCCACGCGCTAAGTAGCTGCACATGCGCAGTGAATCCGGGACATTCATTTCGTCGTTGCTGATGGACAACCTCCTATGTGATGGAATTGGCGATTTTTAAATTTTGGTACCAATGATTCTTCATTTGCTTGTTCTTTAGTTTGTTAAGACATTTTCTCCAAAAAACTAGAAATTGTGCTCTTAAAGTAGAAAATAAAAACCTATGTGACCTTTACAATTTATTGATGATAGAATATCTGGTTTGCGGTTAGTTGCTTTTAGAAAAATATTACAGTAAGTAAATATTTAACACTACTATATACTATAAAGTATAGAATGCCTAAACGTTGCCAACTTTTGAATATTGGGTCAGTTTATATTAATAAAAGAAAGTACACAGAAATTAGGGAAAGTTAAGTTAATTGTTGTGATGTTACCTCCAACCTCTTTAATATCGTTTATTTACGTTGACATCTAAAGCTTCTACTAACACACTTTCTGAAAAGGCCATCCGTTGCGAAGCGGTAACAAGTAATAGCGTGGAAAATTCTCGGAATAGCGGTGACGTCAGTCACGGTCTATCTTGAGAACGTGCGTAACGAGACAGAATCGGCGGCGATCTGCGCGAAGCCGAAGCCACGACGGACGCGAGGCAGCACGCGAGCTCCTCTTAATTACCCCAGAATAAACCTCCCCTCCCACGCGGGCACTCGCCAAGCGTGCCGGCACTCAGATCCGCCCCTGGAGGCAGGGTTGCTCCATTCACGATCGGCCGCCCGCTCGCCCTTGTTAAAAAGCCGCACGCCAATTAGCTGGCGGGCGAAATTTAGAGGCGGTTACGAGCTGCGGGGAAGTCAATTACCGGGGCGTTATCTCAGGCGGCGGAGGAAGAGCCGCGCTCTGAGAAACCGCCCGCTCTACCGCTTCGCCACTCGCCGCCAGCCGTGCTAATGCCCCTCGAGCACGTCACCGCGGAGGTGTGGATGGCAGATGGCCGTTATCTGCCGAGAGAGAAAGAGAGAGAGGGAGAGAACGAGAGCGTGCGAGAACGAGAGAGCGAGAGGGAGAGAGCGAGAGGGAGAGCGAGAGGGAGAGGGAGAGGGAGAGCGAGAGAGAGAGGGAGAGAGAGGGAGAGCGCGAGAGGGAGAGAGAGGGAGAGAGGGAGAGAGAGAGGGAGAGAGAGAGCGAGAGGGAGAGAACGAGAGCGTGCGAGAACGAGAGAGTGAGAGAACGAGAGACCAAGAGAGAACGCAAGAGAGACGTAGAAGTGCCGAAGGAATTGAGATTGAAGCTGTTCTGGTGACTTGGAGAAGGATTGCGGGAGAGGTTGACGGTAACTGGGTTGTGAGTGGGCAGACAGGCCGACGAGGGCAGGTGACAGGGACGAGAGTAGAGAGGGTGCGGATCAAGATGAGCGAAGATACAGACGCCGGTGAAGGCGGTTACGAGGGTGAGAACAACGGAGGCTGCGAGGATGGCGAGGTAGAACCCACATAAACCTTGTTCCTTCGAAACAGGAATGAGTAGTGAATGAATACGTCACGATAATTCTTGGCGATTTAGTAGACTGTATTTCATGAGTCATGTTGATGTGATTGAATCAAGAAATAAAAGGACTTCCCGAGAAATGTGCAGGTAGAGACATGTATTGAAAATGATTCTGAAATAAGGTATACAATTGAAAAAAAAATTTAAGAATGTTTATAAATATACTGTCAAAACATTTTGTACAGTGTTACAAATTTTATCTACCTACTGTTTGCTATCTTCTGTACGTACTGCTTGATATCTTCTTGAAATATCTCATTAAAGACTTTAATGATCCTTTTAATTAGTAAATATAATAACAGGGATGTTTGTTTATGTCTAACTAAAATATCTATCAAATCAATAAACTCTGAAAATCAATAAACACTGAAATATACCATAAATAGAAAAGTAAACAATTAGTGAACTTCCTAGACAATGGGCAAATTATTTACCCCAATATGCTCCTATGAAGGAATACAGCTTTATTTACCCATTAAAGCAGCAAATAACATTACTGTGTAAAATTCCAACAGAGCACTGCGTATGTTCTGCTTCGAGCAATGCGTCCCTTCCAATCCTTGCATCACAGCACCAAGGACAGACGTCCCGCGAGGTGAGCTCAGGAAGGCAAACAGGGGACACTGCTGGCGGGTGCTCCAGTCCTCCAGCTCGCTCGGGGAATCCCCGAGTGCTCAGCATCGAGAATATTCCATTACATATCGTTGGAAAATTGTGAAATACGTAGAAAAGCGAATTTTAAATAATAACAATAACAATAATTATTGTAATAAATATAATTATATGTACATATATTATAATTATATAATAATAATAATAATAATAATAATAATAATAATAATAATAATAATAATAATAATAATTTTGTATTTGGCGTTCTTGAGTCGGTAGTCCGACTTCGCCGGCCAGCTACTGGTGTCCCCCATGGCTGGGTCTAGTTAAATTCCGATGCTTGGAGGTAAGAGCGACATGAGGCGAACATGACGTATTCTCTTCACCGTAACTGGAAAGATCCGCCTGCTTGAGCTGTTTTGTTCGTCACACTGCTACAGAAACTAGGACGATTTTAAAGGAAAAATACAACTCCATTTTTGCCTCGACCGGGAATCGAACCCGGGTTGTACCTTTATAGGGTTGTACCTTTATAGGGTTGTACCTTTCCTTTAAAATCGTCGCAGCAGCTGTGTGACGAAGAAAAGCTCAAGCAGATGGATCTTGCCAGTTACGGTGAAGAGGAAACGTCATGTTCGCCTCATGTCGCTCTTACCCCCAAGCATCGGAATTTAACTAGACCCAGCCATGGGGGACACCAGTAGCTGGCCGAAGTCGGATTACCGACGCAATAACGCCAAATACATTATTATTATTATTATTATTATTATTATTATCATTATCGTCATCATCTTGTGCTCCTATTGTATTACATACATTGTATACATACATATTTTGAAGTTAGGTTACTTGTAACGGCATAGATGGAAGCCCCCATATGGGCAGCCATTTCGTGAACTCGTCAAAACAAAATAGAGGCGCCGCGCGAGCGGGAACGGGGCCTCTTCGGGAACGAGGCAGGAGCGGGAACGGGGCAGGTCTTCCGTTGGCAGCGCGGGCGCGCGCGTGGGAGAGTTGCCTGTGGGACGCCACCACAAGTGCTGCAGAGCGTAGCGGGACATCCCAACTCCCGCTGCCGCGGGCGTCCATGCGGTGTAGGCGCTCACCCGCGGTGGACGGGACTATGGGCACGATCCGGAACACCTGGCCAAAATTTCGTCTTCTCTTCTCCTCGACGTGTTCGGTTTTATTTTCGTCTGTTCGTGGGGCCACTTTCTTCTAGCCCGACCTGAATTTTCTTCTTTCTTGTGGGCAGTAATATCGAAATTATTTTTGGTTAGACTATCGTTAATTACTTTTGGAGGGCGTTTTACTTAAGAGTTTTATCTCTTCAGCTTCATTTTCTGTTTCCTTCTGTTTAAACAGTTTGATCGTTTTCTTCTAGGCCGATATTCAGTCTTCTTTTTTTTTCCCTTCGGACGGTCATATCGAAATGTTTTTGGAGAGTCAAATTTTGTTTGAATTCTTACATTCTTTGAATACGTTGTACCCGAAGGTTTTGATAACTCCCTGAGTTGTTTCTAGATTCTGAACGGTAACCGATTCGGAAAAAACACATTTTAGTTCGATTAGGAAAATGGTCAAAATGTACAAAAGCTTTATATTGTTCAGAAAGAAAGGATTTATTTTACACTGCTGATGACAAATTCGAAAAAAAAACTTTTTAAGTTATAAAAATAGTGATTAACAATAAATTGGAATTTCAATAAAAAGAATATACTTAAGTATTGTCAAATAACTTCTCCATACAAGAGCTGCGCGCACTTTTCTTATTTTACTACATTGCCTAGGCCTCGCTGTGCAGTGAGACAGTGGCATACCTTTTTCATTTTACTTTGTGTATTACTTTTTTCCAAAAATTGGTATATGAAGAATTTTCTGTCGCATACAAACGTTTATATTCATTTTCCAGATACACTTTTCTGCTGTACCAGCTCCTTCCATTAACACACTTATTTCTAGTTTTCCGTCGTTGACTGGACACTCTTGTCCCTTCAGAGGAGTGGCAGTTTTTTTCTTATTTTGTTTTTATGATTCTAACGTTCTGACTTTTCATTTTCCATAGTTAAAATCTGCGTACTTGTATGTGAATGAAGTGCAGTAATTAATTATTAAAATTATTTTTCGTTTAATGCGTCCAAAGAAATGTATGCAGCAATTGCCTGTATAAGAGGATAAGTTTAATAAAATTCATTATTTTTCAGAAAACTATGGGGATGGTTAGAGTAATTTTATTTTGTAATGAATGCTTTAACGTCGAAATGCGTAATATTTTTAAATTTATCGCACCCTCTGTAGATTTTTTAAACACTTTATGGTTCTTTTGGTCTCGTGAATGGCATTTGCAATATTGTATTTTTCTTTTTAACCTTGCATTACTGAACCTCTTACAATAATAATAGTTGAAAATGCTTTTGTTGTTTGTATAAATAATCACTGTTTTCTATTATTTTAATTAACTTTTATTCGAAGCATCGCTGGGAGAAGCTTATTTGTTTTTCTTTTCAGTGCATTCATTATTTAATATGTAGGTAAAAGCATTTTCAAAAACTTATTTTTGATGTCGCTCAGTGCAGTCGTGTCCCATCTGCGTACTTCCGCTCGCAAGTGCGCTTTGCCACTGCCGGTTGAGGATAGAGGGTCATTACGTGGCACCTACACCGCCCCTCTTCCCAATTACCGCGTTGCATCACTCTATTCTGCCGCTTGTTCCGTTGCAGTTCGCAATTAGTTGTGCTGATTACTTTCTGGCCGCCTTTGTGACCATTTGCACTAGCGCCCACCAAACATGTGTTCCCTCCTACATCCTACTTTACTACCCTACACACGGAAATTCACTCACGACGTTTTACAAAATTGCGTTATTGGTTCGTGTGATCTCAGAGCCTTTGTTGTTGTTTTTTTTTAAGAATGTTACTGTCAGAGCTTGCACTATGACCAACTTCAATTGCCACACGTCAGTATTCACTTTCTCTTTCTCTAGTCCCATATAATAAATTTCGCCACTTTCCTTTATCACAAATTCAATTTTAGGTTCATTTTATCAATTCATTCGCTCGCTTCATGTTGCATTTTACTGTTTAATTCATTTCACTGTTTTAATTTTTATCTGATAAGTAGTACATAGTTAAGTAACATAAAAATCGATGTCCAGATTTACCCGAAAATATACGCCATGAGGAAAATCTAATCATACATATGTACTGAAATTTGTAAACATTAGTATATTCTACAACATTTTATACAGATTAGGTCATTTTGAGAAACACGCATGTCAGTGAGTGCGAACCAAATTTTTCAAGCTAGAACAGAGCATAGTACCTTTGATTACGAATCCAGTTAAACGCATTCAGATAAAACAATTTTACTTATTAAATGATTTATGAGATTTAGTAGATAAAATGGGCATCATATGCTTCGTTTCAAATATTTTAATAAATGAGATTTGCGCACGTGATATAATATCGTAAATTATAAGGCGTGCAAGCCTCACTCGATACAGGTTGTTTTGCATATATTTTTTATGTTCTGTTGTCTCAATTATTTTGTATTTTATGTCCTTGTATTATTTATTTTCTGTCTGTTTTATCAGATGTTATCAATCTGTTATACCAGAAGTATATGTATTACGATCAATATCTCATAATAATCTTAATTTTCTGATTAATCTATTGTGTTAGAAGTTATTTGTAAGCTATTTATAAGAAGTTATTTACGTCGTGAATATACTCGAAAATTTGTAATAGATTAATCCTGTAAACAAATAACTAATAAAATTGAATTGAAAAATATAAGACGTTAACGATTTTCAATTTAATCGTTTTATCGTAATTGCCATTGTACAATACCCTTACTAATGACACGAGAAAGCCTGTGCTTTTTTTGTAGCTTTAGTTTACCAATAATTTAACTTCTCCAGTAAAATTTTTAATTTAAGGAAGTACTTTTATACGTAAGCGACAACTTTATTTTCTAGAATAATGTTTTCTATAGTACTATTTATACTGTATCTCATGGAAACATACAAGGAGAAAATGTTATACAGATATTAATACAACATATCTTATTGATTTTGTTAATTTTGATTATCATCCTAAAATGTATAAATGAACTTAGTAATCGTGAAAAAGCAATTATCTAATGATACACGTTGTTGTTACTGTTGAGCCTGTAATTGCGTTATAAGTTATAGAATCATGTAAACATTTTCTTGCTAAAATATTTAATGGGAACTTGAAAAAAATTATTTCAGGAGTCTTCTGCACAAAAAACGTTTTCGATATTATGTATTTCTTCACTTGCAGTGGAGTAATGATATATTAACAATAGTAAGTACCGAGTACTATAAATGCAGGAATGTTACGTTAGGATTGTTATTGTACAAAATACATCACATGGTTATATCAATTGACACTGTAAACCCCTCTCTCCTGAAATTATAGTTTACCACTATCTCCTGAAAGTGTAGGCACTTGCCCCAAGTGACTGTTGTGATCATACATGATTTCTCCTAATATGCTTGAAACCCTTCTTAAGTTAATGATAACGGATATAGTAACTTCTTAAAGAGTCGAAAATCAGAGCCTGAAGTTCTCATAAAGAGAGAGTTTGTCTTAGAAAGGAGTCCACAGAAGTTAATTTCTGGGAGAATTCTACCGTCATTAAAACGCATCCTCAAAGAAAGACGAACAATATTACATTGCATTGCATTTCACTAACACTCAAACCAATTTCATTAATTCACTTATTTTAATAAAATTGATTGGTTTAAGGCTGAGCAGAGGAGTTTGAATATAAGTGTTCAAAACTGTGACATACTTCTAAAGTTTCCGTCTGAAATATTTATAACGAGATATATTATTTCGTCTTGAATGCAAAGTACGCTTAAATGTATGTTTACGGTTTTTGTATGTTGTTCATATGCTCGCACGTTTGCTCATTATGTTCATGTGGAGGGAAATGTGCGAAACTAAATGAATGAATCTCCTTGTCCGCAACAAAGAAGTAAATTGTGCTTTGTATGTTTCTGATAAAAAATTGTTCACTCGTAGGGACACTTGAATGTGCAGCGTTTGTTTGTAAGTGAAAACGTTTTTTAAATATGAAAAATTATTTAATTAAAATATTAAAATTAACATTCTTCATTTTTTAAAAAGTTAAAAAATTGAATTAATTAAAAATTTAAATTATGCGATAATTTATTTTCTTCAAAGTACTAAATTCCTTATAAACTATATTACAATAATATTTCAAGAGGTGGAAATACATCATATGAATTACTTTCCTGATTTGTCGATCAATTTTCTTTTGTACACAAATACATAGCATTGCAGTTACTCCGTACAGAAATACCTATTGGATAAGGAACTCTATATGCTCACTTTAGAAACCTTAGGCAAAATATAAAGTTCATCCAAGACTTAAAAACGCGAACATATTCATTCTGGTCTACCAACTTAAACTTAACAGTGCGTGATTGTGATGTCTGTCATGCTCTAAAGTGTTGTTATTTTAAACAGAAAAAAACTACGTTTGAATGATGCAGCTGATGAACGAAAAAATGATAAGTAAATCTGTTAGTGAACACTGATTCAATATTTAATCAAAGTTCTTACTAAACGTAACCGATTGGGA
Source organism: Teleogryllus occipitalis (assembly GCA_011170035.1). NCBI lineage: Eukaryota > Metazoa > Arthropoda > Insecta > Orthoptera > Gryllidae > Teleogryllus > Teleogryllus occipitalis. Next base: position 126,943 of record BLKR01000781.1, on the reverse strand, counting down.
TTCGTTTATTCCTTTTATAAAAACACATCTAGTCGTTTCACCCAACTATGCTCACGCGCGGTTTCTCAGTTTGCACGAATGTATTTTCTTTCTCTTTAATGTGTTTGGCCTTAGGAACCCCGTGATTTCAGAACCTTCCTAGGAACTTGTTTTAAATCATTCTTCCGGTTCGGTGTGATCAGTGTAGTTTTGGAGTAATCAACGACTGCGCACTCTCAGTGGCGTGAAAACTGTCATCGTGAGCTCAGAATATTCAGTTAGGAAGAGAACGATCATTGGCTTAAAACTAAAATAACAATTTGTTTTAATGTGGAGAAACTTTTTATGATTTTTAAAAATACTGTTAATTTTTCTACAAACTAACGAATTCGGTTCTAAACCTATTTTTGTCTCCACCGTATGTTACAATACTGATCATACACTGTTGACTTTTTTTAAAACATTTTTAACTTTCGCAAGAATTTTCTCCGCAGCTTCGTTTTTTTACCTTGGATAATTTTCCCTGATCTACGAGTTCTTGATTCGGTATTTTCCTCCTGCGGACTCTCCGTTCTCCCGCTACTACTGGCGTTCCAAAAGATGGCGCGACCACTGTAGGGTTAATATTACAGAAGGCTCGAGCACACAGACTAACTCTCAGACGCGGCCTGTTATTGTCGGGTGGTGAGAGCTGTTACAGCAGCTGCGGCAGAGCAGGGATGTCTCCTCGTGAGGAGAATTCTACGACGGAGCTAAGCGTTGGGACACACTGGGGAGCGTTCAAATTATAAGAGGCATCCAATGAAACCGTCGTGTAAAGAAATGCATTCGAACAGAAAAACATTTTAGACACACGTGAGCAGAAACAGAAGTTCAGCGTGCAAATAAATATAACATGTGATAAAGAGTATGATAAGAGTATCACACACACACACACACACACACACACACACACACACACATGATACGTCCCACATGAGAGTGAAGGGTGAAAAAGCATTTCCAACAAAAATATATCATTGTTTCATATTACGTAAAACATTTCTTGCCTCCGAATCAGTATTTCCACTAATTTCTAAATCTAACTGCGATTGCTGGTGATTGTTCTGTTCGAATAGTGAAACCTCAACCTTTGGCATAATATGGTATTACTATTCTCTACCCACACTTGGGAATAGTGTTAGTAACACCTGTTAAATGCAACAATTAAATACAATTTATGTTGAACTGAAATTTGTTCCCTAACTTCTTGTCTTCTTTAGTAAAAAAAAGTAAAGTAGCGCTTCTCTCCCAAACGTCAAAATATGTTTTTAAATGTGTTTTTCGTTACATAATTTATTTTACAAAATTATTAGTGCTCTTACAAATGAATGGCATTTGTACTGCTTTGTACTTCAGTGTTTTCTAGGAACTCCTAGAATATTATTACAAATACAGAGTCTTCGGGTGGCCAGGTATTGTCTTGCAGAGCCCCAGAGGCTGCAAATAACAGCATTCCTTAATCCTGGTATCATATATGCTTGTTTATATCAAGTACTACACCTGGGGTCTTTTTGGACCCAAGCTTTACTGACTATTGCAAGTGGTAAAAATGAATGTATACGGCAATATATTGGGTGTAAATATTTGATTTTATAGAAGAACACCTTTGCTAAGTTATTTTCAGTAACATAATAAATATAATTTATTTGTATTAAATATTTCATAAAAAGAATAACCTCCTCCGTATGTAGCCTCCATTCTTGATTCATAATGCATGAGAAATATTTATAAGAGTTCGCAAAAGTTATTTCGAGATAAATCAAATGCAAGACAAAAATTGACGGTATCAGACAATTTTTTTAAAGCTTTGACTATATGTTTGAAATGAGAATGGCAAAATTAAAGACTGTACCTTAGGTTAAACCGGTGCAATGTAATGAAAGAAATTAATAACTCTCTAACAAAATTTGGAAAATATGTGACAATGGTTAAGTACCTGCTTAATAAGTGAACGAAGGCATATCAAGAAGACTGAAATTCACCTGCAAATATTCAGGAAGTATTAACAAATTAATGAACGTGGGATCCGAAAAGACACCAGATATGGTACGAGAGTTAATTTTGGACAAACTATCATTAGTATATAGTTCCGAGAAAAACAATAATTTTGGGAAGCCGTGAAATTTGGGATACTTTTTTAGTGGAATTAATTGTATTAAAACTTTCGATTTCTTCTAAGCAAGGAAAAATATTACGAAACTGACTTGTGTAATAAAGATTATCAAGACATTATTCAATGTACAGATAGTTGTAGATATCTGGGAATCATTTTACTCGTAAATAGTAAGTCAACTTGGAACATGTGAATTCAGCATTAAATAAAGCTTGACGAAGTCTTCACTTTGTAATGAGAAATTAAAAAGGAGGAAATAAGTCCAAAGATTTAGCATACACGTCATTAGTTAGACCTTTACTCGAATACGCCGCGAGCTGTTGGGAGCTTTGTCGAACTGGGGAAATACAGAGCAGTGAACACGTTCAGAAACGAGCGGCTAAGTTTGTTGTAGGAAGAAACTTTAAAGATTTGAACATTAAATCTATTCTTGGGTGGGAAACATTAGAGACAAGGCGAAGGAATCCATAGAGCGTATTTGGGGTAAGGCAAAGCTTGGGAAGAAATCAGAAGTAGGCTGGAGAAGGCATCGTACACTGGCAAAAATGACCATAAATATAAAATTCATGATAAAAAGTAACGTATGTAGAAAAGTTTTCAATTGTGAATAGAGCGATACGAGACTGGATTAGATTACCTCCAGCACGGTTTCAACAATGTTCGTTTACTAAATTTTAAAATAATTTAAATAACTATTTTGTGGTAGTGATATTGTTTAAAAGTAATATTTAAAAATATAAATAAATAATTTGTCTTTGGCAATATTGTATAGATATACCAAGTACACTACCAAGAGTATTGGCAGAAGTAAAGTATAAGGATCTACAGCACATTATTTTCTATTATTTGTAATGTAATATTTACTTCCAACATTCTTAATTGTATCAAAACTGGGAGTACTCTTGTATTATTGATCTTCTTCTTCTTCTTCTTCTTCTTCTTCTTCTTCTTCTTCTTCTTCTTATTATTATTATTATTATTATTATTATTATTATTATTATTATTATGTCGTACGCAAAAGATTCAAGGTTCCAAATGTTGAATTGTTTTTCAAAATTTTTCGAATGTCCTTCGGGATTCGTAGGCCAATGTGGGCTTACTAATTGCGCCTCGCCCAAGCGCTTAGGCACAGCATACCCTCCCTTATCTGGGCCTTGAGCTGGCATTTATATGACAACTGCTGCACAGTGATGAGTTGTTCCTCGGGGGGCCGGGACGGGACGGGACAGGGCGTGGCGGGGCGGGACGGAGCCGAGTGCGTGGGGCTGGCCGGGCCGGGGCGGAGCGAGGTGGGACGAGGCGAGGCGAGGCGAGCTGTGGCGAGCCGGGGCGGGGCGAGGTGGGTGGAGCATGCGGGGCGGGGCGGGGGGGGAGAGGCAGGGTGGAGCGGGGCGGAGCCGGGCGCGTTGGACTGGGCGGAGCGAGGCGAGACGAGACGAGGCGAGCCGTGGCGAGGCGGGGCGGGGCGGGGCGGGCGGGGCGGGCGGGGGCGGTGGAGCCGGGCGCATGGGGCTGGGCGGGACGGAGCCGGGCGCGTAGGGCTGGGCGGGGCGGGGAGGAGAGCGGCGGCGGGGCGGGCGGGGCGGGCGGGGCGGGCGGGGCGGGCGGGCAGGCGGGCGGGGAGGAGCGGGCGGGGCGGAGCGGGCGGGGCGGGGCGGGGCGGGTGGGGCGGGACGGGGCGGGGCGGGGCGGGCGGGGCGGGCGGGGCGGGCGGGGCGGGCGGGGCGGGCGGGGCGGGCGGGGCGGGCGGGGCGGGGAGGAGTGGCGTGTATCCGAGGGATCATTGCGTACGGCCGCTGCAGGTTCCAGAGCGGCAGCCGCCCGCCACAGCGCTTGGTCGCGGCTTCACGCCCTAATTCGGCCCGCGGCTGCGGCCGCCCACAGCGCCTCGCGCCCTTCACACTCTGGATGAGCCGCCTCCCCCCGCCGCCCACCTCACTCAACTGCACACCACTCACCACCTCTCTCACTCCGCCACCCACCGACCAGCGCCCGCCATCTACAGGCCGATACAACCCACCCAACACCACCACCAGTATATTACTCACCGCTCTCCACTCGCCGACCGTACCCTGCCAGCTGCCGTCCACCGCCCACCGCCCTTCACCAACAGTCCACTACAACACTCCCAGCAAACGTCCCCCGCCTACCACGCACCACCCGCAGACCACGACCGACCACCCACCCCTCTCACTCACCCACCGACCACAACCCGCCACCCACTGTTCAAAGTCCAGCACCTACAGCCCCCTTCAACCCCGCCCCCTAAACGCCCCCTAACGCTGCCCCATGGCTGTTATGCACCACTCACAAACCAGGATCGAGCACCCACCTCCCCCATGGCTCACAGCCCAGCGCCCTCCAGCCTCACAAGAAAGCGACCTATGTTGTTCCTCGTCAATTTTGCTGAATTTTGAATATGTTGTAAGAGGGAAGAATTAAAGTCTCATGTTTTGTCGTGTCTGCGAACAAGCGGAACACAGAAAGCAATGAGGTATAAAGAGGTGATTTTACTAATCCGGATACAATAACCAAACTATATTTTCGAGCGAATGCAATTTCAACATTTACGAGTATCTGACCAACATCCGTTATAAAGTCACTTTCTTTTGGTTTCTTTCATTTATTTCTCTCTTGATTCATTTCTTCCTTTGTTTTTTCTTTCTTGTTTTTCTGTCTTGTTTTCGTTCATTCTTGTTTTCTTTCTACCTTTCTTATTTTTTTATATTTATTTTTTATGTTTCTTTCCTTCTGTATTTTTTCATTATTGATTTTTGTCTTGATTTTCCTTTCTTATTGCTTTTGTCTTCCTTTCTTCTTTTCTTTCTACCTTTCTGTATTTTTTGATTTTCTTTATTTATTTTATGGGTTTCTTTATTTTTGTTTTTATTTATTTATTTTTTATTCATTTGTTTCGTTTTTCTTTCTTTCTTGTTTTTTATTCCTTTCTCTGTGTTTTTATCTCTTACTTTTCCTTTCGTCATTTTTCCGCGTTCATTTTTTTCCCGTTGGGAGCACCAACTGGCGTCGTCACCCAGCTCGGCCGCCGCGTGCCGCAGTGGCGCGCTCCCGTAGCGCGGGCGCTCGCCTCGGCACGTTCCCTGACGGGCGAGGGCCGACGACGAGGTTATCCGGCGCGGCGCCGCGCGACGGCTCGTCAAGCACGCGGGGGTCAACGAGGCCCGGGCCAACCACGCGCGGGAGGCACTGCGCGGGCACGCGCCCCACTGGCGGAAATGCACGAGCTCTGTGAAAAAGTGCAGCACGCGGTTTGACGGATTGCTGCTGTCAAATGGATACAAATAAACACAGTAGACGGTCGATAATCAGGAATGAATTTGGTTCGCTCCTCTTCTGGGTAATCAAATTATGCGGATTTTGGAAGTGAGCCAGTAATGGTCCAGGTTTGGACATGACAAGATCTTGCTCAAATAGTTCGTAATTCTAATGGCTGTAGAAGTAAAGAGAATAAATAAAATAATTAACGTAGTAAAATGTTTATGTTTTTGGTAACAGGAAAAACTGTTCTGTCAGTACTCCACTGGATGTACGGAGTATCTTATTTTATGAACTGTAAATATTGACCAACAAAAATACATTGTCTAATAGAGTATAGTTACAATAATAATGAAAGTATCATGCGGTATTTCATTTTAAAAAAATCTTTTGTGTTTCTGCACACATATTCAGTATTCAGTTCACGTCATCTCTTTGGCCAGAATCGAATACGGGTTTTTAACGGCCTAGATTTTTGACGCCCGAGCTATTAATTCTCTAGTGTATGACTATTTTTCAACGACAAATGGTAGTGCTGAAACAAAAATATTTCTCAACATATTGCATTTCCATTGCGCTAGATTGCGAGCGAGCACAGGACGACAGAGGTTAGATAATTGTGGTAATGAGTACAATAATAATAATAATAATAATAATAATAATAATAATAATAATAATAATAATAATAATGGAGCAACCAGTTAGAATCCGCAAGTGCAATATGAGAACTTAAATGCGAACTCATCCACCTCCAAAACTGGCCGAAATAATTACCCGTTCTTTTGAAGCGCATTTAATCTCTCTTGTCTTCGCTCGTAACCAGACGTTAAACGAACTTTTTTTTTTCAGTCAGACTGGGTAGACATTTACTTAGAGTCTCAAAGAAGTGACACCTATAGCAGACCCTCCCCTTCTGCATATCGGGTTTTTATATCCAGCACATTTCCCTATCTCTGCGGATCTGGCAGTCTGACGAGGATTTGCATCAGCGCATCTGAAACTAGTCGACAATCTCGAAACATTTTGAATTAACAGTGAAACATTAAGTAATGTGAGTGGCAGCTAAAGGCGAGGCCTTATTAGTGGGAAAGAGGCCGCGACGGCGCCAGGTGGCACACGGAGTTAATTAAGATCACACCCTGACGACGCACCGCGCGACCCAATCTCCCTACCAGGAAGTCTCCCCAATTTTACGCTTGCTACGGCAGCTCTCGTAACTCGCGAGATCACCAGCCTCCTTAGCTTCCTTCACTATCCGCATCAATGATAGCGTAAACGCTCTCATCACTTCCCTGCAGGGTTGGGCATTATTTAAATTCATGTACAGTTTTTTATTTTTTTATTTTTTTTTTTACTCTGGTAACTATCGCGTAATTTTGTGTGAAAATACGTGCGAGAAAGTACGTGCAGTTTTAGCACCACTAGTTTTAGAAACTAAGGATAAAATTGAAATACATATTTTAAATACAGTTTGTAATTGAAAAACTGTATTTTTGAATGTTTTGGACATGTATTTTGGAGATACACTTAGATACATGAAATAGATGTATTTGAGAAAAGAAATGCTTAAAAGACTTTAAATACAGATGAAGATGAGGAGGATACTTTCTTTTTGTTTGATTCGTTAGTGAATGAACCTCATTGAAACAAAAATAAAAGCTAATTTCTGCTGTAAATTTGAATTATCTTAATTTTTAAATGATAAATATAAATCATTAAAAATGCAACGATCAAAAATCGTGTGTGGGTTATAATTCTAGTTTTTGTTCATCCGAGCCAGTTGAACGCCTGTGGTCCTTTGCAGGTTTTATACATTCGTAAACCAGGAATTTATTGCCTGATGATTTGTTTAAAAAATTACTCATTTTAAAACGAAATTGCGTTTATTTGTGTTTGACATATTTATATATCATTTTATATTTGATAGTGTTTACACATACACGTTTATTACAGTTATTGTCCTGAAATTTATGAATGACAATTACTAATTTATTCTGATTAAGAATTACAATATATAGTTGTAATAAAAATATATTATAAAATTATTATATTTACTGTATTTTGAGTATTTGACGTATTTTAAATACGTATATATTTAGTAAATCCAAACCTAATGTATTTTGAGTTTGAATTTAAATACTTATTTACAAAGTATTTTGGCAAAGTATTTAAATACTAAATTTAGAGTATGTCGCCCTAATCTGCTTCCCTGTCGATCTTTTTTAACTTTTCTAAATCATGCAGTCATCTTCTTGCTATTAAGAAAAAACGCCATAGCACATTTATGGAAAAGAAATAATTTTTTTTTCAATCATCCTGGCCAACAGTGAAAATCTTTCCGGCTTGAAAATAGCAATTTCTGATTTACTTGATAATGGAAAAAAAGAAAATGACGTTTGAAACTTGCAGTTAGCACTTGGTTCTTAAACATAGCCCGTATAAGTTATGAAGAATTTAACGCTTGGAGATTGTGTTGGCATATCTGAGCACCGGGGTATGGGTAATTGTTCCCACCGGAAGAGTACACTCAAGAGTCAGATGTAGACGAAGACTGTAGAAGGTACCCTTCACCCTTCAAGGTATTTACTTCATCCTTCATCTTCAGAGCATTAACTTTTAATTCCTACATTATCCCCTGGACTCCTCCCCCGACAACTCGGTGCTGTAAGTGACCAACAAGGAGAGCGATTCCGTCAGAACATTTTGCAAATGGAACGAAGGTATAAGGGGAAATCGAACACTGCTACGTAGCCGGACTACTGTTGGACAGTGCCAAGAGTAGATACAGAAAAGAAGTACAAGCGACGAGCAAAGAGAATATGTTAATGTGAATAAGTCCTTTTATTTGAGGATAGTGAAGCTGTTAAATAAGACTTTGACATACTAATGTTACATTTATTGTTCTCTATCCCAAATTAGGGCACTTTGACTATAATCAGGAAAAAAAGAATGACGAAATATATTTTTAATATTTCTCCTTGAAATTAATGTAACTAAAAAACTAGAGCTAGCCGACCTGGATGGCCGAGGTGGCTAAGAGCGAGTACCGACTCAGCGCTTTGGTCCGAAGGGTCGCGGGTTCGAGTCCCGCCTTGGGCATGGCTGTTTGTCCCTTGACTTTGTATGTATATGTTGTCGCGGAGGGCCTCGCGTTCTGCTGACCCCCAGATCAGAGGAGCCCGCAAGTGTGTTGGTGTCTAGTGTATGGTCGAATATGCGTCCCATCGGGGCGTAAAGGGTAACCGGCTGTCGGCTGGATAAAAGTCCTAAATAAAAAAAAAAACTAGAGCTAACAAAAGACACTTTTTGTCATATTTGTTTTTCTCGACTGCAAATTGCGGTAGCTTTGCTATTTTGAGATAGGAAAGTATTTCAAAGTGCATTTGAACAGTGTTATCAGTCATTAAACTCTCTAAAGATTTTAAAAAACAAGGTATATTACAATATCATTTGCTACATTGTAATAAAGAATATTATAAATTAATTGTTTTTTAGCGTTTTTTGGAAGCAGTACATAGTCATAGTTTCGGAGTGTCCTTCATTTCCTAAGAAATGTTAAATGGAAAGAGTTATTTACCATTAGCGTATATTCTAGGCTAGCTGCGAAGCACAATGACAAGAAGAGCAAGAAACTAACCGGTAGTCTGTTTCAATACAACAAGAAGATGGGATGATATTCATTTAAATGGAAGTACAGTCTTTGACCGTTTCGGACGAGAAAGAAGACTGTCGAGCGATGAGGTTCCGAAACGAAAAATGCCATTAGAGGGTTATTGCTTTCGCGTGTGCTCTTCAGACCGCGCGGGCATCCAATAGAATGCTTTCACGGCACGCACCAACGGCCCGGTTCCCATTGACGATCGCGTGACTTGCATAAAAATCTGCACTTCTTTCCCAGTCGAGAAGATTCAAAGAATCTCGCCGTCTTTTCTTATTCCTTTTGCATTTAACGCATTTTTAGGATGCGGTATTCCGCTGCATTGTACAGTAGAGTGACTCTGAAACGAAATCGTTTGAGCATCTATTAACGTAGCAAATGGCAGCCACACGCCGTAATTGAAATATCCGAAAGGAAACCGTATTCTGTGAACTTCGTTTCGTGTAGAGACCGTGAAAATTTTGGGACGTGAGTACATGTAACTGACATTATTTTTATTTTATTTTATAGATAAAGTCTTCGTCAGGTTTCCCCTAATGCCGATTAAACAATATTTATAACATGTTAAAGAAATTGCTAAAATAGTGAGCTTTGAGTGACCTAACAGCAAAACGTAGTGCAATGCTGTATCAATATTAAAACACAGCGATTTATTACAAACGAAGCGAAAATTCAAAAACCTTCAAGAAATAACTCTACAAATTATTCAACTTTTTTACTCCTCCGACAATTGCGATGCTGTGACGAACATGGAGAACGATTCCATCCGGATATTTCGCAAATGGAACGAAGGTATAATGGAAAATGGAACACTGCTATGCTGCCGAACTACTCTGCGACAAGAGAAGAGACAGAAAAGAAGAATAAACAATGAGCAAAGAGATGTTCACGTGAATAAGTCCTTTTATCTGAAGATAGTGAAGCAAGAGTTCGACGTACTAATGTTACATTCATTATTCTCCATCCTAAACTAGGGTACTTTGGCAATAATCAGAAAATAAAGAATTACGAATTATATTTTTAGTATTTCTACTTGAAATTAGTGTATCTAAAAACCAGCGTTAACAAAAGAATATTTTTGTCATATTCGTTTTTTTCGACCACAAATTGCGGTAGTGTTTCTATTCTGAGATAGGAAAGAATTCCAAAGTGCATTTTTGTTGAAGTCTTGTCACTCATCAAACTAGAGACAAAAGGTCGTTCGTGCGTAGTTTAAACTTGTAGCGCAGCTTTACTACAGGCGTCGCAATCAAACAAATATTGATGATCGAGTCACTCAAAGTAGTAAGAAATACGGTAACAAGGTATTCTTTTAAAATGAAATCTCAGATAACGCGTTGTATTCTTTGTGTAACCGTTAATCGTTGACCTATGCCTATTTTCTCTCCCCATTATTTTTCTTTTGACAATACCATGCGTATGTTCCATTAAGATTCGTCAAAGTTCTAGAGTTCAGGATGAGTTTATATTTTGTGTTAGTGGAACTCACACAGCACTTACACAGCAGGTAGGTCTCTTTCTTCATGACGTCCTACCTACAGGCAGTCATATACGCCCGTTTCTGTGATTCTTGTTTATGCCGTTAAGCCTCCATTCCAGTGCTCACACGAGCCAGATCGCCGTTGCGTGTGCCAACGGAATGACCTCAACACGTGTTCGTATCTCGACATGAATCGATATACTAATAAACCGTGATTTATTTTCTTAAAGATGCACTGGAGATCAGCAAAACCAGCTACATTAAATATTTAAGTATATTTTGTCAAGATTTCCTTGATATATGAGTATCCTCATAAATTAAAGTAAATAGTCACAAATATTAATTCAACTTTCCATCGTGAATCATGATTGATGAGATACGTTCGACTCCCTCCTTAGTGAACACGAATCTGTCTTTCGATGTTCAGTGCGTAATTGATTCGCCATTACATAATATGCAAGTTTATTATAATTTGCGTCAAAACAAATGTCGGGCATTGAGAACCACATCGTATTACACGATTGACCCTGAGCAAAAATAAATTTGTAGAATGTGCATTGAAATATGTGATGTTTCGGGAGCAACCAGTAATGCCATTTGTCCTTGCTGCGGCAGGCAGGTGTGCGCAGGGCGTTGTTGGTTAGGAGCAGCGGTCGGTAAGCAGGCCAGAGGCGGTCGACGGTTGCGGGAGCAGACAGCGTGGCCTGGCCCGGTTGGCGTAAACAATTAGCGCCAAGAGTGGAGCGGAGGGCCAGCGCCGGGCACGAGACGCGCGGAGTAGTGCGGCTTAGAGATGGCAAAAAACATTCATGTTTTTGGTTGGTTGGTTAGTGATTCCGGGCGCGTCAACAGCTTAGATCATTACTCCTGTAAGGGTAGTGCTTGTTTTTCATCGGGAGATGGCGGTGATCTTCCCCCGCCGGATTCGGCGCCGACCTACCGTCGGCTAACAGGGTTTTCCCCTAACCAGGACTCTCCCACCAGCGGGGCACCGGGACAAGCTCTAAGCTTGTCACAGCCGGGACAAGCTCTAAGCTCCCGATCGGTCTCCTGGAATATGTGATAGTGTAGTGCATGTTAGTGTAAGTGTGTGTTTAAGGGGATAGGATAGGACAAGGAAGAGGAAGGAAAGATCGCCCGTGGTCCGTGGCCCGTTTGTTAGGGTACTGCTCCGGCATTCGCTTGGTGTTGATCGGAGAAATCACGGAAAAATAACGATCAGAGTCGACGTTTTTAAATCATCCGATGTTTTCTATCAGAAAGAATCTATTCGAATAGATATGTTTTCTATCAGAAACATCAATATATTAACATCGATATTTTGCTTTCGATGTGTTCTTTACATCGATATTTTGTTGCGAAAACATTGATGGTTTTTTCTTTTCCTCTTTTTTTCTTTTAAATAAAGAGGTGTAGGCATGTTGTAGAGTAGCAGTAATCCACATCAATGTCATTATTTTGCGTCATCCTCTTTATCACGTACATTTTACTTGTGCAATCTGAGGGAAATTTAGGTAGTTTTACTTCGATGGTGTATGAATGAAAGTGACTAAATGATAAAGTAACGAAACACGATGTTTTTTAATGTTAATTTTATTCTTTACATTCGATAATAATTTTTATTAACATATTACTAACATGCTGGTAACCAAACAATAAAGTATATCTCTTTTACGCACTGGAATTAAAAATGGATAGGAAAATAGTATGTTTATTAGTCTATAATTAAAACATCGATGTGTTAAACATCGATGTTTTTTCGTGGATGTTTTCATCAACATCGAAAATCCTTTTGCGATGTATCAAAACATCGATGTTTTGGTAAAGTTTGTCATCACTAGTGCGGCTGGCCCCTTACTTCTCTTGAGCCTAGGGTTGGCAACCGCCCTCCATTTGGGAGGACGTCCTTCATTGACGTCGATTGTCCTCTCGTCCTTCTTTGTATTTTAAATGACCTCTTTTAGTAAATGTTTAACATTTGTCATTTATTTTATCACATGACTAATGTTCAATCTCGCAATCAAATTTTCAGTCTCGCCGCCAAGGCGCAGCCCCTAACAGCTTTTCCCGCGCGGCTACCCACTATTAAGCGCTTACTTTCACCAACCCCTCACAAGTCGCTCTCTGTGCATACCGGCACGCTTCTACACTTCGGAAACTACTACAAAGGGGCAATAAAAGCATTTGCAGCGTCTTCCGCGCAAACCGCCGTTCACACGGGCCCACGCCCGCCCAGTACAATGACCGCCGCTTCTCGGCGTCGCCAGCTGGGGTTTAAGCCCTCATTAGGGCTGGGCTACCCCGGCACGCGGGGCCCTCACCCCATCGCTCGCTACCTGACAAGCCACCCAGAAACATCTCTGTACAAACATTTCTGGGAATCGCTTCGGGCCTCTCTCGCAAAACTAAGCCCGTCAATGCATCTCGCCGACAAAGGCGCACTGCCGGCGCATCGCCCGCGCTCCTCGGCCACCTGCATGCCAGATGCCTCAATTCCGGTAAAATCGCAAACACAAACGGGCCGCCATCGCGGGCAAATTCGTGCCACCGCCTTTCTCTCTGATCGACGCCAATGTCACGTGACACCCCCCCGGAAGGCACATCACGAATAGGGAGCCGATCGCGGGCACTCCAAACTTGCCCGCCTTACCATAGGCCCAAGTCACAGCCACGTGACTCTCCCCCCCCCCACGGCCTCAATCACACCCGCATAATAAATACTGCGACTTCGCTCACACACGAGACAACGGAGACAAGAGAAAAGACAGACGAGAGAACAGAGACAACAAACAAACAGAGAGACAACAACCAAACGACAACCAGAACAAACAGACAACGGAGACAAGGTCGACTGTTCCTGCTTCGCCTATCAAGGCGATTAGTACGGCCACATCTAACCAGCCTCAAATTCGTGCCACTCGCGAGCCGCAGCCGCCACTTGGCCGAATTCACGGCAAACTCCACCACCAGCTCCGGTCATCTGAGTCCGCGCCCATGCCAGTTCGCACCACCGAATTGCCTGGAGCCTACCTCAGCCCGGACAGCGACACACTCAGCCGAGTGATTTGGGTTGCTGCCTTCCTTGCTTCAAACTGTAAGTAAGCTGCCAAGTGTACTTCAAGAAAGAAGAGCAATCATTAGCTTCATAAACTATCAATGGTCCTCCGGCTTTTTATAAATCAAATCAATTGTACTCAATTATCAAGCAATTAAATTTATTTATTCTACTTGCATATTATCTATCATTGCCCTAAAGGCAAACAATCCCCTGAAACCCGTTCTGATCCCCGTATGTAGTCGCACTCGCAGCACGGCAACTCCCGGCTGCATCTGCTACATATAGTGGTCAATCTCCGGACCGGATCAAGCCAGTGCCATTTCTAGTGCAATACAGCCACTAACTCAATTAATATATCAGACGGGATTCAGGAATTGTTTCTATAGGGAATGAAACTTCAAAACTATTTTTAATCAATTTAATTTGTCTATTCAACAGTGTCGTGAAAAGTGTTAAAATCTAAAACATACAATCATCAAGTGTAATCAAACTTTATCCAGTGCTTCGTTACTTATTCAGTGTTTATATTCTCTATTGTACTATCCAGTATTTTACTAGCCAGTGCATTATTCAGTGTTTGCATTTAATATTGCACTATTGTGTTTTTACTTGCCAGTGCATTATTCAGTGTTTAATATACTATTGCACTATTCAGTTTTTGCTTATCACTGCAATATTCTGTGTTTCTATTTATTACTGCACTATTCAGTGTTTTTTTACGTGCCATTGCTTTATTCAGTGTTTCCATTTACTATTGCATTATTCAGCACATTTACTTATCATTGCATTCTTGTGTGCAGTGTTTCTAGCAACAATTGCACCATTCAGTGATTATTAGCTATTGTATCATTCAGTGTTTTTCTCAGTTTCTATGTATCATTCAGTGTTTTTTGTCAATTTTTGTGTTATTCAGTGTTATTAGCTTCATTCAGTGCCTATTTATGCTCATTGTTTTATATTGTTATTGTATTGTTAAGTGTGCATGTTTGTACAGGTCAGCATCAGCCCAAATCAACGGCTGAGTGTGTGTCCCCCCACTTATCGCGATTTGCAAGTCATTAATAATTGCAATTTTCAAATTAACATTCCCCAACGCGGGCACTCAATAATTTCTTGCAAAATTTCAAAATGTCGCCAAACAATACTTTACGCAAAAATCTCGCGGCTCGAGATGCCATTCTCAACCGATTTAGAGCCCGATAAGAAATCATTAGAAATTTAGAAATTACAGACAAACAGTCATACCAGAAATTACTTGCGCATCAGACGCGTTTGCAGGAAATCTGGAGCGATTTCAGGCAAATCGAAAACGAGTTAGTCGAAGATCCAGACGCCAACTCACCTATGTACATTGAATTTGAAAATGACTTTTACGACTTAATGAGCGAAGTAACAGTAAAAATTGACAACAACTCTCAATTTTCACCAACTCAGGCCAGACCGTCTTCCCCGTGCCCCTCCGCGGCATCAGGTCACAGCTGTACTTCACAGTCAGCTCCCGCTTTACGCCTCCCTGAAGTGCCTCTACCAAACTTCAGTGGTAACCACACCGAGT
Organism: Teleogryllus occipitalis; assembly: GCA_011170035.1. NCBI lineage: Eukaryota > Metazoa > Arthropoda > Insecta > Orthoptera > Gryllidae > Teleogryllus > Teleogryllus occipitalis. The sequence continues at coordinate 111,782 of BLKR01000781.1, read as the reverse complement.
GGTTGTCATATCGTGACATTTTCCAGGCCCTCGTCATTGACAATCCGCAGCTAGCGGATATTAGCCGATTTTATTATCTCAGTCAGTCATTATCGGTGAAGCAAAAGGCGTAATAGCCAACATACCTCTTACAGGTGACAACTTCTCGACCGCCTGGAATACTCTTTGCTCACGCTATTCAAATCCACGCTTGATAGCGTTTTCTCATTTATCAGGGCTAGACAAGCCTCCGCGTTTAGTGCCCGACTCCGCTAAATCTCTCAGTGCATTTATTGATCACTGCCAGTCTAACATCAATGCACTCTCAAATCTTAACTTAGGCGTAGAATTAAGTGAACTGCTCTTTGTACATAAGGTCGTCAACCACCTTGACAGGGCCACTATGTGTCAGTGGGAAAATTCAATATCCGCCGACCGTATTCCTACTTTACGCGACTTATGGGACTTTTTGCAACGGCGATGCAAAATTTTGCAAATAACTGAAGCCGCCATCCCGAGCGCTCCCGTGCAGCTCAACCCTCGCGCGCAAGCTACCGCGCCGGCACCTGCACGTACGCCACTACCCTCCGACAACTGCCTTAAATGTCGCGAAAAACATATGCTTCACAAATGTGCTAGTTTCCGCGCCCTGAGCGCTGACGCGAAGCGAAGCTTCATAAAGAACAATAAGCTTTGTAACAATTGTTTAAGAAAATACGTCGCTGGTCACAAGTGTAGCGACCGAAAATGTTTCCACTGTGGAAAAGGCCATCACAGTCTTCTGCATGAATCATTTTCTGCCCCTCAGCCATCCAACATTTCGAGCATAATACATCACGCGGCGGCCGCCCCAGGCCACGTGTCTAGTACTAGCGTACATTCAGCTTCACCGCTCAATTCTAAATCAAATGCTCAATGCCCGGTACGGCAAAATGCAATTCATGAACGAGCTGACAATACCTCGTTGCCCGAAGACTCTTCTCACGCGCCGCGTCAAGTGAACGCAAATGCTTGCTCTTCTCCAGCCACACACGGCTGTATTCTGCCTACTGCTATTGTAAATGTTGTCAGCGCACGAGGCTACTATCACCCGGCTATCTCTCTCCTCGATTCAGGATCCAATTGCAACCTGATCTCTGAAAGATTTTTCAAATCTCTGGAACTCAATTCTACAATGTCTTCAGTCACTATTCAAAGTGTTTGTCGCGCCTCATCTTCCGCTTCGAAGATCGCGAAAATACAGCTAAAATCCCGTTGCAAGGATTGGAGCTCTACCGAGGAATTCATTGTAGTAGAGGCCATCTCCCATCCGCTTCCTGCAGTCGAAGCAGACATTTCAAAGTGGCACTTACCCGCCGAATACGAACTTGCGGACCCAAATTTTCATCTCGAAAAACCGCTGGATTTATTGTTAGGCGCCTCCATCGTCGCCAAAATCAACGAAGGTGGTATCCACCGCATCGAGAATAACGGGCCTACACTCACACAAACAAAGTTAGGATGGGTTACTAGCGGCGCCTATTCTCGTGACAATTCAGACCGCCGCAACGACTGCATCATCTCTAACTTCATTATTTCTAATCAAATGCTATCAGACCAACTCGAACACTTCTGGAAGCTAGAAAACCTGCCTGACAAGGTGCCTCTCACAGCCGAGGAAAAATTATGCGAAGACAGTTTCGTAGCCACTACTACCCGCACACCTCAGGGGCGATATCAAGTTCTTTTACCCTTCAAGGGCCCGCCAGAATCGCTGGGCAACTCTAGAGCGCAAGACCTTCCCAGATATCAGAATTTAGAGTTACGTTTCAGCCGAGATTCTCTCCTTGCGCAAAGGTACTCAGATTTCACGCGCGAGTACCTCGAGTTAGGTCACATGCGCCCCGCCCCTCCCGTGGAAGAAGGAAAGCCTCATTTTTTCATTCCACATCACTCAATTCTAAGACCCAAAATTCTCGCAGTTAATCCCACTAAATCAGGGTAATTTTACAATTTGTCGCTCAATTGAACAACTAGTCATTAGTTAAATAAACAATCAGATAATATTTATTTTCGTGATTTTCCCTTACTTTGTAAAATCACGCGCGGGCACCTTTGTTCAATCTCGCAATCAAATTTTCAGTCTCGCCGCCAAGGCGCAGCCCCTAACAGCTTTTTTTCCCGCGCGGCCACCCACTATTAAGCGCTTACTTTCACCAACCCCTCACAAGTCGCTCTCCGTGCATGCCGGCACGCTTCCACACTTCGGAAACTACTACAAAGGGGCAATAAAAGCATTTGCAGCGTCTTCCGCGCAAACCGCCGTTCGCACGGGCCCACGCCCGCCCAGTACAATGACCGCCGCTTCTGGGCGTCGCCAGCTGGGGTTTAACCCCTCATTAGGGCTGGGCTAACCCGGCACGCGGGGCCCTCACCCCATAGCTCGCTACCTGCCACCCAGAAACATTTCTGGGAATCGCTTCGGGCCTCTCTCGCAAAAATAAGCCCGTCAATGCATCTCGCCGACAAAGGCGCACTGCCGGCGCGCCGCCCCCGCTCTGGCCACCTGCATGCCAGATGCCTCAATTCCGGTAAAATCGCAAACACAAACGGGCCGCCATCGCGGGCAAATTCGTGCCACCGCCTTTCTCTCTGATCGCCGCCAATGTCACGTGACACTCAGTGTCACGCCAATGTCACGTGACACCCCCCCCCGAAGGCACATCACGTATAGGGAGCCGATCGCGGGCACTCCAAACTTTCCCGCCTTACCATAGGCCCAAGTCACAGCCACGTGACTCTCCCCCCCCCCACGGCCTCAATCACACCCGCATAATAAATACTGCGACTTCGCTCACACACGGAAGACAAAACAGACAAGAGAACAGAGCAAAGACACACGAGAGAGAGACGACAACAAACAGACAGAGGCAACAACCAAACGACAACCAGAACAAACAGACAACGGAGACAAGGTCGACTGTTCCTGCTTCGCCTATCAAGGCGATTAGTACGGCCACATCTAACCAGCCTCAAATTCGTGCCACTCGCGAGCCGCAGCCGCCACTTGGTCGAATTCACGGCAAACTCCACCACCAGCTCCGGTCATCTGAGTCCGCGCCCATGCCAGTTCGCACCACCGAACTGCCTGGAGCCTACCTCAGCCCGGACAGCGACACACTCAGCCGAGTGATTTGGGTTGCTGCCTTCCTTGCAACAAACTGTAAGTAAGCTGCCAAGTGTACTTCAAGAAAGAAGAGCAATCATTAACGTCATAAACTATCAATGGTCCTCCGGCTTTTTATAAATCAAATCAATTGTACTCAATTATCAAGCAATTAAATTTATTTATTCTACTTGCATATTATCTATCATTGCCCTAAAGGCAAACAATCCCCTGAAACCCGTTCTGATCCCCGTATGTAGTCGCACTCGCAGCACGGCAACTCCCAGGCTGCATCTGCTACAACCCCGCCACAACAATACTGTTCTCTGCTATAAAAGGAAATGCTACACAAATGATCATTTTTATATTCGCATATAAAAAATTAAATGCTCATTAAAAGGATATTCTGATAATGTTTTGTGCTTTACAAAGCTGTCTGTCAAACCTTGGGGCCAAATTCATTGAATAATACTGTATTCAAGTGATCGACAATTTTATACATGTGAAATTTATGTTTTCAACATTACATCATACACAAAAAGAGTTTGACACGAATGAAAAAGTTCTTTGTTTAACATTGAATTGCAAAATTGTTTCTCTCACGAAATTTACTGCAGCACATTTACTGCATCAAATTTACTGCGTATTGATATTTTATATGATTTTCCTTGCAGATTAATGCAAAATATTTTCACTGCAATTTCTGAGACTGTACTGGAGGATAAATTTTGCCACGTATTTACACTTCATAGCAACAAAGAGAATGAAACGATAAGGTAAGTGTCAGGTTCATTACCAAAGTATGCATATGCATGTTTGCATAAATACATGCATAGAAGCATTTTGCACTCGAGAAGCATGCGATGATACCTGCATTATACGCGCACGTAACTGATGACAATGGAATTTCGCCTGTACGATATGAGGTTTCTCCTAGAACATGATAGGACGATATTTCTCATTTCTGCTTTGTGGCAGTCATATTTGGTATTCATTAAACCACGGATTGTTCGCAATGTTAGGCATTCTAGGAAATAAATGCACTGAGTCTACGCATATTGGGAGAGTATTGTTTCTGACTAATGCGCTGTGTCCTTGTTTACTTCCACGTGCTACCAAGAACAGCTTGTTGTGTGTATATACATATAGTTGTATGTTTATTTTTGCTAACATTATATTTTTCCAAAATCTTGGTTGTAAAACAATTCTGTCAAATTAAATTAATGTAATTTCTCAATTGTCTATTTTATTTACCTAAAATTTAATTTTTATTGGTTTAATTTCGGAACTTGTTTTCATTTAACGAAATCAATTTTTAGAGAATGATATTAAATCAGCAAAAAAATTTGATACTAAAAAAATTAGGAATTGTTTATTTATCAACACAGGAAACGATTTTGAGTGATACTTTCTGAAACCATTTCAGGTTTATTACAGAGAGGCTTTTGAATTAAACATTCCATTTTTGTACAGATGTTTTTACTGATATAAAATAGTAGGATAATGGATCACGGGATCGGTCAATTAATGAATTACACTAGTTTGCCAACGTTTCGAAATATTTTATTCCTTCATCAGGGCTAACAAACAAAAAACACAATCACAATAAATAAGGACAAACTCTTCTGAACAACAACATAAAAAAAACATGAATGAACATACATGTAGAAAAATAATTACACAGATAACTAAATAAATAAATACATTATATACTGTATATCTAAGTTAAGGTCATATAAAGGATACACACCTTACTAATACATATACTGGTCAAACATAATGTTCCTCCACAGCACAACTCCAATACAGAGTTGCTGAAGCACACACGTCCATAGCAGGTCCGACCATGGCCACGGCCCGAAAGAAAGTGAATGAAAAACCAGTGTATAGTCAGGACCACGTGGTAAGCAACTCCATGCCGGAACCATGCGTATCCGGTTTCATTATCATTATTCATTTATTTATTTATTTACCCTTTTTTTATTAAAAAAATGTTGTATCTTTGCATCCGGACCCGTATTACGAAAAAAAATTGTTAACAATTATTTGTATTACTATATTATTAATAAGGTACCCTTAATATTAATACCCGTAATAAAGAAAAGGGTAAATAAATAAATAAATGATCCCGTGATCCATTATCCTTCTACTTATTAACGGTCGTGATTTCTACAATGATGATATAAAATACTTAGTAGATGTTAGTATTTGTGTGTGTAAAGTGAGAGGAGAAGACAATGAAGTAAAGAATGCGTGCGGCTCTGAACCCGTTAGGGTACTGTCCCGGTATTCACCTGGCATTGATAGGAGAAATCACAGAAAAGCAATCAGAACAGTCAGCTGCTAGGTTCTCTACTAGATAGGGGTTGAATGACCCAACTATCTAGTTAATGATGAAAATCCACCATCATCGGAGCTCTTGCACTTCTTTCCATAGTACGTCACACACTTTTAGCAGTTTTTGACGTGAAATATTTGAACCATACGACGTCCCGGTCAACAATCTGTCAAGACCACGATATAACCACTGAGCTATCGCAGGCAGACTGGTCACTCGTTTCCACGATCTTACGGCCTACAGAGCTTCAGTTTTGAACACAGACAATATCTCATCCGGAAAGAGTACTTTGCTACCTACTCCATTCCTTAAGTGATACTACTTTTCTCTGGGGACCTTTCGATTCCTTATCTTGCCATTAAAGAATTGACTCCCGACATCGGAGATCGGAAACGAAGAACGAAGTACGAGAACTTACGGGTAATAAATGAATCCGTAGATTGATTATGCATGGATGAAATTCGTTTTTAATTTCGTGTGTTTGTATAAATATGAAGAAAAATGTTTAAAATGTCTTCAAGAACACAATATTGCACATAAAGAAAGGAGGGATGAGAACGAAAATGCGATCATTATGGAGATGTTTTATTTGTAAGACATGAAGGCATCATATTGACAATTGCTTCACTATATATATATATATATATATATATATATATATATATATACACACACACACCCGGAGCATAAGGCTTCATTCACAATGCAAACATAAACGTAAACGTAACGTAGCCGCAAAACCTACAAATGAATAACTAAGCGAGACCATTCACAAGTCCTTGACGTAACCGTACACTTAAGTCCGTAAACTTAAGAGTTCACAAGCACCAATCTTTTACGTTGTTTACATCGGAATTCTACCGAAGGCCAATCAGAGAGCAGCGTGGAAGGTCGATCTAAGATTGTGTTCCGGAAGTTTATAGATATGTCATTTTGTAATTGCAATGTAGAAAAATAGTTTGCAAACGGTTTTTATGCGTGTAGTGAATTCAAAGTAAGAATTTGGGCAATTTTTATTGTGACTTTAACTTGGCATGGCGAATAAACTAATTATGTTCGACGAATTACTCCTGAATTTGGTACAAGACAATCCTTGTTTATATGATGAAGAAAATGTAAGCACTACTACAAAAGCTGCTAGATAAAGGCAAATCGATAGAAATGTCGAAGATAGAGCTAGAAACTATGGTGGAATGATCTTTCCACCAGGCTAGAAACGAATCGATCAAGTTGAACTCTGATTGGTTCAGGCGAAATTTTCGTTCGTCATTGTGAATGCTTGTTTTTACGTGTAAATTTTACGGCTAAGTTTACAGCATTACGTTACGTTTAAGTTTGCATTGTGAATGAGGCCTAAGGCCCGTCTCCGCGGCCAGGATCGTTCTGCCCCACTCTCCCCCGCGTGACTTGAGCGGCGCTCGCCCGTGTCTCCTGCCTCCCCGCTTCCGCGCCCCCCTCCCGCCACCCGCGCTCAAATCTCGCCCTGGGGGTGGGCGGGGCGCGCGCGCCGCTGATCGCCCTTCCCGTGGGGGCAATCGCGAGGAGCGCGGCCGCTCGGTCGCTCGCCCGGCGCCGATTTATGGGCGCCCGCGTGAATGGGCGAACGAATCCGCCGTTTGAACGAATCCGCCGTTTGCGCGCGGCCGTTGGAGGTCACCTTTTTTTTTTCTTTCTTTCTCTCCCCGAGGTGGGCGAGCGGAGGGGGTGGGGCATCGCGTGCGGGAGGCGAGGAGTGGAGTGAGGGTTGACGGTGCCGGTGGGCGTGGTTGGGGTAGCTGGGAGGATCTTGGTGAGAATGGACGAGAATCGGTGAGGGATGGTGAGAAGGGACGCGGGAGGTGGATAGCGTGTCTCATCGGGGCTGCAGGCGCGATGTGGGAGCAGGCGGGGATGGAAAATGGTGGGGATGACCGGTCGCAGGGGAGATGGAAATGGGAAGGCAAGGCGAGTGTGTGTCTGAGGGAGGCAGTTGGCGGGTGCCGCGGGGGGAGGTGAGGCCGGAGGTACGAGTTAGGTCACGACGCCCTTGGAAAGCGGATAAGGGTGGTAGTGGGTGGGGCCGCGTAAAGGGTGGCGGAGGTGGGACAATCGCGGGGATGCGTGCTTGGGGAAAGCACGCATCCGCAGCAGCAGTAGAAGCTGGGGAACGGTAACCGGCGAGAGGGTAAGGTTGTGCGGACGGTGGCGTTGGCGGGGTGGGTGTGTGGGTGGGTGGGGCGGCAGAACCGAGCGTGGCCGAGGGTGGTCGGGAAGGATGAGGGGCGAGTGATGAGGACAATGCTGATCGTCTGGCTGTGGGTGGAGGGGGGAGAGACGGCAAGGTTGGGCCAACAGGCGCGATCGCAGACGGGAGGCGCAGGTAGACGGGTCGTTGGAGAAGGGCGGGGCTGAGCGAAGCAGGATGAGATGGGGTGGGGCGAGGCGGGGCGGAGTAGAGCCCAGCGGAGCGGGGTGGGGCAGCGCAGGGCGAGGCCGAGGCGAGCATGTCGGGTGATGCCAGTGGGTGGGCGGGCCGGGAGGCGCGCGGATATGGACTGGAAGGGAGCTCTAATTACCTCTTTTCTCCCAATGAAATAGTAGGCTGCTTGGCGCACGCACCGCCTCTTTTCTCGTTAGGCGCTGTTTGCCCTGAAATGGACCGGCGATATTTACCGTTTGGTATTTTATCATCTAGCCCCGCGTTATTCGTACGATTTACTAGTTTCCATGGCCGTGAATTGAAAATGTACAGGGTGAACAAAAAATGGTAGCACAGGTAGAGAAAAAACTGGACCTCATGAGCAGCTTATGCGCAATACACATTCTAGTTTCAATGAATAACCCATCTGCTGATCAGTTAATAGGAAACAATACCATTTTAAATATATCAGTCAATAAATACTTTTCTGATATCTCTCAATTTACTCCGTAAATTTAAGTTTGTTTCCCAATGTGTAAAAGTAAGCAATGCTGTGCTGTGGAAAAGTAAGCAATTTGGAGCGCATACTATTGAAGGTTGTGGAAATTCTGACTTCACATCAACAGCTCCTGTTGATAAGCCCGATTACACGACTTATTTCCGAATATTATTATGGTTGATGCTATTATCATTTGCAGTGACATTTTCGTGCGGATTTTTATTTAAATGGGATAAAGTTGTGGCGCATTTATTTCTTCGGTTGAATGATTTCATTTGATGAATTACGAATTAATATGTGGTCTTCAGTACATTCCGAGAAACTATTGAAAATCTTTTATAATATATAGAACCAAATTTGTAGCCTGTGCACAGATGTCTCACATTATCTTATTTTTCAATGGTAATAGAAATTGTTCTGTAGTTTTGCAGTACATCACACAAGTGCTTCAAGCAATTAGTCTTAATAGACATTTTGTGTAGATTATTATAATGTGAATCTTAGGGGTTATAGAGATAAACTGGGACTATCACATGGAATCCTAAATATTTTAATGCCATCGTGGCAACCATAAAATGAAGAATCTAATGATAGCAATATTTCAAATAAGATTTTGGAGATATTTGAATTTTTTATTCACGGCCAACGAAAATGCTGAATACGTTTGTTCATCTCGCTGAGAGGATTAGATCAAACAGCGCTCTGTCTTGTTCATGGCACTACGGCCAACGGATTGTGACAGTAAAATGTTTCAACCTGTGACCAAATCGATTAAAATAATTCGGTGTGGAAATTCCTCCTATTTAATGAATTTTTTGTTCTAAGTTTCAGCTGGTTAGAAATATAATAAAATAATTTAATTTTAATTACATATATTTAGAGGATTGGTATATCATGCGTTATTACGAAGACTTTGAAATAAATAATAGGAATAAAATAACATTGTATTTTATATTTTTTTCTCACCTTTTTTTGAAGGAAGCAAGTTAATGGTTTTCGCTTTCGTTGTAATACATGTTGCGGGCAAATCTGCTAGCGGAAAATTGGTAAAAATAATATAGTTCGTTTAAGATATATAAATGTTGAAAAAATGCTCACTTTCAATTGTGATATTTTAAACTTTATAAGCGAATTTAGATTCTTTTATACATGTAAAGTTGGTCCGAAAAATGGCAAGATTGGCCCGAACGGCCAAAAATTTCGTTTACGGTGAAACGACGGAAAAACCTTATCATAGGAAAAATTTCAAAATTTCACTTTTTCCGGGAGTTAACTTAAGGGCGGTCTCTTGGCTCCGCTACTGTCTTCATGGCGGGCGTGCGGAGCGGTTGTCCCGAGAACAGTGCATCCATCGGAGGCCTGTTACCAATACGCGCATGTCGCCAGCACGCGAGGACGTAATTCACCCACGGAGGGTCACACGGGCGATACTCAGCAGCACTAAATTCACCGCATGATGCACGAGATAATAACCTGTCGTCACCAGCGCATACAACGCTTTATTGCCAGTCCATGCTCGATCAATTTTGCGCATTTCCTCTTGATATTCACAACAGCTTACATAATTTACTTCGTTCTGAGCCATGCTACAGGATTACCTCGTGACCTACAATATACGATCTCCCTTAACGGCAGAACTTACCACGCAAGAAACACTCAAAGACGTTGATACAACAGCGTGAGTGTATGAGGGATGTCTTTTATTTTGTCAAACTTCTAAAAATATATGTTCAGAGAGAATTTCAGTGAAAACTCAACGGTAAAAAACAGTAAACTTACTTAAAAATGATTCCTGCGCTTTAATTCGGAACACATTAAAATATACTGCCAAAAAATAACAAAAAGTTGAGAGGACCGCGTGATATTCGCAAGAAGGGTTTACAGATCATTTCTCGTCATTTTCACAGAAGTCACGTGAACTTGTCATTTATAGCTTATGCGATGATTACATCACTGACAGAGCAGAGTTCAACTGTCTCAACACTCATAGTATTTATAACTGAAAATATGTTTGCAGGAGTGAGAAGTAAAAATTCACTCTTGTCGACATAATTTTATGTATGCAATTTTCGTGGAATCAAATTTCGTTTGAAAAATTTCAATTGAGTGAAAAAATAATATAGGTGTTGTGAACATAATTATGGCAGACTAATTCACTTTCAAAAAAGTCACCAAGAGATCGGAATAAAACTGTCAGTCTTTCTACTTTTTCCGTTACATCATTAAGATTTATAATTGATGAAACATTGTTGACGAATCCTTTCTGGATGATGAGATGAAATTAATATCTGTTTAAACCTAAAATAATTAGGATAATGCGCACAAAGACCAAGAGGATGATTTAGTAAAAATCTATGGCACTCAAAATGCAAAATAAAAATAGCATTTTAAAGACAGCAAACATGAACGAATTTGTAACACAAAAGGCGATCTTCAAGGAATGACAACAATTTTTACACGCATGAAAATTATATCAAATTATATCTTTGACATACATCGAAGGAAATGGGTTTATAACAACAGAGAATTTAACCTATCTGGTTAATAATAAAAGTAGAAAAAGTGGATTTTTCAACTTACTGAAGGGAGTCAAAGATATACGAGAAGCGTTCAAAAAGTTCATTGAAGTGTGGTTCAGCGTGTTAATGTTATAACTTATGACAATGATAACCTATCACCTAAGAAATAGGATCCCTGCGCACCCAAACACTTGCTCCATCGTTCCTGTCGTTATTGGAAGCAGCGGTAGAAGGCTTCTTTCAGCACCTGTCTGAGCTGAGCCGTCGCGTTCGATTTCATGTTTTCGGCGGTGACAAAATGTCCCCCATTGCAGTTCATTTTCAGAGTAGGGAACAGTCAATAATCACTGAGTGCGAGATATTTTGTATATGGTAGTTGAGAGAAGACAGGCATGTTCTCGGCGAATAATTTCTGCACTACAAGCGGTATGTGGCTTTGCGCGTTATCGGGATGAAGACACCACTTTTCATGCCACTTGGTCCTTCGCGTCTTTCGAGCCGCATCGCGCAAACTCTGCAAACGTGCACATAAACATTTTTAGTAAGAGACTGTCCAGGCGGTACGAACTAATTGTGCACCAAACTCTCGATATCAAACGGAGTGCTGACGGAGGCAGGATTTTCGACACTAGCTCTTCAGCTGGGTTGAATTCAGTCGCTGTGTGGAGGAGAATGCTAGCGGCCGGCTGCTCTGATCGGTAGTTTTCCCTAGTTTCTCCGATCAACACCAGGCGAATGCCGGAGCAGTACCCTACCAAACGGGCCACGGACCGCGCGCGATCTTTCCTTCCTCTTCCTTCTCCTATCCTCTCCTCTTACCCACACACACTTACACTAACATGCACTACACTACCACATATTCCGGGAGACCGGTCGGAAGCTTAGTGCTTGTCCCGGCCGGGGCGGTGCCCCGCTGGTGGGAGAGTCCTGGTTAGAGGGAAAACCGCACTAGCCGACGGTAGGTCGGCGCCGAATCTCGCCATCCAGCGGGGAAAGATCACCGCCATCTCCCCAGAAGAAAACATGCACTACACTCACGGGACTAATGACCATAGCAGTTGACACGCCCGGAAACACGAAAAAATCAAACAATCAAATCAATCAATATCAAAGAAGGCAATGTTTGATTCTCAATCTAACACGATGCGAGATTTTTTTGATTTGAGTGACACTGGTGTGTGTCACCCCGAGGAATGCAATTCCGTCTCCGGGTGGTAGGCGAACACCCAAGACTCACCAGTGGTAAACGGATTTTCTTTAGCTTTATCACCGTAAACTTACGACAGATTTGCGCATGAACTTGAAGTTCGCACGCTGTTTGAACTGTCACATAGCGACGAGGGGCCACCACTCACCTCCACGTGACATACCGGGTAGAGGTAGCTCAGGGCATCAACTGATGTCCCTCTCGCCGAGAGGTCCTAAGTTCGAGTTCCGACGATGGTAGGATTTTCGACACTAGCTTGTCAGCTAAGTGGAATTCAGTCTCTGTGTGGAGGAGAATTCTAGCAGCCGAGTGCTCTGATCGGTAATTTTCCGTGGTTTCTCCGATCAACACCATGCGAATGGCGGAGGAGGACCCTAACAAACAGGCAACGGACCGCGCACGATCTTTCCTGTTTTAAAACTTTCTTGTATGTTAGCCCTTAAGAACGTATGTTATCTGTTATTCTTTCAACAAAATGGAATTACTCATTGGAAGACTTACCTGAGGGCATTATCAAAAGTTTGGAATAAATTTCTTATTTTTCCATTTATTTTTCAGTAACTCCTATTTTTGACCAGTATCTCCGGATTAAGATATTTTGTTATTTGTATTGTGATTTTATAAGTTGCAATTACTTCATGCATTGTGTCCTGGAGATCAAAAAGATCAAAATTTTGCATTGCAATGTTGGAAGATGACACTTTTGCTGAAAGACAATTTTTTTTCCAGATGAATGAAATTTTCATATCTCTAGTAAAGTGAATCTCCACAATGTCAGAATTTGGTGGACTGAAACTACCTGCATTGTCATCGTACGTGAAAGAGATTCTCCAAAACCGAATGTGTTTAGCGCCTTTAGTTTCAACAAAATTTATGGGCATTTCTATTTATTGAGATAACTTTTTCTGGAATTACGCATCTAGACATGCTCCAGCATTGATTGTTTCCACATATTCAAGAAGATCAGGATGATTTTATCTTCGTGCAAGACGCTCCACCTCACTTTCACTTCTTAGTACGACAGTATCTGAACGGAACAATTCCAGGACGATGGATTCAAAGAAGTCAGGGACATGATCTTGTTTAGCGTAATCGGCCTCCCAGGTCACCAGATCTGACGCCGTGCGATTTTTATCTACGGGGGCTCATAAAAGACAAGATGTATGTGTAACATAAACCTGCTACTCTATAAGATCATTGAGATCGAATTGTTACAACAGAACACAATAACCAGCGACTAGTTAATTCGTGCGTGGCAAGAAATAGACTATAGATTCTAGAATTGTCGCGAATCAAGTTGACTGCAAAACGTAGGATTTTCCTCTATTCAATGATGTTTCGTATGTGTCATTATCTATTGTCTTTCATTGGTGTTAGATATATGAAATCTGTTTCTTCTTTTTGAATGACCCTGTATTTCTACATGTATAATGTAGATTGACTGGAAATGCTTAAAAATATATACATCACTTAACATTAATAGACATCCTATTTCAGACATTTTTTTAAAAAGTCTAAAAACTCGACAATAAATTTCCCTCGACAATACATTTTTAAGGACGATGGAAGTAAAGTAAACTATAGAGAATAATTTCATTGGAGAAAAGCGGGCGACTTTTAGCCGCTTACCAGCAGAGCAGGATTTCGCAGCATTTGCCGGCCAGCACTTGAAACGCAGGCACGTGCCCCTCTCAGACTACCGCGCGTCCATACTCAGAAGCCCTAAGCAAGTGCGAGGGCACTAAGGACCCTAAGCAAATGCAGGGGGCGGTAGAGGGCGAAGGGCAGAGATCAGAGGTTGAAGTGGGCGGGGCTGGTGGCGCGAGCGGAGGACTGAGGTGGAGTGCGGTGGTGGGGAGTGGCAACGGAAGGCGGGAGCGGATAGTGAAATGCAGAGAGCAGAGAACGGAGGACGGAGGTCGGAGGTCGGGTCCGGGGACGGGGGCGGGGTCGGAGCGGGGGAGGGTGGAGGCGGAGAGCGATGGAAGTCATGGTAACAGGGGGGAGGATGGGAAAGGGGCGGAGGCGGAGACGGACGAAGGGCGGGCTTTGGGAGGAATGGATCGAGGCTGGGGTGGGAGGGTAAGGGAGCCGGAGAGCGGAGTCAGGCGAGGGCGGGGCGGAAGGCGGGACAGGTTTGGGTCTAGGACAGGGGTGGAGGGGGGGTGCGGTGAGCTGTGGCGGAAGGCGAGGGCAGCGCAGAGAGCAGAGGGCGGAGGACGTGTCCGGGAAGGGGGTTGGGGCTGGGGGTGGTTATGAAGGGCGGAGGAGGTTGGGGGAGATGGAGGCGAAGCGGGGGTGGGCCCGGGGACAAGTTTAGGGCTGTGGGCGGGAGTGGAGAACGGAGGCGGGGAGCCGTGGCGGAAGGCGGGCGGAGGCGTGGCGGAGGCGTGGCGGAGGCGGGGCGGAGGCGGGGCGGAGGCGGGGCGGAGGCGGGGCGGAGGCGGGGCGGAGGCGGGGCGGAGGCGGGGCGGAAGCGGGGCGGAGGCGGGGCGGAGGCGGGGCGGAGGCGGGGCGGAGGCGGGGCGGAGGCGGGGCGGAGGCGGGGCGGAGGCGGGGCGGAGGCGGGGCGGAGAGCAAGGAGGGTGGCTGCGTCCCCAGGCGCCGGCGAGATGCTTATCCCTCGAGTGCAATTCGCCTACCCCCGCCCCCATTGTCTTCATGAAGGAGCCGCTGTGCTGCGGTGGCGCGCGGTGGGCCGCGCGCGCCTCTTGCGAGGACAGTGGCTCGGCCGCGCAACAAAATGCGGCCACCTGTTGCGCCCCGCCGCACCACGCCGCTTTTTCGCCTCTTTATTCTAGACGATACACCGCAATTACAATGTTTTATTAATGTGCGTGTCGCTTCCAATCATGAGAGTCCTAACTGACGAACAGTTGCGGCGTACAATATGTACACCACTTGTTACCGACGTGTACCGTCCCCTTTTGATTTCGAGTGCCTAATAGAATACTGGTTTCACACTAACACATTGAAAACAGAGTTTGTGAATCAAAACGCCCACATCGAACATTTTCTAAACGGTTCAAGATATTGAGATGGAATTTACATCAAACTATTCTTTGTTTTCTTCGTTTTTTAAGTAGAATGCCTTTACACAATTATATACGCCTTGAAAAGACAAATCCATTAATACTACTCATGTTCGTATTTAATGTTGTAATTTTGGTATTTAACATTGTTGCATTTAACATATGTTGATAATTAACAGCATAAACGAGTATGAATTTCGGAGGAACTTGTACGTTCCTTGCGCGGCGCCGAGTAGCACAGCGGTCTCCAAGACCCAAGGCGCAGACAAGTGAAGGGGCCTTGCTCATGCTGGACACCTCTCTTATGCTGGCTCTACCAAAGTCGGCTACCACCAAACCTTATATGCCACCGTTTAGAATTATTTAATTGCTAATTAATTACGCAAAAATAATATTTTTCTCTTCAAATTTTGCGTAATTAATGGTGAGCTAACACAAGACTATGCTGGCACTACCACAATGAGTTACCACAAAATCAAATATGACATCTTGTAGATCAATTTCATTGCTAATTAATTACGAAAAAATAATTACGCCAAAAACTAATTAAATTGCTCTTCCAACTTCCGAGGAATTAATTGTGTACTGCCGGGCGCGCCCGCGGGCCAGCCGGTCGGGTGACGTCACTGGGACGTCGCCGGGCCGCCAGCACGACAAACCAGCACAAAGTTTGTCAAACTTAAATTTAAAGCTTAATTTAATATTTTGCTTCCATTTTGGTGTATATTTTTTGTTATAATATTTTTACTTTACTCATCTTAAAAATTGTTTTAAATTGTATGTTTTAAAGGAGCAATATACATGAATATAGATATTTCATGTTAATATCATGAGGTCAACAGCATATATGTAAAGAGGGACGTACAAAAATAAGCCGACATTGAAGATAGGAGCCAAATAGAAATGTTGCAATAGCCAGGGAAGAAATGTTGCAAACAGGTTGTTTTCCCTCCATAGTGATTAAAGATCTAGACATGTGCAAAAATGTCGTCAATCGAATTACTGATTTAAAACTAGTAGATGCTACAAAGAATGTCCAAAATCAAATCCTGAATTACAAATAATTTTTTCACCATGAATGAACACTTAGTCACTTGAACAAATACTTCTAAGGCGCTAATAGCATATTGTCAGTGTTTCGCAATAAACAGTTCAAACAACACAATTTTAACAAAATAAACTTGTAACTCGATACCACGTATATCTAAATTACTATCGTGGGGTCATGGAGAAAAACACACAGACATTTACAAGTATGTACAAGTTTATTTACACGTATGTACAATAACCAACTTCTGCTCCGAAACTACACACTTGTATTTCCCTGTGGATACCCTACATAGCTAGGGAGGCCCCGCCTCCTCTGACGCTTCTCCCGCGCCACTACCGTGACCTCGTCACCCGTGCAACAGGCACGACACGCTCCAACCTGGGCGTAAAGTTTTGCACATCGCGCGAGGTTTCCAGACCGTGTGAGCTCGTCGGCTCGATTTTATACCAGAGTGTAGCCGTCACGTGACCGTCCTAGGTGTAGGAGGGAGGCTCGCGTCTATCACGTGACCTTCCCGGTCAAGCTGGCGTCCCCTTTATCTAAATGTATCCCAACGCCGGGGCGCCAAGCTATTAATGCCCGCAGGTATGCGATACTTCCGCTCCTCCTCCCACCCACGGCCGCCAACGTGACGCTACACTATGATAAAATCAAGTCTTTATAAACATACCGTAGATTAGGACACGCTTATAATAATTCAGCGATCATAATTAAAGCTTATGGAGGATCATTATGAACATAATTAAGTATTGGCATAATTTTCATTCGACTATTTTGGTTCGTTTTCGAAGAAAATACAATATTTAAGTCAGCTCTCTGCCAGTCCGTGTATTTCATTTCAACTAGCCGGGCGGGCGGTGGCGGAGAGCACGCTTAAATGCTTAAAATATATTCATTATATCAATTGCAGCACTATTCTATGATATATTTAAAATACTGATAAGAAAATGCAGTGATCGGAAGTATTCTGCTAATTTATTTCAAAATTTATGAAATAGCTTTACAAAAAAAACTCTACTTCTTACTGCTGTATTTTGTCATTACGTTTGCCTTCTAAGCCAAAAACTTAGTTTTTCGCCATTAATTTTATTGTTGTTACATTAAAAAGTTCCTTTTTTGTTGACTACTGTTATTGTTATATCTGTTCTTAGATGCTAAATAGGAAATTTATAACATAAACCTGTAACGTCGTGGGTAGGGATCTACGCCACAAAGAAACAGACACGAGTGGGTATTTACAATTTATTTACAATAAATTATTTACAGTAACTAAAACTTCACTCTAAGGCGTTTGTTGGAGGTACCTGCCGCAGCCCCCCTCTCCCAACATGCGTCTTGCGGCCAACCAGCCCCACCATCTGGGATTTCCGTGAGGGTTGGCCTTTGTTCGAGCCTATATTTGGCTCCCTCATCAACACCACCTAGATACTAGGCCTGCTCACTGGAGTTTCCCAAAGCCAATATGGCGGCTAGAGAAGGCGATCTTGTTCGAGGCGATTCAGTTGCGTTCAGTTGTGTACATTGAGTAGCACGTGCAACATTGTGGTTATGTAGATGTGGTCCGCTGTGTGTAGTAGTGAGAATCATGGTTAATAAGTGCTGTGTCCCCAAATGTCGCGGTAATTATGATAAAAAGTGTAGTGTACATGTTTTTAAGTTTCCTACTGATACTGAACAACGAAGAAAATGGAGTCAAGCGATAAAAAGAGAAAATTTTGTGCCAACAGAACATTCAGTGGTAAGTGATTCAAAGTTTTTGTAATTTTAATATAGCATAAGAATTAAAAATAAATGTTCACATTGTGTTCATTATGTTAAACTGTTTATTTATAAAAATTATATAAAACTATAATAGGATAGCTGTTTTAAAAGACTCGCCTTTTCGTTACATGTTGCTAAGATTATTGTTTACTTTCAGGTTTGTGAATTGCACTTTCGATCTTGGGAGATTGAGAAGACTTCAGTCTTCTATTGTAATGATGGACAAAGAATCAGTCTTCCGTTAAAATATCCACGACTATCACCCGGAGCTGTGCCTTCATTGTTACCCAATTGCCCGAATTACTTGAGTAGCCCAAGTACTTCCTTCAGAGAAAGTCCGGAAGAGAAGAAATTGCGATTGGAAAACGAGTACCTGCTTGCTGCAATTGAAGAGAGTGAAAAAGAAAACAGTGCTAGGTTAAAAAAAATATCATTTACTACTTTCGATGAACTAAGAAGCAAATTGGAGTTTCTTGTTTTGGATGATTATTGGTCTATTATTAAGAAAGAAGACAGGGTTCTTTTTGTTCATATTGATTATAATTCTGCCCCCAAAATTAGTAGTTCAGTTGTGGTGGATAAAGGATTGAAACTTAGTGTATATTATTGTGGCAAAAAAGTATTAAAACTTGGAGGCACTAAAATAGCAGATAATGTTTTTAATGTAAATGAAATTAGTGAGGTTTTAGAGAAAGTTCAGTTAAAGTTATCTTTTAATGCAAGTAATAGTAGTTGTAGTAGTAACAGTCCTCATGATATTTTAGATTTAATTTCAGACCTGTTACTTCAAATCGAAACCAAAAATTCAGAATTTGACAAGCCTGTTGCTTTTATGCTGGAACAAATAAAACTCCTCACTAAGAAAAGAAATGCATATCAGTACAGTTCATGGTTTCTCATATTATCGTGTATGCTATTTACCATATCACCACATTCTTACAAATATTTAAAGCATTTCGGATTCTTAATACTTCCTCATCCAAGTACAATTAGGAGATTGTGTTCCTCATTTGGTTTAGGACCTCAAATGGAACAAAGCGAAAACAATTTTTTGAAGTATACTAGAAACAAATACTTAGGTAAATTAACTGACAATGATAAATTAGTAACCCTCATGATGGATGAAATACATTTAAAGTCCGTGATGGATTTCAAAGCAGGGAACGTTGTGGGTAATGCATGTAATAATCAATTACTTGCAACAAGTGCTCATACATTTATGATATCAAGCCTACTTTCGGATCTGAAAGAGGTTGTACACATAGTACCTGTAAATAAAATGTGTGCAGAGGACCTGCAAAGCATTTTGAAAAAAATTATTTTGGGACTAGAACAAATAGGATTTAATGTACTGTGTGTAGTTAGCGATAATAATAGTATTAATAGAAAGTGTATGCAGCTTTTTTCACCAGCAAAAGAACTTAAATTTATGTACAATCATCCAGCTGAGGAAAGTAGGCCTCTTTTCTTTTTATTTGATAGTGTACATTTATTAAAGTGCTTAAGGAATAACTGGATCAACCAGAAAAATGAATATACATGCATGTATTATCCAGATTTTGATGAAGATGGTGAGGGTAACGAGAGTGTTGGTACAGCATCATTTGCTGCTCTGAGGCAGCTGTATAATATTGAAGAAAAGAAGTTGGTCAAGCATGCTTATGGGTTAACACTCAAAGCCTTGTATCCTTCTTCACTGGAAAAACAAAATGTGTCTTTAGCTCTTCAAGTGTTCAACGAAAATATAGTGTTAGGCTTGAAAAGTGTAGGTGCAAGTCACAATATAACACATTTTCTTGGAACTTCCAATTACATTCAAATAATTTTGAAGTGGTGGTGGATTGTGAATGTGAAGTCTCCAGGTAAAGGTAGAAGACTTAACAACCCTTTTATGAACCCATTGTCACTTCAAAGTCAAGAAAGTGTGCAATATTTGTCCAAATTTCTTAGATGGTTGCATCGATGGAGAAATATGCATCTTTCAGGTTCCCTGACTTCTGAAACCATGAAAGCGCTAACACTTACAACAGAAGGAATAATACATTTGTATGAATATTGTACATCTAAGTTCAATTTTAAATATCTTTTACCCGGCAAGTTTCAGACAGACTTATTAGAATGTAGATTTGGGTACTATAGGCAATTGGCTGGTGGACAGTACACCATTAGCTTAAGGCAAATGTATGAAATAGAACAAAAACTCAGAATTCAGTCCACAGTTTCTGTGAAATTAGAATCTAAGGTATTAGGTTCTATAGAAATTAATGAATTTATGGAGACAGATTTTCCATTGTATGAAAGTGATGAAGAAGAAAACATATTTACTGGCCTTGAAATTTCTGAAAATGATATTCTGTCATGTAATGAAGACCTTCCAGTCTTGGTGTATATATCTGGTTATTGCTGCCATAGTGTATTGAAGAAAATAAAATGTATTCCCTGTAAAGAAGTAATTGTGTCAGAGGAGTATCTTAATAATGAAGACGAGTCTTTTAAGCTCATTTTAAACAAGAGCAGAGGCCAGCTTTTATATCCTCAAATTTCTGTTGTAAATATTGTAGTTCATAGTTACTTAATTTTGACTAAACTGTGTACTGATTTTGAAGCTGAATTTCTTAAAATTAAGGATCAAAGAAAAATGGCATGTAAAGTAATAATGAATTCAGTATCTGCATTAGAACTTTTATGGGAGCCTGATGTCTGCACAAATGGACACAGCGCAGAAATTATATGCCAAAGGTTGATTTGGGTAGCATGCAATATATTTTTAAATAATTATTGTAAAAAGAAAAACACATTGTCAAATTCTTGTGTTGAGAAAAGAAAGAAGTCTGTATTTTTTTCAAGTGGAACATAAACATGATATACAATGTAATTGATAGAAGTTGGTAAAATTTCTATATTATCTGGAAATGTTTGAGTTTCATGTTTATATTAATAAATGTCTGAAATATTGTGTAATATCTAATTTGTTTCATTTTTAATTGAATGTTTTGCCCCAGGTATGCCATATATTCTATTTTGGAAGCTACTTCTGTGCATCCTTTAGTGTTTCTTTCAACTCTTTTGTCATAATTTACTTAATGTAATTTAATTTAAATATAAAATATATTATTTCATGAAAATAAATGAATTTTCCTAATTAAATATTCTATAGTTCCATGCTTTTTCAGTACTAAACAATATTGTTTATTGAAGGTGGACATTTTTTATTTCAGAAACCACAAAAATAATAAAGTTTGCCAAAGGAAAATATTCTTAAGCTCTCTTCCTAGCACTATAATATTACAATCGTGAAAAATTTCTGAATGTAAAAAAGTATTGTGTAAATTGAAAAATTAAAAGCAGCATATTAAAAAGCGGGTCAACATCACAGAAAACAAAGCAAAGAATTAAAAGTATACAACTCCTGAAACATGCAGACTTTTTCAATTTGTGCTGAATTGTATATTTTTATCTTGGTCTGGTAACCTTACTTTTACTTCGCATTTCAGTTAGTACCAGTTTCAGGAGTATTGCCTTCTTAGGCGGCCATCTTGAATGACTGCTCAGGCCTTGTATATCTAGGTGGTGTTGATCAAACCCGCCCACGATCCAAAGGGCCGCTTGCAAGTTGAGAATGCCAGTGCATCGTTGAAAAATGCAAACGTGAATCAGTGTGAATGTTTCTATAGATTTCAAGTGCGCCAGCTACTTATATCATTAGTCTCGTACATGTAACGCATGCCACATCCCAGGATGTGGTGGTGTTCCTGCCTGCTGGAACGTGCTATTCGGTGCCGACATGAACGTTGACTTGTGAGGTTTTCTCTCTCCAGGTTTTCCCCCAGCAGAGACCAGCCCCAGCCGAGAAGCTAAGCTTCCGACTGGTCTCCCGATTTGTACATGGTACAGTGTAAGAGTATGTATATAATGAGGGGACAAAGATAAAGTAAAGATCGTGCGCGGTCCATTTGTTAACATTGTTCCGGCATTTGCCTGGTATCTGTCACGTCGCGGAGGTAAGCAACACGGGTTTTCCCGATGAGCCTTCACCAGCCTACATCCACGAAGACCGCCAGCACGTTGAAAATGCCAGTGTAATGTTGAAAAATTAATACGTACGTAGGAAGAACCAACAATCTTAGTTGCGAATTTGTCCGCACGTTTCTGGGTGTCAGACACAAAGGCGGACATTTACTACTCGCACTCCCTTGAGTACTGTGATAAACTTCTGGATAAAAGAAGGTCGTACGACGCAAGATATTTGCAAACGCTTTCAATATGTGTATAAAGAGGTATCACCTACAAATTCTAGTGAGAAATTTTATTAGGCACTTAATTCGACACCGAGAGTGCAAGTCAGCTCCATGTCCGACGTCAGGGAATGTGAGAAAAAGTAAGTAACTAAGGGAGCAGGTGTACATTTTCAAAACGCCTCCACTGAACTTTTTCTGTGCAACTTGTGCCTTGCCCATTGGTCACCTCATACCACCGCAGAAGTGAGGAACAAAGGTTTTTTCTATTACCATATCTCAGTTCGTCCGACATCCGACTGAACAAACTCATAGAATGTTGGGGCAAACACGAAATGTGTTTCATTGCCTCATTAACTCGTCACAGAAACAGTGACACTTTCATTGTCACAGAAAGAGAGCGTTCTTCGTAGTTGAGAAAATGTAGACGAAGAAAGAAAATATTCTTAATATTATTAACTTACATTCAGTAAGTATTGGCGAATTTGAGGCTAAAGCTGCCAAATTCCTACTAGAGTGTGCTAGTGCTGAAAGTCTTCGTTAGCAAGACCACATCTTGCGAAAAGGAGGGTCCTCATTCTCAGTACAGATTCAACGTACGCAGGACACGTGACAAGTACAGTCGCAAAGATACTGGCGACCTAATTGTCCAAAGTGTCATGAAATTACTCAAGATAAAAAGAAAACGACAAATTAAACAGGTAGAAATGTAAATTAAGAATTGGTACTTCTTTAGGAAACAGAATTTTCGATGATTTTGAAGAGTTTGTGACACGAAATATATATTCTT
The DNA here is from genome assembly GCA_011170035.1 of Teleogryllus occipitalis. Lineage (NCBI taxonomy): Eukaryota > Metazoa > Arthropoda > Insecta > Orthoptera > Gryllidae > Teleogryllus > Teleogryllus occipitalis. Next base: position 88,828 of record BLKR01000781.1, on the reverse strand, counting down.
CTCTTATGCATGAATTCTGTACATTCCTTAGCCAATGCAACCACCATTAGATGATGCAAGAAACCAATTACCTTGGTAATTTGTAAATAGTAATGCAGGGCCCTTGTGGGCAAACCCAATTGAAACATTATTGTATTGTGCACGTACATATTTGATATCATAAGAAGAGCAAAGGTCTCCTGTTGGGTATTGTAATTATGACCCAATATCAGAATTTAGATACATTCCATACACTGTCAATGCGATTTCCAAGGTCCCATTCGAAAGGAACGAATACGAGTCACGAACCAATGTTTTCCTACACGGACCCTCACTTCGCTTTCTATTTGTAACGGTAATAAGATGCCCATATGTGATTGCGGAAATATTTCCATACATCATTATTCTGCTACGCTATAGGGACAACCAAATCGTTCCGTAAAACGACCATTCAAATCTAACCTACAATCTTCAAAAGTGCAAACCTTGAACTCTCTGAGTTTATATTCCTTCAAGGTGAAGATCGAAAAATTGATCGATGGACTGAACTTTAATTCTCATTGTTACAACGAATGAATTTGTAAATCATTTGCTTAGAAATTGTGGACTAAATACGAGTTAATATCTACTTGTTAAAATAACAAACGAATTGTGCTGAAAATGTGAATCTCGCGTAAAAGGTGTAAACATGGCTGTCAACTAGGGAAAATTTGGGAAAACAATGGCCATGAATATCTTCGATCTCGAAGGGAAAATTTTATTAGAAAATCAAACAAACCTGATAACGTTTATCATCCAGCTCCATCCAGCATTTGAATCATGGAACACGATTCAGAAGAAATAATCCAAAACTTAACAAAAATGCGCTAAAGGACTCCATCAACAGACAGAACCCTCTTACTTGATTCCCAAATTACAAGTTCACAAAACGTATGGGAGTCTTTTGGAATAATACAATTTAATTTAGAATATTTATTTAGTTCTCTTCAGTAATACAATAATACAAAATCTTAAGTAGTAGTTTCATTTAGTTTCCTTCCCTTTTGAATACTTTTGCTTTTCTCTTGATGAAGATTTTTAATTTTATTCTTGTACTTCTTATTCTTCTCGTCAAACTTTACCTTCTGTGGACGGTGAGGAATAATTGATTAGTTGGTTATTATTTCTTGCCTCGTCTCTTCCTTCTCATCCTCTTACAATTTCTTAATTCTTACAATGAGTTCCCTCCATCTGGAGGGATAAGAAGAGTCACTACTCCCAACTTTTTTACTTTTTTTTTTGGATTCACTGATTTTTCAAACGCCTGTTTATGAAGAATTATTCTCAAATAATCCACTCCAAAGACCTGTTTTCGCAATCCATGCTGTAGATATCCTTATTATGGAATTGTAGCTGGAGATTGATCGACTCCTCTCTATATTCTCTCATTCTCACAAAGAGAAAACTTTCGTTTCTTTTACGTATATCTAATAGTTCAGTGATTTTTCTCTAACTTCCTAAAAGGATAATTTTACACCATTGATCACCCCTGGCTACAACTCGTTTAGCGTAATGTTCCGGCACGTGCCACTTGGCCCCGCCTCTGTGGAGGTAAGTTCCTCCCTCACTCCGTCCGCATTCCTCGTGCTCAGGGCCACGTTCCCATCGGGGTAGTTTCCCGAGACGCAGCGGCCACACCCGGCCTTCCGCGTGCGCCGCCGCGCGAGGCACAGTGCGCCCAACCAACCACGAGACGCGCGAAGCGCGAAAGACAAATGATTTTCAAATGGTTAACTAAAGATTTATCGAATACATTTTAAAAGAATAATATATCGAAGAATTCTCAAACGGTGGAGACAGAGAGGAAGGATGGAGAGAGAGAGAGATGGAAAGAGAGAGGGGAGGGAAGGAAAGGAGGGGGAGGGAAAGAAGAGGGAGAGAAGGAAAGAAGGTGAAGGAAGGAGAGAGGAGAGGGAGAGAGGGGGAAGGGGAGAGAGAAAGAGGGATGAGGGAGAAAGAGGGGTAGAGGGAGAAAGAGGGGTAGAGAGAGAAAGAGGGGTAGAGAGAGAAAGAGGGGTAGAGGGAGAAAGAGGGATAGAGGGAGAAAGAGGGATAGAGGGAGAGAGAGGGGTAGAAGGAGAGAGAGGGATTAAGGGGAGAGAGGGATGAGGGGGCGGAGAGAAAGAGTGGATGGAGAGGGGAAAGAGGGGGAGGGAAAGAGGTGGTGGGAGAGGGAGAAAGAGGAGGAGGGAGAGAGGGAAAAGAGGGTAAGGCAGAGAGAGGAAAGAGGAGAAAGGGAGAGTAGGAAAGAGATGGAGGTAGAGAAGGGAAAGAGCGAGATGTAGAGAGAGGTAAAAAGAGAGAGACAGAAAAGAAAAGGGGATGAGGGTTTCATTCGCTTTCCAAAAATTCCAGTGAACTATTTTTTTTTCTTTCTTCAAAATTCAAGTAGTATATGACTTAGTGTAGGGATCACAGAATTTTGAAAATGTGCACACAATTCACCTTTCCCATAGCACGTCATACGCAATTTTTACTGTTTTTTGAAGTTAAATAAATAAAATAAATAAAAAATAAAAATAAAACTATATTTTAGTTTAAATTTGGTTATTCATCACCAGAAAGATAACAACCTGCTAAAGATACAAGTGAGGCCAGGGATTATTAGAGATTATTAAGTGCCCTAATAATACTTGTTGAGAAACTAATTTGAGATTCGCAAAGTTGGGCCTAAGATATCCATAAATGGCCAATAAGTAAAATTAGGGATTATTGAAGCATTCGAAATAAAAATTGCTTTTTGGTTGCTCAGACTCAAAGATTTTGATGTATAATCGCTTTGGTCGAAGGCCCCAACCTCGTCCCCACCTTGGGAATGGCTCGGGAACTATAAGTTGGCCCTAAAAGTGATTTAGCACAAAAAATACGAAGAAAAATACAGCACATCTTATAGATACTCCACTTGCGTGGTACAGGGACCTTAAGCTAGTTTATTAGGATCCTAAATACTCAATAGCAGAAGAGATAGGTTTTATTAACCACCATGAGAGTGATCGTAATTTTACTGCCAGTATATGAACAAACATCCACACCCTCGCACCTCCCTTTCTCCCCTCTACCTCTTCTACCCCTTGGAATACTTCTCCTACCTCCACACTTCCCCTACCACCACCTCCACTTCTCCTACCTCCACCGCCACTTCACCGCCTATCATCACTTCCCCCTTCTGTTTTCACTACTTTCTTTCCTCTCCTCCACCACAACCCTCCCCTCTCTCCACTTCAAATCACTTTCTCTGTACGTGCGTACCGCCCAGATAACGTGTCGAGCACTGAAGGTCTTTGGCGCCCCTTGGGCCCACTGAGCGTCGCGTCGCGTGGCGTCGCGGCGCGTCGTGTCGGGTCGGGTCGGGCGGACGCGAGCGGGTAACGGCATGCGCCAGCGGGGCGGCTGCGCGGGCGGCGCGACTTGGGAGCCGCTCAAGTGGAACACATACGGATTCCTATCGCGCCCCGACGCCGCGCCGCGCCGCCCCGCTCGCTCGCGGCAGGTGTGGGGCTGCGGGAGGCGGCCGGCCCCGCGGCTGTCTCCAGCAAACGGCCCATTTCCTGCAACTCCGGATTCCTCCACTGTCTTAAAGCGCCCCTCAACCGACCTCAACCATCTCCACCAATTTTCTCCTTGTGAAACTTTCCTTTATCGCACCATCCAGTAGTGTGCTTCATTCAGTTTTCTGTCACAAACTCCCTTTGCCTAACATCAAATTTAATTTAATTCGTCCACGGCGCTAAGATGCCCAAAGTTTTGGACAATTTCCAAGAGACATATTTTCTCTTGTGCTGTCAGTAACACTCAGCAGTTTTCGATCGCTCTAATTTACCTAAGTACTCTACTTTCACTCTATAACAACACTTAGTAATGTTCAGTAATGCTTTCTGGTTCATCCACTATCTCCTCATTGAGCTACGATAAAGAAAATGTTGGTTTCTGAGATGTGAGGACAGTTAACACGCTTAATATTGCATCGGACCCAACTTACATCATTTAAGTTAATTCTGAAGTTACTCTTACGTATGTATAGCAACAAATCTTGAAGCCGGGTTCAGCCATTGTTCAAGCAATTCTGGAAAACCTACGATAGGCTGGATACCGAGCAGTGGAATTCATTTTATAAATTCATTTTTCAATTTTTTTGTGATTTGTGTCCATTATTCTCCTTTCCTTCCCCAGAATTTATTGAATGCCAATGAATTGAGGACTAAGATTGTAGTTTGAGGGCGGTCTAACAAAAATCATCATACTCTTCTGGTTTCATGACGTGAGAGCCACCGCCAACTACACGCATCATGGTCGACCGCTTCAGAACCGGATAATAAGCTAGCAAATCAAATTGCGACCCTGGACCCTTCACACACACACACACACACACACACACACACACACACACACACTTCACCAACTGACACGGCTGCAGGCGAAAACAATGGGAGCGGTGATCGCATTTCATCTGGCCTGACATGTCCAGTAGTGCCGGGCCTCGTCACAGCCTCCCGGCGTTCGCGGAAGTCCTTCCAGCGCCGAGCGGCGCGAAGGACATAGGCCGGCCGGAGGCGCGGTGCCTCCGCGTAGGCGGATCAAGCACCAGGCCGTTCTTCTCCGCCCCTCCCCGCATGGGACGCCGCCCGCAGCACCGTGACATCAGAGCCCGAAGCCGCCGCGGCCCACGCACGCTGCACCGCCGTGCCGCCTCAACGAAACGTTCAGCGCGGACGGAGGCGGATCCAGCCAATCACTTCGGGGGGGAGGGGCTCATCGCAGATTTTTGTTAAATAATAAACATATTTGATAGTATTAGGGGGCGGATTTTAATTATTTTTTTTTCTTTTCACACTGCCTTTTAGTATAGAAATCCATTTTATGGTATGACAAAAGAAATGACCCATTTTTATTGGTCATTATTTTGCATTTTTTTCGATTTCGACTAAAAAGTAATTATTTGCCTTTTCCCGTCATTTTTAATGCGTTTTTTTGTTGGTTTCATTGGTTTTAATGGTGCTTGCTTCAAATAGTATTTACGAGATGCAACAAATGTTCTTCACAGAATTACTCAGTAGCCTATTCGATTCGTTCGTTTAGAAATTGTTTTGAGAGCCATTGTGAGTATGTAATTCTTGTGACATATGAGCGCCAATACCTGTTCGGCCGATTTCGAGATAACAAAAGGAAGAGATTTCGTGGTAAAGAACAGTCCAAACAAAACGTTTGCAAGCTGAGTTCACTCGAACGAATGGGAAAAGCCTTGATTACATCAGTAACGTATCCAACAACTTGAGTTGTTCATCCGAACTGGTTTTTATAAGATTTTTTACGTCATTTTTCTTTGGTTTTAGAGCATTTTTAAAGCCTTTTAAGAGCATATTATTGATCATTTTTGCCGATGTTTTAGGTCATCAAAATCCGCCCCCTTGTTATTATATTGTTAATAATGTATGTACTTTAGGTATGATTTTATACAATATTACTGTTTAATATTAAATTTTATTACATAATTCAAAAATAAATATTTAGAACAAGTTTATAAAATAAAGGAAGGTAAACGAAAACTCTAGGCCTTTTGGGGAGCCATGGCCTCCATGCCCGCCCACTGGATCCGCCAGTGATCGCGGATGAAAGCTTTACAGTACCGAAATTAAGAATTTACTTTAAATTATTGAAGATATGACTGCAGAAATACATTTCTATTCAACTTAATTTTCTGCTACTTCAGCAACTGGTATGCACCGTCGTCAAATCAGCATTCAACTACACGACAGTTCAAGCACATTCTACTAGTGACTTGCGAAGTACTATGGGAATTTCTTACGAAGGTGTGGAAGTCCAGAACGGCGAAGCCTACTTTGAACTCCATGACAATTTGAGAAAGACGATTTGAAAGGCCGAAGTAGAGCTGGAAAAATGATAAACGCAGCCCGCACAACTCAAGAAGGCTATCCGTTGATTTGAGTAATGGGGATGAAAGAAAAGAGTATATAATGAAAAGCGATGGAATTCAAAGCGAAAAATTAACAGGATCAGTCGTGAGGCTTTCTAGGGAAACCCTCTCCTTTGAGTAGAAAGAATTTGCACTTGACAGCCCGAAAAAACTTATTACACGAATGTGAAAATCCTCAGAAAACCTGCGTTTTCCGGGAGAAAAGCAAATTAATCTTTATTAACATGTTCTTACATATACACAAACAATAATACACTAATAAACAATAATACACAGGATCTTGTAAGTAGTCATTTTCGTAACCAAATTTTCACATCCAGATTTTTTCCCGTTAGCATCGAGATTCTTTCAGGTTTGCACTTATGTTACCGCTAATTTCTGGACATGAATAAAATCGCGTCTATGAAAACATGTTTAATGTTTTTACAATTTCATTAACATCGCAACTGTATTTCTTTCATTTTAACAGGTAGAAGTCTCCAAATTTAAATAGTTAAATTCCAACACAAATTCCTATTAAAAAAATGGCCCCCGAAAACGGACTGCCTAGAGACAGGAATTTCCTCGTGCATATTCGGCCAGAGGGGAAGACTTCCCCGCGCGTTCCCTAACAGACGGCGGCGCCGAGTCGTGCGATCGCCTTCCCGAAGAGGAGATCAGCCGCGACGGGCTAACGATCGCGTTTCCATCCACAGGTCATTACCATCGCGCAGATACGCCCCACCTCCACCCCCGCCCCTCGCCTCACGCCGCCACGAGCTGTACTTTGCTCTACTTCGAAGCCATGGGGCGAAGGATGCTGTACCCTCTGGATTCTACCCCATTCACGGGATCAGAGTGTTTAAAGATTTATGATGGTCCACCTCTATAGAGATTTCACCTCTACGAGAGATGATGGCCCACCTCTATGAGAAATTGCTCTTTTTCAGGACTGTTGGTTATCTCCTAACAATTGTTGTCTCCTAATAATCATTCGTTAATCATTACCCGAAGTGCATATCATATCAATTATAATTTATAGTAATGAATCAGAGAAGATCAGGCTAAACTATACCAGTTACCTAGATTATAAGAACAGGCGAATTATTATCCCAGCATTCACGCGAAATGAAAATCAATGCTGCTCCACAAAATTAATTAATTATTCCTTTGCAAAAAACACCTTGCGACATTCGACCCTAATGTTTGAAAATAAATCAACATTCCTTCGTCCCACCAGGCGACCTAAGCGTTATCCAAGAACGAAAAAGTCAAAGTTTAATAGGAGGCGCGAGAAATCTTTCCGTCAGAGCGGTTTGACATCAAAGCCCGGGACGGAAACATCACCCTGGAGCAGGGGGGTGCTGCACAGCGGAGATGGGGAGGAGTGGGAAGAGGGGGGAGAGGAAACTAAAAACGAAGGAAGTGCATATAGCTCTCAAGCCCGACTAAGCTCTAAAAATACACGACGCACGGTTATGGCCGTAAAAACGGTCTTGTGCTTAAGACGGAAGAAAAATAAATGGAATACGAACGCGTTGTGGCGGCAAAAAATACGAGCGACGGCTGAGAGAAGGAGCGAGGGCGGCGGCGCGAAACAAGCGTTAGGAAGCGAAGGGGGGGGGCGAGAACGGGTGGGAGCGGTTCGGGAAGGGCCGAAGTTGACGGGAGAAGCAGGACGGAAAAGGAAATAAATCAACTCAGAAGTTATATCGACCTTTAAATATTGTACGCGGATTAATTATACAGTTTTTTTTTTCGAATTGGATCAACGTTATGCCAAGTCTGATGATGAGTGACGCGTTTTATGCTTATCCGATTTTTTTCTATCAGACATGAAATTTCAAGAGGGAGGTATCACTTCGAGATGATGAATCTAAGACGTTGAGGTTAAAAAGGATCAGAAACCTGAAAAGAGGTGAAGATAAAGTACTAAATACTTCATTTTATGATTAGCTTTAATATAAATTTTCCCCATTAAATTTCCATCGATATATTCTCATTAGCAACCCCTTGGGGTCGAAAGAAGGTTACTTTAAGATGACCATAGACAAAACACGGTTGTTGTTTTTTAAATACCCACTTGTCAAAAGATTGGTCCCCTCTATGCAAAATCAAGAGAGCCGCCAATCGAAATAAATATAAAGAAGGCAACCTTGTACGATACAAACTCAAGGACACAAGAAATAATGTTATAGATTACACACATGTAGTTGAAATTTAAGACGAGGACAGTAAACAAGGAGCACACGAGCAGCGAGGAAGCAAAAAAGGCAGAAGAGGAAAAGGACGAAAAGGGCACAAAGAACTTAAACGGGCGGGAACGGGCGGGAACGGGCGGGAACGGGCGGGAACGGGCGGGAACGGGCGGGAACGGGCGGGAACGGGCGGGAACGGGCGGGAACGGGCGGGGGAACGGGCGAAACGGACGTGAAAGAGCGTGAACGAGCATGAACGGCGGGGGACGGGCGGGCGCGGCCAAAAAGAAAGAAGCGAGCAGCAGGGCCACGATGGGCGGCCTCCCGTCAGCGGGAGCACGCCCCGCGCCTCGAGCGCTGGGAGCGTCCGGAGCGACGCGACGCGACGTGCCGAATCCTCCGGGCGTCACGTGGTGCGCGTTGAGGGTTCCGATTACCATCCACACTCGCCGGAAGCCATCTCGCCGTGATGTGACGCCCAAACGCTCGCGTCTCCCCGCAGGAACAGGACTCGTCTGGAGACGCTTCTTCGTGAGTATCACACGCGCGACGCACTGAACGCCCGGCCATTCATTCCAGGCACTGCCCCTCCCGTTCACCACTTCGCATTGCTCGTGAACCTCCATTTTGAAAGAATCGAAAGCTCTATTTCACGACTACGAGTACTTGCCTAACAGTGTGATGCTACTGTAAGATAAAGGTAACAACTGATTTCCAAGTGCACAAAGGAAATGTATGGGAATAATATGTTCGACTAAAGACGCGAAGTAAAATGCACATCTATAAATGTTTGTTTACATTCATTTGCCATTATTATTCAACTGTAGGTGAATATTATACTCTATTTGTAGAATCGAGAATGTTTTTTCATGCGACATTTTGTCTATTTTTGACCTGAAACGAAATACGACAATTAGTCTTTGGTGCCTGCCTCAATGTTTCTACTCTTGGGTCATATGTAATTCTAATTTCACGAAATATACCACAACGAATATGTTTATCCGTTCTGTCACATTTTACATGCAACCATCCCTGAAGAATTTAACTTTTTAAAGCTACACGAACTGGCTATTTACAAGGTTGTAATGTATGGATTGCGGTTGAACACGTAATATTATACCGAAAAGCAACAATACCGCCAGGAATCTCTGAGGAATTTAGCATCAACGTTTCATCGCATGACATTTTTTCATGAGCCATCTCATTGAATGGGAAACTAATACTCCCCATGGAGTGCGAAACGGTCTCAATAAATATAAACATATCTCAGGCATGATGAAGCAAGATTTGTTTCCCCTGCTATCACACTTAAAATTTCCAGAAAACCTAAGACTGAACGTCCTAAAGCGAATGGCGTAATCTTTTCAAGATTATTTTATGTTGAGAGAAAACTAATGGCGGAAGAATAACAGGGAACCTCTTCCTGGTAATTTTCTATTACAGAACCGAGGGTTAGAATGACTCAGCATGCACTTCCTTGGAAGCAAAGCCTTTTGCTCCGTGCGTATGCCCACACAACACCGCTCGCTGCCCGGTTGACAAGTATCTATTAATGGCGCGTTACATATAAGCATCTGAAGTGCTAGAGCGCTAAACGCCGTTAGCACGTCTTCGAATTCCCACTTTAAAATATCGCGACAAACCGCATTGGTCAACACCATGGACGAAATGTTTGCGATTGCATTATTGAAGAGAGGTACCACTTCCTGGTTGCTTAAAAAGAGAATATAATATTTTATTCCACTTGTTCTGTGGAACTCTTTTCTTCATTTAAACACATTCGTTAATACACACAAATAGTTATTTATTTTACTCAAATACTTTAAATGTTTTTATTTTTTATAAACGACAATACAAAAACATTTTCAAACAGAAAGTTAAGATCTTTTCGCACATATCCAATTGGTACCTTCGTTTTGCACGGCTCACAAACTCTTCACAAAGATGCAAAAGGAAAAGCGGTTGAATGCCATGATGTTCGCAGATTAATTGTATGAATGTAACGCAAAGATACACATTCCTTTTCGATATCAGAATTGGCAACGATCGTTATCACGAGTAATAACGGCGCATATTCCCTAATATTTGAAAAGTTTTCTAGACTTAATAATTCATGAAATTATTCTCCTACTTATTCTTATCGTCATTTTAGAATATTCTGGTGGCTTCTAAATTACTTTTTATAACGATTTATCTTACGTTTTTTCAACATATTTCTTTCTAACACTCTCGAAAATTGTGTGTTGTAACAAGTCGTTTAAGTGGATGTGTTCACACGCTGTTTTTCGTCAATTTAGACTGAATCCAGTAGCATCATCTTGAAAAGTAGCTGAGAAGAGAATCCGAACACCGTATGATGCGACTCGTCGTTCCTCCCCGCCTAGCCTATCCCCGTCGCGCTCTGCCCTGCCAATTTCCGCCACGCCCATCTCCACTTCGCCACGCCTAACCTCATCACATCACGCCCTCACGGCACCCCACTCCTCTCCACTCCCATCACATCCCCGACACACAAAATTTCACTATTCCACGCACACCCCTTTCAAGCCATACCAGTCTCCCCCACGCCCCGCCTCGGCCATCGCTACTTTGACCCGACTATCCCTGTCACTCAAGGCCCCTCCACGCCAGTCCACTCCTCTCCCATCCCACCTCGGCCAAGTAAAGTCTCGTCATCCCACGTCCACTCCTTCCCCGCCCCGCCCATCGGTACTTGGCCACGCCCAACACACGCCACGACACAACCCTGTCACAACCCGCCCATACACGCCACTCCACTCCCAACCCTACCGCACCCAACCCATTCCCCGCCACGTCCCTCCATGCCATTGCATCTCCGCCTACCTCCTACGCTCACCACGAAACACTCCCCATCACGCCTACCCCCACCGCGCTCACCCCGAAAGTCCCCACCGCGCTCACCCCGAAACAGTCCCCACCACGCTCACCCCGAAACAGTCCCCTCCACGCTCACCCCGAAACAGTCCCCTCCACGCTCACCCCGAAACAGTCCCCACCGCACTCACCCCGAAACAGTCCCCACCACGCTCACCCCGAAACAGTCCCCTCCACGCTCACCCCGAAACAGTCCCCACCGCACTCACCCCGAAACAGTCCCCACCACGCTCACCCCGAAACAGTCCCCTCCACGCTCACCCCGAAACGAGTCCCCACCGCGCTCACCCCGAAACGTCCCCACCCCACCACGCTCACCCCGAAACAGTCCCCTCCACGCTCACCCCGAAACAGTCCCCTCCACGCTCACCCCGAAACAGTCCCCAACACGCCCACCCCCACCACGCTCACCACGAAACACTCTCCATCACGCTCAACCCCGCCATGTCTATTACCGTCCATCACCATTCACCCTTACCCACTCCTGTGCACCCACACCCTTCCTTATCGTGTCGTGTCCCGTCCCCACACCCACCGCCGCCGCAGACCGCACCCAATCGCACGTAACGAGCGGCCGCTGGGAGCCCCGCCGCAGCGAAGTGAACCGCGCGACGGCAGAGGAGCGCTGCGGCCGCCCGCTTCCTCGCGTGCGAATTACGAGCGGGCACAGCCCGTGCAGCGCAGCCACGCCCCAGGGCGACGCTCCGGGGGCGATGGGGTGGGCGAACCGCTCAGCTATGAATAGCGGCAGTGGGCGGTGACCCGCTGAGGAGGACGGCGACCCCCTGAAGGGCGAGGAAGAAATAGTTACAAACATAACGCATTTCCATCTGCGTATGGAAATGAGAAGTTGGTATTACGCGAAGTTGGGAAAAATGGTGGAACCCACGTGCAGAGATGTGCAAAGGTGGATTAATGTGTCCAGGTCAAATGGTTTAGGAACCCAGACCAAAACAAATCATAACTGATCAACACTTCAGGGATTTGAAACTATCATGGAGGATTCATAAACAGTGTAAGAGAATTGTAGGAAAACAAAGTGAAGTATTGTAGAGAAATTGAAAACTATTCTTTCCGGCGACAACTGAAATGAATAGTTTCGTCGTGGATGAGTAATGACTTGGGTCAAATGAAAGACAGACCAAACGAGACAACAGAGAACGAGAGAACTCGTTACGAACCCGCTATGTCCACCACAAATTCTACAAAAGCTGACCGGGATTTGAACGCCGATTCCCAGAAGAGGAAACTGATAGTACTGTCTACCGCATCACATCTCACCCAAATAAAAGGACATCTTACTCAGATGAATATTAACGATGAAGTTGAGACTGGAGAGGGTATAAAATACGTAGGGCCACCTCCAGTGTCGTACGGCAGGAAACGGGGAGCACAGGGGGGGGGGGGACACCAGCGCACGCGGCAGGGCTCAAAGGCAGCGGTGGCGATGGTGGAAGCAGAGGTAGAGGCAGAGGCGGAGGCATAGGCGGAGGCGGAGGCATGAGGACACGCGGCGATTAGGCAGAGGCGGAAGGGACCGCAGTGATTGTAACGGCGACGATGACCACGACCATGACTATGACGGTAACCGCGAAGGTGATGGCGACGGTGACGACGGCGGCGACGGCGACAGCGACGTTGACGGTGCGGCTAATGCTGACGGCGGGCGGGAGCAGCAACGATCCCAGCGCCACGCCCAGCACGACCGCGGGCGGCAGAGACACAGTCGTATTCTAGCTGACCCCGGACAGGACGGCGACAGACGGGGCACGCGCCTGTCCGCCCTGTCAGGGCGCCCAGCCACTCCGCGCCGCCTCCGCGCCTGCCGCCAAGGCCGCCCAATCGCCACGAAGGTCCGGGAGAGGCTTCGACGGGTTCGATTTGGGAGTTGACAATAAGACCAAACGCCAGATTGGTCCACTGATTGCGTCGCGCAAATCCGGGTTGGTTCTCCAGTTCAAAATGAACTCCGTCTCTGAGTTATATTCGTTGCATTGCAAGAGAAGAGGAAGGTAAAGTCATGCTAGTTGTCCGGGGCTGCTCACTTTCCCGCATTGATAAATTTAAAGATTGGGATTAGTTTTTTATCAATACCGAACATCTCTTAGATATAATGAAACATTTCATTTCTTAGATATAATGAAACATTTCAACATTTCACTGAGTTCATTGAACTTATGCAAATTGCTCTTGAATTATTGTACTTTGATTTGTTAATAAAATGTCTTCGAAATTATTGAATTTCAGTGTCCGGCATTACTCTACAAGATATGAATAGAAAAATGCAGAATTACGCAATTCAGTGAACTTCTTAATTATAAATTCAATTTATGCACACATCACTGGGACAAACACTCTAGAAAAAAATAATTTTGATGTGTTACAAAACCAGGAACCATTGAGCTTCCGCATTCCCTCTACACTCTTCGCCATGTCGACAGAAGAGCAGCGTTTGGAAACTCACCTCTGACCCGTCATCGCGAGCAGCCGGAATGACAGGGCACTTTCGTTGGCGAAGCGGGCGGGCGGGCACTTTCGCTCCGGCAAACGAGAGCGAATTTCGTGCGGTCTGCGGTGACCAGCGAAGGGCGAGGCGGTCGGCCCACGAGCGGTCGCGGCGCGGCGCTAACTTCCCGCAATCCAATTGCCGAATCGCCCGTGAGAGGGCGCGGTGAACGACGGGAAACGCGGTTCAATGTTTACGGTGCGATGCAGTCTGCGGTCGGGTTTTACGAATGGGATTGGGTTGGAATGAGCTCTGCAGCTTCATGCTCTTCGGTGTTCATGACTCTAACACGTATGCGAGCTGGAAAGCTGACATCAGGGGTGGACTGTCAGCTGCATGAAGAATTGATGTATGATATTCAGCATTATCTGCATGTTCTAATATTTTCATATTTTTGTAGTATGAATTCTAGTCGTGAACCAGGCCCTCGTGTTGTACGAACTTTACCGAAGGCGGGGGTTCCTTTCGAATAAACCATTAAGAATAGAGATGAAACAACTCATGATTCGTAATAGAAACATTTTTATACGATCGTAGAGAACAATGTTTATATTTCGGTACTAAAGTTATTGCTTTCTTTTGCAGGATCTTGATTGAGGGCTTTTTGCTTGAACCTATCGATCTCCGCAAAACCCCTCAATCTCCATGGTGCAAAAAACAATATCTTCAAGCACTCAATAAAAAAATAACTATTTCAAGCTCTGGCATTCTGAGAAACACTTGGCTCTGCCAATGGCGCAACGGCAGCTTCGCCCAGTACGGAAGAGCAGCGAGCCGACGCCGAGTGCTGGCTCTTCTCCCAGTCCCACGTGCAATTTCGCAGCGCCTTGCGGGGGCGTGGGACATTCCAAGCGACGCGACCGCTTTCAGCGGCGATGTCGGCCCCCTTCGGGGCTCGAACCGCGGCATTTACAGCGCGAAGCTCCAACGTCCTCGAGGTCCACGCAAAACGTTGGCGACACAACCAATTAGCGGCCTCTGTCGAGAGACAGATCTCGATTCCGCACTGTTTAGCAGCCGCGCGGGCTCCGACCCACGTGACTTGTACAAGGCAGCAATTTAGCATTCCTCACGTTTTCTCCACTAACGTCGAGTGCGCGGTGAACCAATATTTGCTCGAAAAATACGGCACAGGCGGCGTGGTCTCAGAGGAATGGCGAGGTTTCTATATCAAGTAGCGGCGAGTTCATCTGATTACGCCACGTTTTTGCACTGCAGTTGACCTGCTTTCTTACAATGCTATCATTCCTTTAGAGGTGGGTATCTGCAGTACGGAGTATTGCAGAATCTTCCGAAGATCTCTAGCTCTCCAATTATTTCATTGGATACTTATTCACAAATGAACAACCAAATTGTTCATAAAATACGGGACAAAAATATATATTGAGATCCCATCCTTTATGTAGATATTATATTTTTTTTACATTTCATTCTAAGTTGTTCGTTAGATGTAATCAGTTGAACCTGAATCTTGCCTAATATTTACATTATAAGAGGAAGGTTCTTCAGTCAACGAATTTTCAACTTCGTTAAACTGGATTGTGTTTTCTCACTCTGTTTAACTTCATGTTATGTGAGAATGTTGCATTTCGTTTTAAGAAGAAAACTGTTATCAATTGAAAGCTGAACTAAGCTCAGTGCTCAAATCTTTTCATTAATACGTTTGAATTTTACAACCCGAAAAAGCGGCAGCTTGTGATTGAATTTTTAACAATCACTCTGTACTGTGGTGATTTCTAGTTAAATGTTCTCCCCTTCACTTCCACAGACCATCCATTTCGATTCGTTCCTTTCCTCGAAGCCTCGCCCACGCTCGTCGTAACCGCTCAGGAGAGATCTATAAATCTCTTCCGCCCCAGACGCCGCCGCTTGGGGCGTTGCGTTTATGCTCTGCTCGCTGACGAGCGGAGAATCCAACGCATTGGCGCCCAGCGTGGACTCTCGTAACCCTTTGGTTGCACAGACACGCTGCAAATCAGCCTCTCCAATGCACTTTTGCTCTCGGTGAACGAAGCGGCCTGTAAGTGCTTTGAGTTTTTGCATTCCCAATATAATCTTTCTTCTTACCCTAGCGCGCATTCTATTTCGAGCCACTGCAGAGTGCGCGCTGTGAGTGTGATACGGATGTCATACCCGAGAGGATGTGCAGTCGCATCAATTTTTTTTGTTCTCATGTCTTTTTCTTAAATATTATAGTTTCTACAGCGACGAATAAGGTACCAGTGGATAGTATTTTTAGACTTCAATAATGCCGTGTCTTCACGCTAAACGCATTGATTTATTAAAATTATTAAGTGAAAAGAAAAATTACGCGAATTACACATTCGTAATTTGCTGGTCACCACGGAATAATACAAGGCTATTATAATTCATTCCTACAGGGGTCACCCAATAACTTCGATTTATCGAGGGGACCGACAGTCCGTTGACAGCAGGTGCGCCTTTTGTGACCCCTTTTCCAAAAAGCTTCCGTCTGCGGAATTTTCGCGCAGATTTACATTTCTTACCAGGGGAAGGTAAAATAGATCATCGAAAGGTCGAACTGGGCACAGTAAGTTTCACTTGTTGCCCAATGTCAAGAACATTTCGTTTTCAAATCATCTAAAGATGCAACTCCGGTTGCCATTTCTACTCTCTCCAGATTTCTTCTATTTTCCTTCTTTTTATTCACAATATTCCTACATCCTCATTTTAGTAGCGTGTTTTCCCCCTTCTAATACTCTCAACTACTTTATTTTTCAACCTGTCCTTTTTTTTATCTACTAAAGTATATCCCCTCCGTTCTTTTTATTGACAAGTTTTTCTTTTTTCTCCACCCCGGCTCACTTTTTCAGAGTTTCATCTTCTATTTTCCTTTAATATCGGCACGATGACCATTATTTGTCTGCCAATTCACTTTTCGCTCAATATCTGATCTCCCTCAGGGCTGGCTTGAAGTTGAATGAAGTGCATATATGGCAGGAATCCAGCTTTTTTTAAAAAAAAATTGTCGCCTCTGCTCGAAAGCCTTCATTTTTCGGATCTTGTCCCAAAACGTCCTTGGACAATGTCGACTGGCCATCATCTGTGAAGGAAACATTCATAAAAGCTACCAAAAAACAGTTTGCGTCTTTTCATTTATATATCATGATTTTTTTTATTTCTCTCTAAACGTTTCTCATCAGTCCTCTAACTCATTTCCTATCCTCTCCATTTCCGTTTTCTTCACTTTACTCAAGTTACGTATCTCCGTCCTATTCTCCCTCTGTCTCTCTCCCCATGCGCACCGCCTCGAGGGGCGACAGGGGCGGGGAGAAGTAAGCGCGTGATATACGCGCGGTAAATCAGCCGCAGTGTTTCCACGAAAGGCCGTCAGGTGACGCTAGCTTCGTGGCACTCTCGCGAGAACCGCGCGAAGAATTATACGCCGCGTCTCTGCACCGCAATGGCTGAGCTGGAGCATCACCCGTTGCCATTCCAGATGCCCCTTCGCCATTCGATTTTCGCTATTGTTACAATGATATACGATGTTCGCTTTTATATGCTGTTTTTATTTCGTTTCGGTCGATTTCTCAACAAGTGAAATCGTTAGCATAACACTTCATAGATCTGCCATCTATTCGTCAAAGTCAAACACTGCATTAAAATTGAGCAACAGTTCTGAAATATTTTAGGAATGATTACAGCAGTTCCCGGCTACCTTACTGTTTCACACACATTGTTATCAACCCAGCCACAAGGGGATTGCAACAATATTATTGGTTGAAGAACTGAGAATGAAAGCTTCGACACCTTTCTTGTGCTCCGGACGTACGTATAATTTGTGCATATGCACACGGGGTGGGGCAGGGGAACCGTGACCATCCTGAAAATTTTAAAAAGAGCCCCATAGTTCAACGCAATAAAATATGTTATTTCCGTAAATTTGATAATTCCTGATTTCCCCCTTTTTAAGTTGTCACTTTAGGTAATTGGCACGGGACATTTGGAGGAGAATCTCTCCAAGTAATTTGGCATCTCAGTAATTATTTAAGCATCGATTCAATATTATTTATTAATTGTATTTTTAAAGTTATATTTTTCGCATAATAATAAGGTTATTTATTTACAAGTAAAATGTCATAGGAAAATAACAAAATTAAATGAAAAAGATGGCATAGAAGGGTCCAGAAATATAATCACTAGAGGGCGGATTTTGATGACCTAAAACATCGCCAAAAATTGTCAATAAAATGCTCTTAAAATGCTTTTAAAATGCTCTAAAACCAAAGAAAAATGACATAAACAAATCTTATCAAAACCAGTTCGGATGAACAACTCAAGTTGTTGGATACGATACCCATGTAATCAAGGCCTCTCTCATTCGTTCGAGTGAACTCAGCTGGCAAATTTTTGATTTGGACTGTTCTTTACCAGGCAATGTCTGTCCCGAAATTGGCCAAATCAGCATTGGCGCTGACATATATCACAAGAATTACATACTCACAAAGGCTGTCAGAACAATTTCTGAGCGAACAAATCCAATAGATTACTGAGTAATTCTGTGAAGAACATTTGTTACATCTCATAAATAATATTTGAAGCAAGCATCATTAAAATGTCATTAAAATTAATGAAATCAGAAAAAATGCTTTAAAAATTACCGAAAACGGTAAAAAGTGACTTATTATTCGAAATCGACAAAAAATGCGAAATAATGTCCTATAAATACGGATCATTTCCTTTTACCAGAACATAAAATGAATTTCTACACTAAACAGCATTGTTCTAAAGCGAAAAGAGCAAAATATGACATTTCTTTAAAATCCGCCCCCTAGTAATGACCCCTCCCCTTAGGCTGCGCAGGCCCATGAGTCACATAAAAAGAGAACTCGCGTCAAGAAAAAAACTCAGATCTTCAGAACTCGAGATTCATCCTAAAGCGAGTACGAGCCACGCGCTTACATCTTCAGATTTAAAGCATGAGTTTGTTAAACGAGTAACTGCACAATGAAATTAATGAATGTTCTTAGCTTTGAAAACACCCGAGTTCTCAACTAGAAATAGATATTGAATTTCTCATCATTGAAACCTAGTAATTCTTTCAATGTAGCAAAACCAATGCTCAACTGCACACCGTTATTATATCCGAAGACACAGATTTAAAAAACTGATAGTATATTGTTACTACACTGGCAAAGTAACTTTCGTCGTCATCATCGATGATAGACAGCGTTAACGATCCGGCGACAAAAATAAACAGAATTTTAGAGCAATTATCCATCGATTATGTATAACACGTTTATCGCCTACGACGGAATTTGATGAGCTATGATCAGGTGACTTAATTCGGACATAAGTTGGACACGCCCATACGAGGGGTGTCCGGCATACTTGAAAGGTACTGGACTCACAAGCGATGTTCTCATACAAGCACACGAGAGCAAGACAAATTTGATCTCACGCGCCAATCTATTGCAGGATTTAGAACATTAATCTAGATAATAAAACGGAATGAATCGCACATCCGGAGTTAAAGGAACCAACTTCCGTATTTTGTAAGCAACTTGCGAATTAATATTTGTTGTTTGCAAATATCAATTCTTGCCAACATTTATTTCATTACTTCACATACCTTACCATTAATTATTACTCATTTGATAATTACTTACTCTGTTGAATAAAATATGTTTATTTCCTTATTTTTCGTCATTTAATTCTCATATTTAAACTATTGAATTTTCAGACTTCCTTCTTTTTTCGTCCATCCACGATTCCTATCTTCTGCTCTCTTTCCCACCGGCCGAACATTTCCCAAACCCCTCCACTTTTTCACGCTGCAGATGATCAACACAGTCATGATCTCGTCAATTCAACCACGTCAACATTTTATTACGGTCGTTCTTCACGTGTGCGAAAAACATGTGACGGGAGGAGGTTTGCGAAACCGGTCGAAGAAACTTGGTCGCGTCAGGGGGGCTGTGGCTCCTTCAAGGCCTCCTGGATACACGTCCGTTCGACGCCCACGCGGTCGCCAAGCTGGTGTTTTTCCCATCCGCTGATACCGCGCCATTTTGCAGCGCCAAACGACGACGTCGACTCGAGTCTGTAGATGCAAAGAATAGCGCATTCTTTTGCGCCGCCGACTCCGCCATTTTATTTCCAGTTGTGAGAGGAGTTCGAATTTTCTGTATAGTGTGTGCTGGGAACGAGCAATCTGCCCAAAACCAATGTTTACACACTACAAAAATTCGCATTGTCTTTAATTGCTAGCTATCGTTTCTCTTCAACTGCTGCCTGTCTATATGTTGCCTGGCCGGCCTAAAAGAAGACATGATATAAAACAGAGGCCACCGTTCGGGTTTCCGCCATTTTATACTCTGGGTATCTATGAACTCTGACGTCAACTATTGCCGGCGATGAATGCGTCGTCGTCGAAGTCGTGCAGTGGGAGGAGACATTCACCTCGTGTCAGGCTCAGGGACAAGGTTTAGAAGGCAGAGGTTGACGCGGTTCGCGGGCTTGCGTGGAAACAAAGCAGACAACGACGAAATCAGATGGGAACTAATTCATGACGTAAAAGAGAATAGAAAAGGCGCACAAGATAAGATAATAAATAGATATGAGAAGCACAGATATGATTGAAACACGCAAAGAGAATAGAAAGAGAATAGATTGGTAGATTCAAAATTAAATGAAGAGACCGGGAAGAGAGTGAAAGACAGAGATAGGGTATGTACACATCCATCTATAGATGGACATCATCAGATGAAACAAATCAGAAGATACAAAAGAAACAGTTAGATAAAAGTATACATCGGCGCTGACCAAAAGACATAACGCAATAATCAACAGACAGATTCCAAATAATTCACGGAAAATAAATTGTCACGAGGCAGGAAGACACTAAAGAGCAATTACAAGCAACACGTACCACCGTAAAACTGAAAAATGATAGGAATAAGAAATATATTTTAGAAAAGAGGATATTACGAAGTGATGCAAGTCCGTTCAACTGAGCTTGCAGAGCGGTAGGTCGCTGCTGAAATCGACAATAAAAAACGCGGCAGGCGACAACTCGGATGCGAGCGGTCTCATACATGCGTCGCCTCAACCGTTGCCTCCGCCACCGGAGACCGCCCACGCGCCCGCGCGGAGGCAATGTCACTCTTGAATTTATCGCCCCTCTGCCGTCGCCCCGCGCCGCCTTCATAAAACGGCGCTTTGTCGCGGCGCGGGCGCTTTCTGTTAAGACCCGTTCACACGAGGACAGCTAGCTGGACAGTGGACAGGACAGCTAGCAGGCGGTCAGTGGGCAGGACAGTTGGCCGGCGGCCAGTGGGCAGGGCAGCGACTGGCAAACAGTGGGCAGGGCTGCTGGTAGGCGAACAGTGGGTAGGACAGTTAGCTGGCAGACAGTGGGCAGGACAGTGACTGGCGGACTGCTAGTTGGCGAAAAGTGGGCAGGACAGCTGGCTGGCGAACAGTGGGTAGGACAGCTATCAGGTGGACGGTGTTAGGACAGCGACTGGCGAATAGTGGGATGTGGGCAGGATAACTGGCTAATAGACAGTGGGCAGGACAGCTAGCTGGCAGACAGTGGGCAGGACAGCTGGCTGGCGGACAGTAGTATGGCGCCGTGGCGCCTTGGGGGCATCGTGGAAGACAGTTCGTAGGTGAGCGGACTCACCTGTCTCTCTTGCCGAGCGCGCTTCAAGTTTTCAGACAGAACAGAAGACAGTAGACGCAGAGGACAGTCAACTCCCACCGTCGAAACGCGCTCGCAGGCAGAAATAGACGTGTGGCCGTGCACTTACGATGAGTGGAGTACATTTTAATTTCATTGAATTTCGTATTCAAGTATTATTGGAAACGGATTAGTTTAATTGAATTATTATTTCTACTCGCACCTGTACTCCTAACATAATAATACTAACATAAAATAACTGTCCTCCTTAATAAAATGCTTTTTGTAAAAAATCACAGTGCGGCAAGAGAGAGATATTTTTCGTCTTCTGGGTTGGGATGAAGAAAAGGAATGTTTTGGGGGATACTTCACTTTCACACTATAAAAATGCATATCTGAGGCAAAGTGTAATAATGTTTATAGTGAACATTTCGAATATACAGAAGAGAACTGCAATTTATTAAAAGAAAAATTCAAGAGAATAATGTGAGGATACGTCAATGTGCATTACACTTCCAGTCAGTGATAAACAATTAATCTGTGTAATGAATAATTATTTTCCCTTCAAATGATAATTAAATGCTTACTTGTCTATAACATATCATTCATAGTATATCCACGAGCTTACGCAATCATCCCCGCTGTGTGTTTAACAACGCCTCGTCATCGCGCGCGGCGCCATCTTCTTTCCTGTCGCGGACAGCGTCAGCACTGCACCCAGTCGCCGAGGGCATCTTGCTGTTCTCGCGCGGTTCCACGTGCCCGGTTCTTTCAAGACAGTGAAGACGACAGCGGCCGCCTTGCGGAGTGACGGCCAGCCGGCTGTCCTCGTGTAAACGGGGCTCTAAAAGCCACCGCGCGCAGTCAATGGACCTCCGCGGAGGCGGGGGCGCCCACCTATGGAGGGGGCGGGGCTGGTCGAATTTTGGCGCTGGCAGGGGAAAGCTTCTTGGTAGGTTTCACTGATTTATTGATAAGTGATTTCGGGCGCGACAATTGCTAAGGTAATTAGTCTCGTAAGAGTAGTGCATTTTTATCGCAGGAGGTGGCGGTGATCTTCCCCCACTGAATGGTCAGATTTGGAGCCCATCTACTCGTCGGCTAACAGGGTTTTTTCCTCAACCAGGTATATCCCACTAGCGGGGCAACGCTCCAGCCGAGACCAGCTCTAAGCTCCCGCTCCCGCACCCGCTCTCCCAGCATGTGTGGTCGTGTAGTAAAGGCAAGAGTAAGTGTGGGTAAGTAAAGGGCGAGGATAGGACAAGGAATAGGAAGGAAAGATCGTTTGCGCCCCGTGGCCCGTTTGTTAGGGTACTGCTCTGGAATTCGCTAGGCTTTGAGCGGAGAAACCACGGAAAACCGATCAGAGCAGCCGGCCAATAGAATTCTTTTCTACAGAGTAGTTGAATTCGACCAACCTATCTAGCTAACGTCGAAAATCCTATACCGTCGGGAGTTGAACCCTAGGTCGTCCCGGTCAGAGGCAGTGCAGTAACATCAACTGATGCTCCGAGCCACCTGAGCTGGTGTTTTGCTAGGGATGTGGGAGGCACTAAGAGGCGAATGGAATGGTAGCAATAGAAAAGGAATGAAGTAAAATGCGACGGGTATCGGAATAGCAGCAGGAGTGTTGTAAGTAAAATTGTAGAACTGATTACGAAAAAGCAGCATGGGGGTGTAGCAGACTATGACGCAGCAAAAAGAAGTCGATATACACAAGCATTTCGGAACTTTTTTGTTTAAATTTTATGCGTTTCCCAACACCTAAGCCGACAGTTGCCGGGGTAGATGAATACATTTTATTTGGTGACAGAGGTTCACGCAACTGAGCAAAACGGAGGTAGGTCGCTATCTACAGCAGTGACTTATGGGACGCTTTTTGTGTTGAGAGGACTCTAGAAAACCTGTTTCTATTCTCATTCATCCGCAGCAAATTCCACATGGATTGACCGAATTTTGAGTGGTTGAAAGAAGACGGCGAGCGACACGAGTTGGAGAGTTCATTGTGTACGCCGGGCGCAGAGAAGAGAGAAAAGGTTGAATGTGTTCACTGGAAAAGTAATGGGACCAACGTGGGCGAATGCGGGGTGGAGAATTCAATGGAAGTAGGGCTTCGGCGAACGGTGTCCTCTTGTGGCGAGGACGCGGGTGGTGCGAATGGGAGACGGCGGCGGAGGTGATACGAGGAGTCACGAGCAAAGGTCGAACCTCCTCTTTCCCAACGGATCAACGGCGGTTCTCATTTACAAATGATTAATTTCACTTTCGGCGGCTTGTTTTGTAGCGGATAACTTACGACCTGCAAGTCGCACCGTTAATGACGTAACTGAATTGCGACGTCTCTGATCAATTCATTACTGTTCAATGATTCGTTTGAACACGCTGACATTCGTTGTACTCTCCCATAGGGATATTTGATTAATACTTTGTCCACACGCGTATTCACGCAATACAATGCGGTTAGTTTCAGAACGTGTTCCTTTGGTCGTTTATCAACCGACACAGATTTATAATGTTCGATTTTCCGTGTACCGTGACGATTCAAATTTTGGCCACTACTTTAAAACGGCTACCATCTTCAAACAAAATCAAAACACAAAACTCCTTTCCATTCGACGTTTTCACCACTTCAAGAATCATCCACGCCAAAGTTGTAGACAATTTAAATTGCTTTTGGTCTTGACTACGTTAAAGACCAATTTACAAACCCACGACCTCGCATTGCTCGGTCAATTACTTAATTCTCTGCGACAGTTTCCATGAGAAGCTGCATGGAGAGAGCGAAAGAGAGAACAACGACATAATAACTACAATCGATTTATATTGAAAGCTATACTGTTAAAATATAATTTACGGTTATTCCAAATATTACAAAGATAACAATGTCCGTAGCAGTAGACCAGAAGCTAAATAACCCAATTTCATTTATTTACTGATATTTAGAAGCTTCTTCAATTCCGAGATCAATGAATGACGATCTAAAGAGTAGATAATAAGGACAGGGGAATGAACCAATGAGATAGAAACGGGAGAACTCTGAGAAAACCTGTCGAGAGCTGACTTTGTCCTCCATAAATTCCACATGGTTTCGCCGGGGATCGAACCCGCACCCCAGCGGTGTAAGTCGTATGCATTAGCCATTACGCCACAAACCCCCTCCTCACCCCCACCTACAAGTTACCCAACAAATGCATTCCTCCCTACGAATGCTAGCGAAAGCAAAGACCGCGGGTGACGGGAGCAACGAGGTTTTGGCGGTGGCGGAAACCGCAGAGGGCCTTGGAGCGGGCCGCCGCTCGGAACGGACCGCGCGGCGTGGGGTGGGGTGGGGCAGTGCAACGCGCACCGGCCGGCGGACCGGAACCGGAAGGCAGCGGGTCGGCGCGTTGCGCTCCCGGGGCGCCGCTCGCCCACACCGCTCGGGGTGCGCGTGCCCCCCGCGCGGAACCAACGGTTATGGAGGTCATGGAAATAAAGGGTGAATGTTGCGTCAATGAGAAGATATCTCATGAATAGGGAACGGATTGCCATGTAATTACATGTTTTTACAGGAACTAGATACCTGCATTGAATAATATTTTTAGAGTTTACAAGATATTCTAAATGAATTAGAACTATTTGTATTTTACATATTTTTACATATTTTACCAATTACGACATATTTCGCTACATTTTAATATATTTATACGTCGAAACGCAACATTTCAAATGCGCGTGTGCAATTTATGTTACGGAATAATCTTTCTCACAAATCAAATGGAATGGTGCTGCGCTTCTATGACCATCGTATCTTCATCATGAATTGTTAAACTTAACCCCACACCCCTACTTACTGCGTTCTCGAAGTCAAGGACGTGCGGATTTTTGTGAACAAGTAATTTCAACCACGTGCTTGACAAGGTTTTAAATAGCACATTTGTTACTCGATCGAAAACTAACAAATTTTTTTTTACACAAAATTGTCTTACCACGTTCTTCAATTTGGGGGAGGGTATATTGCCTTTAACCCCCTCCCGCATCAATCCCTGGCTACACGGTACTATTATATTCACTTGAACACCAGCCTCTCGTAAACATTGTAATATACTATGAGCATATTTTATATTTCGAATAAAATTCTTAGTGGTGAATCTTCTATTCTTCTTTAGTAGATGTAGAACTTACTTTCAGCCACCCCCAATCCTTGTTAAGAACTGATCGGCGACGTCTTTTGTCGGAAAAAGTTTGTTGAGAACAATTTTGAACACAATGTGAATTTTTATTTTACATATTTTCTATTTTTTCTTAAATATTTTGGGAAAAATAAGCACATATATATGTACATATTTTGCATTTTTTATTACAATAAATTCCGTTCCCTACTCATGAACCATAAAAAAGAAACCAAAAGACGAACATTCCATGGAAAGAAAATACATTTTGCAAGTGTCCGTACCTACACGTAATAGGATTTGAGCTGGGTTCCTGATCCTGCAGTGATGCCTTTCGCAGGACCTTTCCCTCCAACCGCGTTGGAGTACTAAAGCACCTAACCTAGGGTGCGTGTTGAATTAATAAAACTCCGCCTCCACAGGGCTAGAGAAAAAAGTTCGAGTAATCGAATATTTCAACATGGCAAGTTGCTCCATCACATTTATAGAGACTGAGAAGGGGAATTAAAAAGTATAAGATTTCGAGCAATAATATTCAAGTAATCGACGTTTTACTGTATTCCAGCTGAGGTGACGGCAAACAGTGAGACGTTATCGAATATTTCAATTTCCCTAATGGTTAAGGTTTTCGTGTACGGAGAAAAATACTCGTTTGCAGCTATTCCTGATTCCTGAATTCCTCCCTTCGTACAGACAGTTAGTGACAAACGACCGAAACATGTATTCAGATTGCTTTAGCACTGTTGATGTTTATTAAATGACCGGACACTCGGTACACTTAATCAGGAGTCAGTTCAATCTAATATTTCTGTTTTCATCAAATACGTTCAATTCCAGCTACGCTAACTTTATTGGAGGTTTTAAATTTTTCTCTTCGTGTGCTTTCGACATCCAAGCAATCGACGTTTTATTGTATTGCGGTTGGGCGATGACAGCTGCGAGCGAGGCTGCCTCCGCTAGCCCAAGGCATGCGCTCGTGGTAGCGGCGGGCTCTCATGAATGGGCGCGGGCCGCCCCGCCTCCGCTGCCCACTGCAGGCCTTGGGGCCGGGGGAGCTCCGAACAATAGCGGTTCCTTTATCGGGCTGTAAGGCCAGGCCGAACCGCCCTCCACGGCGGCGGTGGGCCGCTAAACACAGGTTACGCGCCGTCCGTCCATCACCTCAACACCTCCCCGCCGCGGCCGCGCGTCTACCAACTTCGTTAGGTGTTCCTCAAGGATTGAGTGAGGGATAATGAGAGTATTAGATAGACATCGTTGGCTAATTAGGATCATTTGTTACGATATATTGTTCTTAGGAAAATGTTCTTTAAATAATAGTACTGTATTTTATAAAACATAAATGTAAAGAAAACTCTAGTTAACGACGCATAAATTTCACGAAGCATCCAAGGGATTCCGGACAAATACAAATGATGTATTACGTGAAGAAAGCAATTAAACTGCACGAAGAAAAGAAGAAAATTTACTACGTACACGTAGGAAACTTTTATAGATCTGAATTTCACTCAAAATATTTCCTGCCATTCCTACGGTGCAACATTTCCCAGCCTGACCCAGCGCATCTACATTTCTTTCGAACAAGGGCTAAACAGGAGTACTGGAGAGCTACTGTAGTCTTGTAATAAACATTTCTTTAGATGTGTTTCTTGAAAGATCTTTAAAGCAATCTTGGAAGAGTAACTTAATGATTATTATCAGTTTTCTGAAACATTGTGCAAAGTTCTCGGAAATATCGATTTTATTACTTGTAAAAAAATTAGAGGTCTGCTGTTTCCATAGGTATCCTGTCCCTTCTTAAGAGCTATTCCGAATAGAAAATGAGAAACCAAAATATAATGCAGAGTTAACGACAATAATTATGCATTTCATCTAACGAGCTTTATGCGTAATAAGATTTCTTCTACGTTTCAATATCGTACACTGGAACCAGAATCATGTTGAATGTAAGAGTACCACAAGTGTTAAATTTAAAAACTCCTCTGTAAAATGCATTATAATAATTCTGTAATCATTCTGTTAGAATACCAATTTCCGAAAGTATTGCTTAAATGCTTTTTGTCCAGAAAACAGTATGCTTGGCAAGCGTATATTCCAGATATTTAAATTGCACATTTCTTCACGAAGCTGATCCTTTTGTCTGTTTCCTGCATTTTAAATGGAAACTTTGACTTGACACCCAAGTGTACACGGGAAAATAAAATACTGCTAAGGGAAAATAACAACTTTCCGGCAAGAAGTAGTAACACGTAATTATGAGGAACCCAGGCTCTTCATGCGTCATCGCAGCCTCATGAATAAAGGTTCTCTGCCCCACCGCCGCCGCCGCCTGGTTCCGATCGTCCGTCAAATTAACACTTGCGCCAAGTAATGGCTCGAGGCGGCGGCGGCTGTGGAGGCATCAAGGTGACGGCTGAGCGATGGGGCGGCAAGGAGCCTGCCGGCAGCTGCCACCGCCTTGACGCCGCCGTCACCCCCGTCACCCACCTAAATCTAATAGAACATTTGTCGAGTTTTCAGGACAAAAAAAATTAGAAATAGAAAAACTAGAAATAGAAAAAAACTAGAAATAGAAAAAACTAGAAATAGAAAAAACTAGAAATAGAAAAAAACTAGAAATAGAAAAAAACTAGAAATAGAAAAAACTAGAAATAGAAAAAACTAGAAATAGAAAAAACTAGAAATAGAAAAAACTAGAAATAGAAAAAAATTAGAAATAGAAAAAACTAGAAATAGAAAAAAAACTAGAAATAGAAAAAACTAGAAATAGAAAAAAAAACTAGAAACAAAAAATAGAAATAGAAAAATTGTAAACAAAACAGAATTGATGACAGCATTACGAGCAGAACAGAATAATATTTCTCCTCAAATTGAGCAAAATCTTGTGAATTCCATGCCAAAGACACTTAGGGCTGTTATTTGTGCGAAGGGAAATCTCACAAAATATTAACATGTCTATTTTAACAAATGTGTTTATTAGAACTAAAAGTGTCCAAAGACTTTTTGCGCCCCATTTCAGCGCAGTGTTTATTGTTTCCATCAGTACCAAGGTATTTGTTTGGCTCTGTGAAACTTTTCTTTTAGAAATATAGGAATAAATTATTTGTTGTTAAGATTGTTTTATTTTAAGTATGCTAAATCCCTCTGCAAAGTTTCCTGAGACCCAAAACAGAAAGATTCGTAAGTGTCCACTCACTTTTTACACTAACTGTATTTCTAAATCAACGCCAAGTAATACTTCAGAAACAATTAACAATCAATCCTTGACTCTAAGCTCCACAACTGTTGTCAAATTAGTTCGAAATCACTGACGAAATCACTGACTTGCACACGATGTCTATACCACATCGAAACAACAACCATATCTTCTCATAGCTACCGTCACACCATCTCCAACTTCAGCCCAACAACCTCCAAACTGCAGTTGTCCCACCCGCAAACTAACGCCGGACTTCCTCCGGAGTATCACATTACCTCCACCAAACCTACCGGCGCGGCGGACATCCTCCGACATACCTCCCATTCATCGTAGAATCACCTCCAAACCACCAACGGGCATAGCCCTACCGCTGCTTTGGAAGCTGGCACGCCAGTCCCCCTCCCCTTCCCCTCCCCATCCCCTCCGCACCACACCACCATTGACGTCTTCGCCGCGTGCAGCATTTGCATATGTATATAGACGCAGGGCTGCCCAAGGCCGTCGCCACAGCTGCACCGATCATAAAAGTGTAGATCCTCACGGGTTGTCTCGGAGACTGATGTGTTTTGTTTTTGCATTCCTTGACGAGTTTTATGTAAGTTCTCGCTGCTATTAGTTACGTATTTGCACAGCAGTTGCATTCCTACAACACCGAAGACAAAGCAACTGTGAGACTTCGGATTTCCCTCGTCTTTCTAACTTCACGGTAATCTCAGGAGATGGGAACTCATAGTTCTGCAAAAGCAATTACAACAGGCGGAAAAAAATCTTAACGAAACCAAGTCCAAATATAAAAGAGTTATAGATCCCTTCGAATCAGGATTTTCAATTCTTTGTATACTTAACAACGGAATTCTAATTCTTAAATATTCCATTCCTACCAATTGTTAATGAGATAAGAAACACGAAATACTTTTTGCATGTTTTATTAATTGTGAACAATAAATAGATTTGAAACATTTGAATAATATTCAGATCTAAAAACAGATAGAAGAACAATAAAGAGGAAAAAACATTTTAGTTTCGACTGAATTGTGCAACATGAATTAATGCGAAATAATCATTTTACAATAAATACTACATAATTCAGAGAGACGCATGTGAAGCATATTTTAAAAATTGTTTCAAATTTCATGAGGAAAATAATGAATTGGAGTTGTCAAATATTTCAACTGACTAAAGTTCCAGATACATATCACTGTAATGAAGGGAAACTGAAAGGAAATCTATCAAATCCGAGATATCTGCGTTCGAGTTAACGAGGTACCATTACAAATATTCTTTCTGTTTTCTCTGGGTCTGTTAAGCTACATTTTCCGATCCGTTAAAAATTTGCCCTTACAGCACGACCCGCTTGCGGAGAGCCCACGGTGCAGTATGTGCCACAAACGAAATAAAAAAGAGCTCTCGAACGACTTTCTGCTCGGCGCAGCCCGGCATCCGGCCTTCATTAGCCGCCTCTTCCACTCAAAAGCAACAAACGCAGGCCACTGTGCGCAGTGCGAGCTGTGCGCGTCCACCGAGCGCCTTTCCCACGTCCCGCTTCTCGCACACGCCGCACGCGCACGCGCTCGCGATTCCGCCCCCGCCCTCGCGAATTCGGCCATCCACCTCTCCAGTGGCCGCCGGCCCTGATTTGAGGCACTGCAGCCACACCGACTCTCTCTTCCGAAACAGACACCTTCCCTTCTTCCGAGAGGAAGACGGGAAAAGACGGGAAAATGGTACAAAAAAAGAAAAGTTTTTATTTAAAAAATGAAACGCCCAATACATGCTTTGAAAATGAGAGTACGTGTCAGTTTTGTGGGTCCCAAAATCGTACATCATATATTTACACACGCACGTTTAAGAGCAAATCGAATATTTGAATGTAAAAGAAAAAAAAAAAAACAGATTGTAAGCAATGCCTACGCAATACATACTGTTTTAAAACTAGGAACAATTAGTACTCTAATTTAAATTTACAATTTATTCATTTATTTATAACGATCGTTCCCTTAGAAATGTAATATGGATCAGGTAAAGCTAATGAATGCAAACATTACATGCATAGGAAGCAGCCATGTGTGTTCCCGCACCACACTGAGCAAAACTTAATTGAATGCAATCAGAGATCCGCCTCCCGCACAGCTATGAAGACAAATAGAGGGACAGAGAGTAAGAGACAGCAGCCCGGAGCGAGTCGGGACTGAATGAAATATACGGAGGGTGAGCGAGAAAAAAAATCTTTCATCAGATCAGGCAGACGGATAAGTGCTACAGGCAGCAAGACAGAAAAGAAGAAAGATAAACGCACAAACATGCATACATATATGTGCACATGGGCAAAGACATGTGGAGCGAGAGGCAAAAGAGAGAGAGAGAGGTACAGAGAGAGTGAGAGAGAAAGAGACGTAGGTACAGAGGAAGTGAGAGGGAGGTTCACAAAAAAGAAATATATAGAGAGAGAGGTGACAGAGAGAGATGCGCAAAGAGAGACAGGCCAGAGAGATGGAGAGAAGGGGGAGTGAGAAGGAGAGAGGGGAGGGAGGGAGGGAGAGAGAAGAAAGAAAGAGAGAGGGAGAGACAGTAAGAGCTCAATTCATCAGTTCATTCATCAATTCATTCAGATCATTTAATTTATTTACAAGCAAATTCCAAGAATAAATATTCACACTATAAGTAAGACAATCGACTCTGTGTAGCCTACCGTAGTAGTAGTATTGTACTGTATTGTATTGCATTAGTATTGTAAGAGCATATCGGCGTCTCGCAAGCACACATACTGCGGATGCGTAGAAGACTGAACGCCAGAGCTTTCCTCCTATAACGGGTAAGTTCGCAATCAAGCGGGAAGTTCAACCTTGAAAATCAGACGTGAAACGTGGTAATTGTGAAGTGAAAAATTATCAATAAGCGCATTATAAAGTAATGAGAACAGCTTTTATTTTTCACTACATGTTTGGGAAGGCACCGCCTCGCAGCCTATAGGTAGCTACTGATGCTCACATTCAGCCGGCGTATACATTACCAATAACGTAATCTACACTAGTTTTCCACAATCTCTTCTTGCTAATTCCTCGCCAAAACGTATTCGAACTCCACCGGGCCGAGATGAACAACCGCGATGAACATGCCCCCTCGCCAGCAGCGCCTGCTGCGCGCGGTGTGACGCCAAGCGGCGAAGGGCGGGCAGGGGGTGGGGGGAAGGCTTCCGGTCGGTGGCCCCGGAAGAGACCTCCCATCCGGGAGCCCCGCCCTCCGCGCGCGCGCGAGGTCGCAACGTCTGCTTTAATTGAGAGCCGCCCTTACGTCACCGCCAGCGCCAGCCACCGGGCGGCTCGGCGCGGCGCGGCGCGGCGCGCGCTTTTCCGGAACGGCGCAACGCCCTCTAGGGACACGCCCACTCGCGGCCCAGGCAGAGGCGGCGGTTCACGCCCAGATGCGACCGAACAAGTGACACACTGGTGTGGAATAGGAAACGCCCGGGAAACGAGTTGAAAAAATAGATAGGAAAAATGCAATCGTTGTGGATTAAAATATCTAATGATTATAGAGACAATACCAAAATTTTTTTTATTGAATGTCACGTTTCACAGGCGGATTTGTGTGCTTCGTCAGAAGCAACTGTAAGTAATAACAATAAATAATAAGTAATAATATTAAAATTATATAAATTTCTACAAGATATAAGTAGACATACATACTCACCATATCTTAACATGATAATATCAACGTTGATAATTAGTCTGAATTTCTACTTATTACACATTGCACAACATTTAAATAATTTTCATATTATTATTTATTGTTATTATTTAGTGTGGCACCTGACGAAGCAGACCAAAATCGTCTATAAAACGGTGTGCCATTCAAGAATCAATAGATATTTTATTCCATAATATTTAACCGATGGTCACAAATATAACATAAAATGCAAATGTACCAATTTTAATGAGTGTCTTTTCGGTTTTAGAGGCTATACAGAGTAAATATTATACTGATATCGTTCGTTGGCAGCAATAATGGCACAACTCAATTGTATTGAAATTGTAACGTCACCACATGGCGGCCAGACCTCCGAACTTCCTTAGAGGGTGTCGGAGGCTGACGGCCACATGGGAACGAACAAAGGTCGGCGAATTACGAAGCCTTTAGGGAGCTGTGGCACCCCATAACGCAAGGCGGTCAGGGCAGTGGAGACTAACCCCCCAGTGAGCTGCCATGTGGTCCCAGAAGCCACTCGCATTTCTCAGAGGCTAGGGGGTGGAGCATTCTGTGATCGCCAAGAGGTTAGCGGAGACGACAAGAGTTCGTTTTTAGATTGCCTCGCGTGCGGACGCAACTGCAGCCCGTGAGGCGGAAGTGTATTCCTTGTGACACGGCGAGTGCGTAGCACTGGGCGTCAGAGCACCGGCGTGGTAAAGCGTCTGGGTGGAGGATGCACTAGCCTGGGGACGGGGAGCAGTGTGCGTGAGAGTCACGGAGGTAGATTGCGAACGTAACCCAAGAGCTGTAAATAGTGTAAATCTTGTAATTAAATAGATTTGTAAATAGAGCTCGTGTCTGTGGTGTCATTTCGCTACCACGACGCCACAAAATGCATCATTCTTGCATTCACACTTCTGCCATTTGTAGGTGAAATACTATACTGTACGATACGCTGCTGTTGATGCTGGAAGGTAAACCAGTCTGTGGTTCTAGAGAGTCCATTAACTCTAAATTTGTATTTTTTTAGTTGTGCCACTTTTGCAGTCTACGGGCGATATACTGATAAAATCGAATATAGCTTTCATTTCAAAATAATGTCATGTTGGCAGGCCCAGAACTGAAGCAACGGGCGGTAGTTTGGATTCACACCCAAGACAGGATGCCATTGAACGAATGAAACATCTTTGCAAAACAGGAAAGCCTTCTAATCGACTTAAAAACACAATAGAAAACATTCAATCCCATTCAGTTTTAGCGACTCTTTTGCTTTCTTGCACACATAGAATATACGAAGTATAAAGAAAGTAACGTAATACTGCAGAAAACCCATTCAATCAAAATAGGTGTAATCAAAGAATGCAAAAACACGTTTTGGGGTCCACTGATACTGAAATGATGTTTCTTCTTCTTATGAAATTATCTCGTTCTCCTGGATGTCTTTCTGAAAGAAACAGGATTATTTATCTATTTATTTATTTAGTCAAAAACAGTCAAAAAACTGTATGTGACGTACGGGGGAGAAAATCAATTCCCAAAACGATATTTCATGATCGGTCTGTCCGGACTCGAGGCCATGTGTAAAATGACATTCAGATAAATAGGTTCAGAGTTTCAAAGCACATTATTATCCACATGTGCATCAGTACTATTTTCATTCAATTTTATTTATAAAGTGGTAATTAAATAATAGAGATGGTGAGCAGCTGCAATACTTTGATGAAGAGAGATTAGCACATGATAGCTGAAGAATTAGAATCTTATTGCTTGTATTATTATTATTATTGTTATTATTGTTGTTACTATTGTTATTGTTGTTGTTCTTATTGTTATTATTATACACAACTTATACGAATAAAACGGTAAAATTACCCGGTACTAAATGTAATTCCCCTCTCCCTTGAGAGGGAGAAAGACCAACTACTAGTCAGACGTAGACTCAATAAAGAAATTATTTTTATTAATAACGACTAAACATTTGATTGAAAATGTAGCACATACCTCCAAACGTCTCATCTGAGTTTTGAATGGACCCCAAAAAACCAAAAATCAAGTAAAATCTACCTATTCGCTCGCAAAAAAATATTATTTCCTTTTTCTCCTCAATCATTTCAGTTTCACTTTCTGAAATGCTTCCTCTAATATTTGTAAAGAGCTGACGTTTCACAACAGTAACCTAGTACAACTTCACAATCTACGAAGTACGAAGTCAAGTACGAAGGTAACTTTTTCTCCTGAAATTATTACATTGACTCTTCAATACATCTGTCGTGGCACGACTGCTATTGCTTCATTACGTTGTGACTTGCTACATCCACTTGACGCTTATCGTTGAAGTCGAATTGCCACGTTCTCGCAAGACATCTACATTGAACGTGAACTCGTTACACTCGGCGAAATGGATTCCTAACCACACGAAAAGAGCTGACGCATTCGGCGAAACGCAATTTGAAACAAACCCAAAGCATACCGCTCACTCACACCGGTAACTTTACCAATTAGCTCAACCGCAGCGCCAGTAGTTTGCGAGAAAAGTGCCCCGGAGGCAACCTCTAGCTCATAAATCGAACCTTGTGGAGCAACTCGCTACCCGAATCGTTCATCGCAGTCGTTGCGGTCGCTGCAAAGCTTCCATCGCCTCCGTTCCCTCCATCGCCTCCGTTCCCTCCATCCGTTCCCTCCATCGCCTCCGTTACCTCCATCACTTCCGTTTTCTCCATCACCTCCGTTCCCTCCATCGCCTCCGTTCCCTCCATCGCCTCCGTTCCCTCCATCGCCTCCGTTCCCTCCATCGCCTCCGTTCCCTCCATCGCCTCCGTTCCCTCCATCGCCTCCGTTCCCTCCATCGCCTCCGTTCCCTCCATCGCCTCCGTTCCCTCCATCGCCTCCGTTCCCTCCATCACTTCCGTTCCCTCCATCGCCTCCGTTACCTCCATCACTTCCGTTTTCTCCATCACCTCCGTTCCCTCCATCGCCTCCGTTTCCTCCATCACCTCCGTTCCCTCCACCTCCGTTCCCTCCATCGCCTCCGTTCCCTCCATCGCCTCCGTTCCCTCCATCGCCTCCGTTCCCTCCATCGCCTCCGTTCCCTCCATCGCCTCCGTTCCCTCCATCGCCTCCGTTCCCTCCATCGCCTCCGTTCCCTCCATCGCCTCCGTTCAACAGCTCTCATTGCCATCACATCAGCAATCCATAGTTTCTTGCTCCGTAACAGCAGTGAACAGCGAACATCCACAAAGTACAACTTCAGTCCTTCTTCACCGACCAAAAGAAGCCTGAAATTGACACTTGTACAAAACAACCGATTCCAACGGTCAAATGGTCGACTTCACGCCTATTTAAGCATTGTAAGTAGTAATAGCTGGTGATTTTCAAGGAAATGCCTCGATGACTTCCAACTCTTCAATTGTTCTTTTAATCAATGAACCTTTCATTTTCCACAATCGTTATTATTCAAAACACCAGCACCGTCTGTCTCTTTGTTTGGTTCGTGATATCAATATACTAGCATTATTTCTGGTGCTGAAAATCCACCTCAATTAAATCACAAAAAGAAGAGCAAAAGGAAAATAGATTTCGTAAACGTATTTTCTTCTCTATAAAGAGACATTGAAATTATTCACGGAAAACTGTCAAACGCCGAAATGATACCATGTTCTGATAATACTTGTCTAATAACACGACACAATCGTAATCGTTGCTAGAATCTTAGTTCAATAAATTTGTATCAGCCCGATACTGAATTGTCAAGATAAACAAAAAAAATAGTTCACGATCAAAAGAGTTGACCATTTCTAGGATATTTCGCGTAATTCTTTGCCTTAGTTG
The DNA here is from genome assembly GCA_011170035.1 of Teleogryllus occipitalis. Lineage (NCBI taxonomy): Eukaryota > Metazoa > Arthropoda > Insecta > Orthoptera > Gryllidae > Teleogryllus > Teleogryllus occipitalis. The sequence continues at coordinate 52,790 of BLKR01000781.1, read as the reverse complement.
TTGCACATTCTTGCAGTTCTTTCCAAGAGTTCGAAGAACAACAAAAGCGAACAATTTTTTCAAAGAAATAAAATTAAATGTCTTGAATACAATTTGATCATGAATACCATACTCAAGATTTGTCATTCTGTATTCATAGTGATGAAATTATTCTCTATTTTATCCACAACTCTTCATAAAAAATAAAACTCAGAAAACAAGAAAGAGAGGGGATAAGGGGGAAAGCATTACCACTAACACGCCAAAGGCTGCTTGCGCTGATAATCTTTCAATATTCATTGTTCCTAAATTTACAGAACACTTATCATTTGGCGATTAGTGTCAAAGAAAAATTATAATAAATCTACTGGAACACTTCCGATTACAAATGTAACACACATTAACGACACTTTCAGCTATACGTAAACAATATGATAATTTCGCCATTGTAATATTACATTCCAATCGTATTCCAATCTTTTCGTAACGCCAGATAACTCGTCGTACCGTTTTTTGTGGCAAGTTACTTTTCACTCCGTTACCCAACTTTTTTTCAGCTTGCACCTAGATCTGCGCACTAAATTGTATGACATTACATCAAAAGCGAAAGGAAAGAGAGCGTTACATTTTTTGGCAGGTTTTGCTTTATCATCCCCGCCATCTTAACATTTTACTATCGGGCGTGTTTTCCAACGTCCTCGATCGCGCCACCGCGTCGGTGTCCGCGGGATCTGGGGAATTTTCGAGGGAGCGGCGTAGAGAAGGCGCGGGTTGGGTGGTCGCCCGCTAGATTGCTAACGAAGCATGACTCACTTCGGCCCGCTTTCTAAGTCCAGCAAACTGACTGTTTATTGGCTGTGAATATTCCATTGGCGATGCAGTTTATTTAACACGAGGAAATGAGATAGAACACAGGGAATGTCATTTCGTTACGTTTTTAACGATTACGCCTTCCGATAACATCGAGTAACTCGCGTCTTAATGTCCCTCGTGCTCTGGACAAACTAGTTCGTTGTGTTGTAATCATTCTTACTGAGCTATAATATTAAAGCAAAGAGCGAATTTTTTTCAGTTTATTCTAAGGAATGTCTTTCAATAAATTATAAAAATTAACCTCTGAATATTTTTATGCATTTTCGTATTTTATAATGTAATTTTAAATTATTACAGATAACGTAATCAAATAGTTACTTGAAACCAACAATCGGGTCACTCCATACCAATATTCAGTAATTTGTCTGTTTCATTTTACACACACAAAAAAAAACAGCATAAAAGGTGTTATGCATACATTATCTAGTTACATGCACAAAGGAAACATCCATTTCTACTGAGACGCGTCGCGACCCTATACTCTGAAAAAATAAAATAAATGTTTATAGTTCATAAGTGATTCAAAGACAAGATGAATGGTTCATTCCTCTACATAGATTTCGTAACATCCGGTCAGGAACCGAATTAAACGATTTTTAAGACTCTCACCTCGCAGTAAGATTAGGTGCTGGAAGTCAATGGAACAGCCTTCGTGGAAAGAAAATCATGCGAATAACTGGGCCGCTCGTTTTTCTGCAACCGACCCACTGAAAGCACACCACCCGGGCCCAATTATTTTTCGCGTGAACCCGTCGTTTGGCACTGATATCTCCTGAATCAAAAGTAACCTCGGGGACGAAGGACAGCAAAGCAACAGCATACGAGATAAAACAGGCGCCCCTTCACAAGTGGTCTCTATTTACTTCGTTTCCCTTGTAGCCTACAACATCTAACCAAGGGCCAAAGAAGATGTAACATGCTTACTTGCTTTGTACTAATCTGAAATTTAGTCACTTATTTTGGGATATGTAACCTTTTAATAATCCACTAGATTTACGCAAGACAACAGGGAACTTCATAAAATGTCTTATTAAAAGAATTTTCAGTTATGCTTAACATTTGTCGACAGAATTTCTTTTATTTTTGTATAATATATTTATACACAGTTTTTCAATGCAAAATATTAAAAACTCCGGTTGTATTTCCATATCCGCAAAACTGTCGTCTAATTACGAAAAGTGGAAACTGTTAGCCCTGGATAAATTAAAAATTTAGTACACTCACAAAACGTAAAACGAGTATCACATTCAATGATTCGTGGAGTATTGAAACAAAACCAATATGTACAAAAAAAAACGGAAGTCTGCACTCCCAACTCCATTGACAAGCATGAATCTGCTTGGCTGCATTCTTCGCATTGTCATCTTCAAGATTAGTACTTCATCCCTACGTAACTTGTGAACTACCAGCTCAATGTACGATGGGATCACTTTAGCATAAGCATTCAAAAAACACTAGCAGTACACTCTGCCTCCTCCGAGTTCTCGCCATGCTCCACGGGGTTTAGAGGCAGTCTCAAACAATGGCATGACAATGCTGGACATCCTGAGAAAAAACGCAGCCGACTTTCAGAAGCATGACACGACAGAATGGGACCGAAGTGGTCCGAACTTAACACTTATCCTGGCATCGTTCTCCGTGGAACACAGAGTATCCTTCCTTACCCGCGCGACTACCTCGTTACAGAGCCTCGTCCATTACGGCTAATTAAAGTTCATAATGACCGGCATCCTTTAAGACCTCATGCACATGCATGAGGCAGGGCCAAGAACATGGGCAAGGTGATAACATCGTCGAGGTAGTCGCACTGCAGCGTTTCGAAAGCGCCATGCGCATTCCCAGCAAAGGTCTTGAGGAAGGTTCTTTCCTTCCAAAAGCCTCTGGAATAATCATTAGGGAATCACAAAGTACAATAGCAAACGATTAACCCCATTTAGACAGTTATTGCCAGAATCCGCAACAATAATTAGACGCTGATGATAATTACTGTCATTAACAACAGCTTTCATCGTTAAAACGGTACACGTCAAATTCTTCAAACAAGCACGTTAACAATGCACTTGAAAAACAGTAAACATAAATATATATATTACAGAAATATCTGTGAATATCATGAAATTCAGTGCTTATTACTGGATGAATGGAAATACCCTCGAATAATCTCAAAACATTTTCCCACAAGGTTCAAGATCCTCGTTAATGATAAATGTGTTTTGTCAATGCAAAATTCATTGCTTTAGTTCCATTTGTCGAAATGAAATGTAATAATTCATGACTTACGGCGCATGCCAACTAATGTGGTGTGCAAAACAAAAATATGAACAGCAATCGGCAACTTGCCAGCAGTCGATCATTCCGACGGCAACAAAAGAACGTAGGTGATGTTATTGTTTTCATAGCTACAAGACACAAAGGCAAGCAAGTTACAATACAATGTAACAATGCTTGGCACGAAAACGTCGTGACAGGGTATTTTACTGAAATTAATTAATTAATATAACAATAAGCACCACAACTGCTCTCAGCTCTCAGCATCTAGGATCAATATACTATTTATACAAAATATGTGTCAATTTTAATATTCACAAATCATGCAGAGAAATAATAATACAGTATTTAATATGCTATATAGAAGTCTAAATATGCAGTATTAATTTAAAAAGCGTCCAAACATGCATTATGCATGTATTTCTTAAAAAAACTACCAAAACAAACAAACACGCATGAAACATATATTTACAAAGTTTGATACCTCTACAAAGTTTAAATAAAAATATGCATTCGCATGGAAATCCTGTCTCTACTTATTACGAAAATCTCCTAAATTTATTTTCAATACATTCCATATAATATTTATTTAGTCAATATTACAATGCAGAATATTAATGAAGCGGTGTTTTTTCGACGACTTCCTAACAAAATAAACGGTCATAAAGCAATATAATAACGTTTACAAAAAGCATCCTCCCTAAAACAATAGTGCACCGTTGTAGATCCGCCTCCGTAAGGAAATTTGTTTCTTTACCGAACGATATCACCGCGATCCCGATATGTTACTTTCCCCTGATGAACGTAGAACGCAATGGCATTACTACATAATGAGATGACTGCATCGATTGCGAGCGTTGGAGTAAGGCCCCCTGCGTCGTAATCCAATGAGCACGCGGTGGCCGATCGACACACGTGGGGCCTCACTTCTCCGCCCACACTTCACTACTCACAAAGGCCCCGCCGCCGTCGCCGCCAGCGGTTACACAAAACAAAAAACTTGAGCAAGCGGCGCCAGTAATTGTGCCATCGAAGCTGTTCGACTACGCTCTGAATGGAGAGGAAGATCGGGATGGGACGAGCGGAACGAAACTCAACAGAGAAGGGTAGCCGGAGTCGGAGAAGAGTGAGTCACGAGGTAGTAACCCGGTTGACCGAAGTCACGTTTGAATAACAGAAGGACGAGAGTCGCCTGATTGCAGACCGATTTTATGACTGAGGAGGCGGCTGTAACATTCGCATTTCTAATACATTTGCATTAGACGGAGAATGAAAAATCAATGTTAGCAGAAGAATACAATTAGACGGAGGATTTGGACGGGGGATACAATTGGACGGGTTTGGTTTGGTTTGGTTTTTTCGTGTTTCCGGGCGCGTCAACTGCTTAGGTCATTAGTCCCGTTAGTGTAGTGCATGTTTTTTTCTCGGGAGATGGCGGTGATCTTCCCCCGGTGGATGGCGAGATCCGGCGCCGACCTACCGTCGGCTAGTGGGATTTCCCCCTAACCAGGACTCTCCCACCAACGGGGCACCGCCCCAGCCGAGACAAGCTCTAAGCTCCCGACCGGTCTCCCGGAATATGTGGTAGTGTAGTGCATGTTAGTGTGTGTGTGTGTGTGTGTGTGTGTGTGTGTGTGTGTGTGTGTAAGGGGAGAGGATAGGACAAGGAAGCGGAAGGACAGATCGCGCGCGGTCCGTGGCCCGTTTGGTAGGGTACTGCTCCGGCATTCGCCTGGTGTTGATCGGAGAAACCACGGAAAACTACCGATCAGAGCAGCCGGCCACTAGAATTCTCCTCCAGACAGCAGCTGAATTCGACCTAGCTGAAAAGCTAGAGTCGAAAATCCTGCCGCCTTCAGGACTCGAACCTAGGACCTCCCGGTTAGCAATTGGACGGGTATTCGTCTCTTCACCGAGGTAAGTGATAGCACAATGGCTCATATCAGCAATTAGTACTAAGTGAATTATGTACGAAATACATAGTAATAGATGATTTATTTAATTATGCACGTTAGGAAGAGATGTTCTACATTGTAGAAGTGACACATATGATACAGATAGAACTAACACATCTTCGAAAATGCTTGAGCTTTCGAAGTTGCTACTACAGAAAGATTAGTAGGAACGACAAAGATGCTCGGAAAAAGCAGAAAGATCGAGTGCTTGTGGGTAAAGTTGACTATACAGAACACTGGAACAATGGGGGACGTTTGGCCACCCCAGGCCGGACACAGTAACTGGACTCCTATTACAGTGACTGAATGTCAGACGCAGGAAGTCATAACGCGAACAATCAAATAAAGCGAGCCAGCGATAAACCCGTATCTCGCCACCGGTGCTCCCCTCGCGGTGCGCCAGAAAGGCGGAGGCGCTATCGGAGAACGTACGCGCGGCCGCCGCTGGGCGGAGGCAAGCTGCGCCCCCGCCGTCACACACAATATGTCCTTATCAAGATTATTTTAATTTTCACTTTGAATCATGTATCCAAAGTAATTAATGTCGTATCGAAGGCCATATACACATGATTGAAAAGTAGCATTCATAGGTTTGGACGGGCTGCATTTTTACATAAGTTTTGGATGTATATTCCCAACCTTAGGATAATGCATTCAAGTAGTTCTATTAGTGCAAAAAAGGGGCGGAATAAGAGGAAATAAGTTGTTTATGTTCCAATCAATAGTCACGAGGCTTTCAATTTCTTACCAGAAATATTCCAATAAATTCTTTCAATTTCTTTCAACGAGACAGCGACTGAAGTAACGTTAACATGAGCTAAGAGAATTAAAGAAATATGAGCCGTGTAAAAGAATATATTGTTTTGTGCATACCAAATTCAATGATTTAGATTGTTTTGGACGAAATACCCACGAATTACATGTTTTTTGGCTTTATATTACAATTTGATGCAAATACATGAAACTAATAATCCGATGCATAGATAGATGAACGAAACAATAACAATACCACACTAAAGACACACAAATAATTTGCTTTATAACAATGTTAGAATACAGTAAATACTTAACATTTTCTATTTTACACTTCTACTCCCTTTCAAGAATGCGTGGCAAATTCCCTTCAAAAAGTTCTGTCCTCTATGATGACTTTATCTCATTTGCTTTACAAACATGTAATCTAATTATCTGGCAATCAGTGTAAAAACAGGAAAGCCACACAAAGTTCGGTGAATCACGAACTCCACGTCCGTCGCAGCGCTGACGCACATATCGTGACGAGCGCGCGTTCGCTTGTTTAATCCACTGTAAACGGCGAAAAGCACAGTAATTCGCCGATTAGGCTGGAGCCGTTTCCGTCCCCGCGCCGCCTGCTGAATTAAGGCGCATAATTGGAGGCGGCGCGTCGCAGCCGGGCGAGGCCGCGCGGGCCGGGGCGGGCGCCCGCATGGCGGACGGCTGGCGGCTCCGCCCCAGCTACGCCTTCCCCGCGCACCCGGCGTCGACCGGGCGACTTCCTACTAGGCAAGCGACGTCGACGCAAAACATCCACGTTTCGGAACATTGGTGTTCAAATTTTTAAAATCGATGTTCAAAATACGACTCATGTTTATAAATCTATTTTAGTAACCTCTCATGTTTGGGTTCTCGTGCGGGAGGGGGCAGGGGCGGGAGCGATTTCATGTCACGGTATGAATTTATAATTAGAATGTAGCTAAAAAAAATAAGTCAAAAAATGCAATTTACAAACGTTTATTATTTTATTGGATAATGCAAAAATAATACACTACTTTTATTAAGAAAAAATCGACTAACTTATATTTCAATCTTTGTGACTTTGGTCTGAAGAATGTTGAAATTATGGATAAGCGAGAATTATGGAAGTTTTTTATTATTATATTTTTAATTCAGAAATAAAATATCAAACACGTAAAAACATCGAACTGAAAACATCGATGTTAAAAAAAACATCGACATTGTTGTCGCATTACTACGCTTCTTTTCGACTACCGTTCTCCGTGCACCACGACCCCCACCCCTGCTACCACCGCTGTGCAATAAACAGACGCGGCTTTTCCCAAACGAATTAATCTGTAGAACTGTAAATGAAATTATTTCCAGTCGTGGACCATATGTCGTACCAACTGCTTACTGTAGTGGTCATTAGGCAGAAATTAAAACGGAAAATATATCAACGTGTAATTTACATTAATTCACATTGAATTAGGAAAACTTTCATTTAACAAATACTAAGAAAACTTCTTGTATTTCAATTTGTCTAAATATTATATCCCCTTATTTCGAAGAACCCAACTTTAGAATCTCCAACACACGTTGAGAACGTATTTTTTCTCTTCAGTTTCGTGTTTTTATCTTTCCATTTTCTATTTTAGAGGGAATGGTTGAAGTAGGTACCCGACGGACACAATCGATTAATTGAGGAAACGAATGTAGGAAATTGTACGTGGAATTTGCGGGGAAAACTATCTGGTTAACTAGGTAAAGCACCTGTCGCACATTCTCAGTTCTTACTGGTTCTCCATTTCAGCAACCTTCGTACATCTTTTTTCATTTTCATTCTAAAAGTATTACTCAGCATCTACCCTCTCCTACACTTTCTAATTCTTCTGCTTCTTCTTATCTCTTTGCTGTGTCGTTCACTGCCCTTGCGCTACAGCGCGCTGTAGCGAAAAGATCCGCCAACTTCCGACCCCATCCCTATCGATTCTTACCCGTCGCCACCCATCTCTCACATCATCCGCTTTTTTAAGTCCTGTTCCTTTTCTCGTTACGTTATATATGCTCCTTACTGGCGTCGAAAGTGTGGAATCATCATCATTTAACCTAATCAGTCATCGTCAGTCGTAGATAGTCATTGCCTTTCATCTCTTCGGCCAGGGGATCAGCACCGTTAAATCCGTGTTCCCAGACGGTCACCCATCCAGGAACCCGCGGTGCCTCGAATTACTTCACCTCCCTGTCTTTACGTTGTTAAGCAATTCGGCTAGCGGCGCCCGCCAGCCAGATGGGTCCCCCGCCCGCGCATGGGCACGCAGCGGCGATGGGGCCGTCGCGACGCGCTGTCCGAGAGATGCGACGCGACGTGAATATCGATGCGGCGGCGACGGCGACGGCGATGGCGTCGGAGATAGCGGTGGGGGTGGGGGGCGGCAGCGATGCTGGCGCCAATGGAGATGGCGGCAGAGGTGGTGTGGGTAGGTACCATAAGAGGTGGTGGAGATGACAGTGGCGGTAGACATGCCGGAGATAGATATACTAATGGTGTTGGTGAAAATGATGGTGTGATGGTGTTGGTGAAAATGATGATCGGGACTACTATTCAAACCCCATCGCCTCCGTGCGTACCTTGTTTTCTAACATTGTGAGAATATAATATTATTGAATTCATGAAGAGGTGTGACATCACTTGATATTTTTAATCGCATGCACAGTATTTACTTCAAAAAATATTGTCATGACCTTAACAAACATTCCGCTGAGACTTACATATCTTTTGATCTCCACCACCACCACCACAAAAAAAAATTACTTGCCAGAGCTGTCCGTGCTAAAAGTGGTGGCTGTGCTTGATTGACTGACTGATTGATTGATTGTTTTTTCCGGGCGAGTTAACTGCTAAGGTCATTAGTCATAGGTATTGCTCTAACACTCGCTTGGTGTTGATCGGAGAAACCACGTAAAACTACCGACCAGAGCAGCCGGCCGCTAGCATTCCCCTCCACACAGCAACTGAACACGACCCAGCCATGTAGCTAGTGTCGAAAATCCTGCCACCGTCGGGACACGAACCCTAGTGATTGCGTAGAAAGCAGAGGCTGCGACAGGGCGGCACGGGGAGGTGCCGTCGAGTGCGCTCCGATCGGAGGAAGCGGCTTCCGTAACTCTCGAGATGCGTATCGGCGGCCGCCAGCTTCCGCTGCATTATCCTACAGGCCTTTCGCTCATTTACATTCCTCGCGCTGCCTCCATTTTCCCTTTCGATTCCGCGCACGCAGCGTCCCCTCCGTTGCGCTTGAACGGACGGAGCGCCCGGCGAGCGACGGCTCATGAAGCAATGAACGAGCACCCCACGGAACACAGTTCATGTTAACGAAAACGTGCATTTAGGTTCGCACACTTCACGTTTAAAGTATACAGTAATATACATGCAAAAACATGTAACTCAAGTAAATGTATCTATTTCTACAACCACAACAACATAGTAATCAGAAATATCATTGTGGTTTCAGCCAAAGCTCGTGGGAGTTCATATTATAGATGTATGCAAAGGTAATCATACAACAATGAATATACGTACATATAGAGTATTTATTACATTATACACTAATTCACACATTACCAAACTAGTGTAAGGGAACTTTTCCAATCTTCAGTGATACACGCAACATTATTACCTAAAACATGAACATGTGTTAAATTAATACAATACATTTGAAAACATTTAAATTATTAATTTCATAATTATGGACTGATTAATTTATTATTTATTGATTGATTAATTGATAAGGTTACTTCTACCACTGAAGATGAGGAAAGTTCCCCGAAACTAGTTTGGTAATATGTGTATTAGTCTATAATGTGTTAAATAACTACTTTTTCTTATTCATTGTGGTCTAATTATCTCTATTATATGTATATCCATAGTAATCAGAAATGTTATTGAGCAGGGAAAACTGCATGACTTAAAATCCAACTCTTGAAACGAAAAGTTCAACAAAAAATATTTTATATTTATAATATTAGATTTATAAAACAATCTTAATTTGAATGTGGACAGATCATTTAAGTTGTTAAATACTACTTTGTTTCTATTTGTTCGCAGAGTATTTTAATTTAAATGGGGATTATGAAATAAAGACATAGTTGCGCCTAATCAATATATAGGAGAAAATGTAGCCCACAGAAATGGGCATTAAATGGGCTCATTTTCTACAATCGATGTTTGAGTGAAGTACAACAGGTTGTTTAACAGATAATTCAAATCACGACCAGAAACCCACGATGAACACTTGAAACTGAACTGAAGAAATAAATTGTATCTGCTACAACAAAGCCAAATGAAGGAAATTGAAGAAAAACTGGTAACTGCGCCCATTAAAAGAAAAAGAACAAGAGCAACGCTCTGCCAGGTACCGTACTTCAGCATAATATCATTGCAGAAAATATCAGTTCGCTCTTTGATCGCTCGAAAAAGAAAACCGACGAGAAAAGCAACTAGCTAATGTCTAATAAAGATCTTCTAACGCTGCTCTACTGAACACACTGCGAAACAAGACTACAACGGAACCCTCTGTGGGGCAAGCGACCGATGACAAATGCGGCCACGCCCCTCTCGATCGCCCTGCACGACCGAAACCGCGTCGAACAGCGCTGCTGCAGCGCAAACCAACCGCTCTCCTCCACTCCGGTGTTGAGCTGTCACTTTTCGAAAGACTGCGATGCGGAGATTTTCAAATGGCACAGAAAAGAGCAATTTCTTAGCTATAATTAACATTTAGCACAAGACACAAATTATATTTATAAGTTTTATAACTATTATATTAAAACATTACATTAACTATTATATAAATACAATACCTGGTTATGCTGAACTAATAAATACGTAGAAAAATGAAATATTTGTAACCTCTAATATTAAGGCAATTCTGCTTAAACCGCAATTCTGTGGAAGTACTACATAATTATTAAATAAGCCTTTGTTTTTGAACAAATAAATGATTCGTTTTATACACTATTTATCGAAGTTTGTTCAACAGTAAGTTAAGGACATAAATTTTGAAGTTGAAAACGGGTATTTTGCCACCAATTTTTTTTTTTTTTTTTGGAAAGGTCTCAGGACGGGTTTTGTTAATATTAATCCGGAGTTTATCCATAATCATTCGTCATCCATTTTTTGAGATCACTAGTATCCATCATGCAATGGAAGGAAGGCAAACCACAATAGTGATCATCTGTTTGGGAAGATGAGTGATATAAATACGCAAGTCTCCTCCCTCACTTAAGCTATCACCGAGCGTCGCACGCAAAATGCGATGATGATGATGATAATAATGATGATAAATCCGGTGGCCAGAGATTATTTCTGGGAACTTGAGTTTCGAGGTGAAATCCTGAGAGGTGGCAACCCTACAAGTCAGCAGGCGAGGGACTTCCATCACGACCGACTGCAAATCTCTCTCTCTCCGATGCCCAGGTTCCATTTGCCGCTCCCGTTCTCTATTTAATCCGAGGCGTTCACCTCTTAAATAATAGTTGACGCAACCACACCGCAAATCCAAACAATTTCTTTCCCAATGAGTATTTTCTTCGCCAGACATGATAGTTAATAAGACAGAACGCTTTAAATACCTAGTTATGCAAATAGCATTTAATCGCCAATAATTACTCGCAAGCCAACTGGGTCGGATTTCAATATTGTACGCTATCGACCTCCCAGGAGATCCCGTAATGTCAGAAAGGATAACTGACGGTCGATTTTTATAAGCGGTTTCCGCTCCGTACTCCGTGGGAGGAAGTGAAAGCTACGGCAATTATAGCGAAGGATCGGGGTAAGTACGCTATGCAGAAACACCGCTTCGTATTGTTTCATCAGACGAGTCCTCCACTGGGAAAATGTGGAAATTATCATGCCCGATTATATCTCGTGCAAAGCAGAGCAATGGGTCGAGTATCTAGAGAGGATGCCAAGGTATACCGAACCGTTTCAAATTGCAACCCGGCAAGAAAGGTAATAGGTGAAAACATGGGAAGAAAATGTCTATCAAGGTTTATGATGGAAATTCACGGCAGTGAAATATCTAATGACGTTATATTATTAGTAACTTTTTAGAGTACTTTAGTATCGCGCTCGTTAATGCACTTCCGGACCGATCTAGCTCGCAATGGTTTACAAGAAAATAGTTCACAGACAATGAACCACAACTGAGAATCACACCAAAATGCCAATGATCCAGAAATGGCAAAGAAAATTAAATATTACATCGAAAATAATGTTAACGTATACGAGTAAATAGTTTTTTGAAGGTTTCACGTTTGAATTAATGATTTAATAAATGACATAACTGTTACAAGACACTTTCTAGTTAATTAAGTATGAGTGAATTGAAAGAAGTAGAAGTCATCAGGCAGCAGTTGAAGAGGGTTGATGATCTTCAACTTATATTCAATGTTCTCCTTCAATGATCGTCAAAAGGTGAAACTGCAAGTCTTTATATACTTTCAGGGTCACAAACAATTTGCTCATAGCACAGTACAACACCAGAAATTAGATGAAATGAATTCAATATTCACAGAATAAAAGAAGTTGTTTTGAGCCATGTCTCCCTTCTTTGGGGTTGCCATAAATTCTCCGAGCAATCCAGGACGCAATATGTGCTGTGTCCAAATTCAATAACTTATAAAATTTATTGTCAGAAAATAGCAAATATATTTTTAGACAGCCACTAGTAAAAGCGGTTCCTTAGGGCTTGCCTTGTGTGCTAAAAAACTTCAATTTTTAGCACTAGTGCTAAAGTTAATTGATGTTCAAGTGTTCAAATGAATATACGCATGCAACAAAGAAACCGAAATACTTCGTCTGACCACATCAGCTACTGCTGACCATAATATATCATTAAGAATATCGTATAGGGCATATATCATATTTACGTATCTGAATTAAAATAAAATGGAAATTCAGTAAGGCTGTCTACACAATAGTGTATGACACGCGTGGTTAAAGTGATTTTATTTCGCTGCTAGGACAGCGCAGCCCGGCCTATCGATCTCCTATCGCAACCTTTCCTACTCGCAAAATAAAAGGTCACTTTTATCATTCGTATCATAAATAACTATTATAAACAAACAAATACATTATTTAATTAATAATTAATCAAATAACTTTAATTTATTGAACTCGAGCGGGGACGTGGTTCTGAGGGTACTAATTGCTCTACTATTTCGTCTGGTTAAATGCACGTAAATTAAACAAAGCACTTCAAATGCCAAGTACAACTACAATTACATAATCGTAAGACTGACGATCGAACAGCATTGCTAGGAATTGCCAGCAGAATCTGTACAACATTTTGGTTTCGGCACTCAGGGGGGGGGGGCAAGAAGTGGGGGCAGCTGGGGTAACTTGCCCGGAGCCTCGACTTCAATGAGGGCCATTACATATAAAAAATATATGTAATTTTAATTCAAAATAACCATTATAAGTTATTTCTGTTGCAAGGAGTAATAAGGAGTCCTATGGAAATACTGCCCAAGATCTAGTTTTCTCTGGGCGCAACTGTTGGCACTTCTCGGCTGTTTATCTGAGTGATACTTTCGTGTACCCGCACACAATTTTGATTCCCAGACGGAACCATTCTGGACTAATTTCCAACGTATGGTAACTCTGCCCTTCGTCTCTCAGAGCGCAACAGCTCTCCAACTGCTGGGGTTCGCGATGTGTATCTCTAGTTCAGCCTTTCACTGGTACTTTTTCAAACAGATTTATAGATCGACCGGCATTTGAGAACGTTGCCTAATCCCTCATATCGTTCCCTGTTGCGACACTGAATTAATAGAATTAATGAACGAAATTATCGAAATTGTAGAAGAAGAGGGATTAAAACCATTTCCTTCATTGCAGTAAGAAACGTACCCACTGACCGAATAAACGGTTGTTGTTGCTTGTTTGTTGTTGCTTTTTAGATAAATCGAAATGGTCGCTGTGTTGTGGTTATTACCGTTGTTGTTGTTGTTGTTGTTGTTGTTGTTGTAGGTGGCGTACGTGCGCGAGCATTACGCGAACAATCCTGTCATTCATCAATATATTTACAATCTATGAATACAGTGATACTGATCCTATACGACAAAAAACGCAATATGTAACTTATGTTCTCATTTCATTAGCGTAGCAAACCACACAATTCTTTCTCAATAGAAATGAAATCGATATACATCTTAAATTGGGAAGCAGAATTCAAAACACATCGCAGAATGGTCTTATTATGATCGATTTTAAAAATGTAATTACTGCACAGAAGGCAATAACCTCGTGAATAAACTCACCAGGCCATTTAATGTGCTCCTCGCAGATCTCACAATAAATAGTCCTCGGTCAAGGCTTCACGTAAACTCTTTTACTGATGTGGAACGGAAAAACTATATTTACATACGGAATAGGAAGAGCAGCAGCTACTTAATAAATTACGGGTAGTCCTCCTTTTTCAAAGTCTTTACATAGAATTGAATGTAACGAAGCCATCGCATACTTTCAATTATCCTATAGATACTCTCTCACGCTCATTTGAATACGATAGGTACGATTCGCGTCAAATCAATAAGTGAAAAAATAGAAGTCGGGAAGAATTTCAAAAGATTGTTTACAAATTTGCTGTGTACAAAAAAAAAATCCGAACGAACTTCCATTTTCGTAAAAACGAAATATGAACAATTTAAAGAAACTGGGCAGTATGTTTGCTTCTTTCACATTTACTTATTTACTTCTAAAATAGGCGAGAAATCGCATGGCAATAGTCTGTTGTCTTGTCAAAGATTCATTCTGAATTTTCATATGAACAAATACCTGCTGAAAGCTTTCTCATAACATTCTTTTCCAGGCCTTTCAATATCCTGAATCAAAAGCACAAAGATTAAAACTTACTGAGTTAAAAAACTTAATAATAATAATAATAATAATAATAATAATAATAATAATAATAATAATAACGACGTAATAATAATAATAATAATAAAAGTAATAATAATAAATTATTATTAACACAAATAAAAGTTCTTTATTTTAAAAAATGCAATATTATTTTAGAAATTAAAATTACATTTTTCACGTCGCAAAAAATTCGAAGTAAACACCCTTGACTCAAACAAAATAAACTCTAGGTCTCAATGTTCACGAGAGAGAGAGAGAGAGAGAGAGAGAGAGAGAGTGCGAAGCGTTTGAAGAACTTCAGGATGACGGCGTTCATCTCAAATGATGGGTTGGGGCATCCACGCGCTCACTCTTTCAGAGGCGGAAGGACATCGCAAACGAACCGAAAGCCGCCGTCGCTGCATTACCCACCACTCATCCCACTCTCATCACATCGACTCCTTCCCATCTCCTTTACCTCCCCCCCCCACACACACACACACACACACACTGTTACCATCCCAGTCTTGCACACACCCAACTACACTAAAAAGGATAGTCAGAATTTAACTTAAAGTACGCGTTTGCATTTAACGCAGCGCTTCTTGTTGCGGTGGCTCTTTACGTAACTTATTAAGGTCAAGGTTCACATAATAAATTTTATTTGATACTTACTTCTTAAGGTCGTTTTAGAATAGATTCACGTATTGTTATCCAAAGATACAACGTTTCAAATATTGAATAAACTGAGCTTACTTTCATGAAAATTAGACACGCAACAAATTGATTTTCCTCTGATATGAAATATTTCTACTGACGTTTTTGCTTGTAATACGCAAGCACAGAAATGAATGAATAATAAAAATCTCTTCAAACTCTCTCATTTAACATTAAATAATCATTGAATAATTTCCTTTACACCGATACCAGTGCAACGTATCAGGGTAGATGGCATGTTACAACAGATTTGTCCTTTGAAAAAAATGCATCCTATAAATTTACGTAAGAATTTTTTAGACTACTCTTATTTTAAGACGAACAGTCTACAATCACCGAATATCAGAGCCCGCGCTATTCACTTTTTCCACACGTTGAATTAAACTCGTAATTTACCAAATTTTAATCAAAGAACAATCCACGTAAATAACATTTCTTTCAACAGAAATTTGATTCTCCAATTTTCTGGGAACCTCCCAACAAAAGGGAGTACTGTAGCCCCTACTCTATTTTGCCACCGTTCGTGAAATGAATACGAGTCATTCCTGCATGTCGCTCACTGAATATGCGCCGATTTAACTTGTCATATCCGATAATTTGATCGCATGACTGGATCGAGTTTACACTCACAGATCTCCGATTCCTTCAGCTCCCACCGCACCTTCGCGCTCGCCTGCCTTCGAACGCGCCGCACAGAGGAGGGGGAAGTTGGCAAAAAGTTCAAAATCAAAATATGCTTGAGAAGCTCCATTTCATATGAAAGGGGTAGCAAAATGTCTTCTTCCTCGTTCCGCGATCGGGTAAAAACTGGTGAATCACGCCACTCCATTCAGTGCAAGTTTCAACTTGCACACAAATGATGCGTAGCGCACGTCTTCGCTCTCGTAGTAAGAAGAGAGGGTGTTTTTCGATGCAAATATTTTTGCTCTCTCGACTAGGAGAATCTTACGTGCTATGGATACGATACCTGGAGATATGTACTTTAAAACTGTATTTCTAAAACACATATTCTTTGAATAATCATTTAGCAATTCCAAGTAGAAACTTCACATGTCACAATGGAACGACATTTTTAAATCTGGTTTTTCATCTTGTCTTTAAGTTCCCTTCCGGGAATTTGGGGGCTATGATATTCACCGAGTCTGTTTCTGGAATTCATCTAGTTTTCAAAACATTTATCAAAGTTTCCCCATGTTTGCCCCATTGTGCCTTAAAGTACTTTGTTTATGATGATACACATATAGTTTCCTTAGCCTTTCTACCTACAATATTAATTTTTTTACCTTCATGACCTGATACTGATAGCTCTTTATTAACAAGGAGGGATGTATGGTGTTTTAAACACTCTGAAAAGAAAAAAAAAACTGTAAAAAAATGCAACCTGGAAGAAGAAAAAAAAGAAGTACTTCGCAGGCTGTTAATTGCAACTAACCCACTGATTTCACAAATGGAATAGAGAGAAATTATCACAAAGGCATTGGATCTAGAAGTTACACCAATGTTGGTGGCTTCAAGTACAAATTCACTTTTTGAAGAAGACTCACAAGATAAAACTTCTGACTTTGAGGTTATGTAAATAAATATTTGAAGGTTAAACAATTAAATAAGACATTATGAAATAATAAAATGTGTTTTTTTATTGCCAAAAGTTCCGAAAAACGCTTAAAAATACTTTCTGCCAACTGTGCGTCGCGTCGCAGCGGAAGCGTAAAACCTCTGCGCTTGGCGCCCCGTGGCGGTGGCGCCTCGTCTACCTTACCTCTCGCTACTCCCACCCCACCCCCACTCCACCCCCTCCAGCGCTTTTAATTGGGCTCATGTCGATTGACACGTAGATACCGCTGGGGGGTGGGGCAGAGTTCGCTTCGTTTCAGGAGTCGGACGCCGGCACGTGCCTCTGGTAGCGCACGTCATCACTTAGCACCTCCGTAATAACATCCAGGGGCACACTCGTAAAATTCCCAGCGCCAGAACGTTTGATTCTGTACGATACCAGAGCGCAAAACGCAGGACCGGAAAGGCCTTCCGGCGCATTTCCGTTATCGGAACACTTCTGGCAACACCAGGAAAGTATATTTTTGTTTCAGCATTTTGTATTTTGTTTTAGAGAAGAAAGAACTGTCCTTAAATGGCTGAAGTAAGCGAGTAGATTCTTCGACTAAAATGAACTCCTACATATAAATTACAAATAGAACTTTCTTCCGGTTTGCTGAAACATTTAAAAACGACACGAGGAATGGCGTTAAGATAATATCGAAATTTTCTCAAAACATTACTTACAAGTGAGAGATGCATATCGTTCATATTCAACGCATTTTTAAGTCGCTGTTTTCTAGTAAAAATTATAAAACAT
Organism: Teleogryllus occipitalis; assembly: GCA_011170035.1. NCBI lineage: Eukaryota > Metazoa > Arthropoda > Insecta > Orthoptera > Gryllidae > Teleogryllus > Teleogryllus occipitalis. The sequence continues at coordinate 35,005 of BLKR01000781.1, read as the reverse complement.
AATCCAGTGATGTTTAATTACTGAATAAAATTTGACTTCCAATTATCATGTCAAGTAAATCATTTAATATGGGGGGTAAATTTAATAAAAAAGGGTCGGAGGCGCAGAGGCGGATCCAGCCAATCATTTGAGAGGGGGGGCATCATATTTTTTATTATATTTTATATTTTTCGTTATTATATTATATATTTTTGTAGTGTATGTATGATAATATACAATATTATATTTTAAATAATTACATATATATGTAATTTAAAACTTATATATATATTTTTATATATATTTAAATTATAAAATTTATAAAAATAAAATTTTATATAAATTATAAAAATAAAATATATATATATATATATATATATATATATATATATATATATTTAAATTAATTTTTCCAAATAAAGAACGGTAACTAGCGAAAACTTTAGGCATTTAGGGGGAGCATGCCTCCCCCCTGAATCCGCCACTGCGGAGGCGGAAGTAATGTCAGGGAAGGAATCGAGAGCATGGACTGAAGCGGAGGCCCTGACCAAGGCGAATGAGGAGGTGATGGCCGAGGTGCAGACGCACGTGAACGTACGCGCGGGGGAGCGGGAGTGGAGAGGCAGAGGACGGGTAGCCGAGCGGGCGACCCGCGGGCGGCGGTTATCGCGCGCGAATCGATTGCGTAACGGATAAAGGTCGTCACGGAGGATAATGCGGAAGCACGGCGGGCGACCGCCAGCGACCGGGGCGCGGGGTCCGCCCGCCACGCCTCTTGCAAAATCGCCCCCGCACCGCCCCCGCACCGCCCCGCGCTACCCGCCGTTCCGTTGAAGTGCAGACGGCCCCGCGGACCATGGGCTACCACTCTTGCCCCACAGGCGGGAAGCACAGGCGCAATTAACTGGATGAATGAGGGGGACGGCGCCACGCCTAGACTGTGCTCGCCGCGGCGTGCCGCAGGGACTTGTTACGTAAGGCAGCGCCATGACATATTACGGTTCTGCGATTGCTTGCTGTTTTTCGTGTTCGCGTAATTATTGAGTATCTTGAAACAGTACGGCGCGGCGTTGGAGAGCATCTGCGCCAGAAAATCGCCCGTGCCAGCTGACGGGCCTACCTTGAAAACATCGCTCACGGGAGCAAACGAAGCGGACTTGGTGCGAATTCCCCGAAGGATTGTTATGATAAAGTTCAAGGTCACTTCGACATTAAGGTCATTAAAACTCGTGTCAAATTAATGTATGATTGTGTTTCCCACTCTGAGAGTGGCCAGCTAAAACATTAAGCTACAAAGTAAAATGCATACAGAAAGCCAAAGGTGTACAACATCTACAAATAAAATTAAATATTTGGCATAAAAATAGTCATGTGAACACATAAAAATTGGAAAGTAAAAACCATGTCAATTGACGCTATTCTCCTCTCTCAGATTAGGCTCCATATTCCATTATCCCGTAGAAAGCTGAAGAACATGCAAAGAGATGAGTTGTCATTACCAAGGATCTCTCCTCAGGCAGCAAAGCGATACTTTCGGCGGCAGTCTCTTACCTTACTGCAAAGCACAATAGCATGTTCCACAGAAGATCTGCTCTGCAGTTATTGGTAAGTACGGGTGGATCACCGCAAAGACGATATCCACGGGAGAAAAGACAGTGACCGATCCGAAAGCGTGTAAGAATTATTTCCTCCCGCCTAGCACCAAGACCAAAAGCTCACCAGCTGATAGAATGAAGAAAAACTAAAATGGAGGGATTGTCATATCCTTTACTTACTGGAAATGCGGAAGGAAACTTTGGGCATGCAATTGCCACTAGATATCTTTATATTTTTTTCTTGGTGAAACCCGAGGCACAAGAAAAGAAAGAGAGAACAAGAAAAGTGGATTTTCAAAACCTCCAAACGGGAAGGAAACTAAGCCCAAAAGTAAATTTGTTGTAATTGAAACTTTTGAACTAATTTGATTCTGGGACTTACCACATTTTCGTATTTTTTGTATGATGCCAAAAGTTAAAATTTACCTTGCTATATCAAAAATGACTTGAATAAAACATTAGTTCTTGACCAGTAATTTTCAATGAGGAGGCAATTTCTGGAGAACAATAATTAAGGAAGTAGTGCCTTAGCGTGTGTATATTTTTTTGTAATTGAAAGATTGCCGCCGTGAAGAATCAACAGTAATTTTTCAATCAAATAGGGGGAAGTCTGTTACGGCGATGACAACGGATATGTGTGTGACAGCTAGACCTAATGGTGCGTTGAACAATACTAACGATGAAGTGAAGAGAGTCCGCTGACAGCACCACAGGAAGCTTGAGTCGCGACGCGGCTCTAAGGTTCTTGACAAGCAGAAACTACTGTCAGTGAATTGGCGTTGACAAACGCTCATTTTACAATGCGACACTACTCGCGAACATTTCACTTCAAAAAATAACACGAAAACGAATTGTTGTTCGTTTTGAAACTAAATTATAAATAGAATGCAATTTTTGTTATTGAACAAGAACGATATTAAAAACGATATCGAACTGGCGAATACTTTTATCGAAGAACGGAATGTCAAATCGAAGGACGGATGTGATGCGAAGAACATATTACACAAAACTTTTCAGAAAAGAAAATTCATTCTTTCTACATAGTATTCACTCGAACGTGGTGCCGTTTTACAAACACGAAATAATGCTAAACAACACAATCATCAACTGGTTCCCTCTCAATAAACCAATCAGATATTTAGGACTGAATATGGACCAAAACTCAATTGTAAGCAGCACATAGAAGCCAAAATCGCTCAAGCCAGAATCAAGTTAATACAATTAAAGCCGTTAATGCACAGATCCAGTCCACCATCATACAATTGAGCATTACAAACATCCAAAACAAGAATAAGACCCTTGATATTATAAGCCTACCAATCTGGTTAAATGCAGCAAAAACCAATCAACGGAAACTTCAAATAAAACAAAATCAATTTTTCAGAATCATTTCAAACGCTCCCTGGTATGTCACCAACTAACAGTTACGCAACGAATTCGACCTAGAAACTATAGACCATCATACCACCTACCAACTTCTCAAACATATCCCAAATCCCTTCACTATCAGTTCACAGACTTGGCAAAAACCCACCACATAGAACCAGAATACAAAATAAGTTTCCATTTCGCATTTTCCTCAAGAAATTCTCCGAATTAGATCCCGACTAGAGGAGCCCCAAGGGCAACCTCAACCTTTGTATTAGTTTTAAGTTTTAATTTAAGTTAGCTATTACGTCATCCAACATATGTTGAGTTAATTTAAACTGAGCTATGTATTCACCATCTGTTTAAATAAATGAAAACAAAAACAAACACGAAAAGTGCACTTTATGTGAGGCAAGCATAGGCATGCGCAGCATGAAAGAAGAAAGGGAGCTACTAAATTTCTGGGCCCCCTGTTCTTTACTTACAAACGACATATTTTGAGAGTACATAAATAAAATACTGTAATGATAAATTAATTAATACAATTGATTTATACGTAACTATTCATAGTGTTGCCACGACTAGGAGAACCTCTTCCCGCAAATGTCGAGTATTAATTCCCAAAACAATTAATTCCCGAGCAATCTCGAAGCTTCCTTTCTGCGCGCTGAAAAGCAGCGGCTATGATAATGCAGATTTAGATTATGAAAGTCGTAAAGCAAAAGTAGTGGATTGACGAAGACAACGACTAACGAAAAATGACTAGATCAGGGTACTCATTCTTTACGTCACAGAGTACTACTTACCCTTAAAATATTTTCATCCTGTAATACCAGTAAATTGAGGATTCTCTTTCCTAATGAAACATACAATTGTTGTAAAAATGTAATGCATATTGACTCCCTTCACGTAATTTTCTGTGAAAAATCTCAAAGATTGTATTAACCAAGGTTTTTCTGGCGGGGTTTTATTGAGTAAGGCTTCTAGCATAGATTTTAAAACATTTCTTGACATACACATGTGGAATTGGTCAGATCCAAATTTATGTTCCCAATTTAACTACGTCGTCGAACTGTACATAGTTTTCCTTGAGGTTTTAGTCGGGGATTTTCGTTTCTCAGGGTCCAACTAGAAGCCCTGTTACAAGTCATTAAATCTCTCTTCATTATAGAAAGGTTTTAGGCAAAATAAAAAGATACGTCAAGCTAGAACAGCCTTGTCAGCACAACCGAATGAAAACTGTCTAATCATTAATTGTTAATCAGCTTAAATTGGCTTAAAGCCACCTCCGAACACACACGAGCTGAATTCGGCTGGCTTGACGTCACTCTAGCACACACAGGAATTAAATTCCGACAAAATCTGGCATTCCTCATAAAATTCAACAAGTACCAGTGATATTTTTCTTCCAATCATTTAAAACCATCTTGTATATTGAGATATACAATATAATTATTAATATTAAGATATTACAATTACATAAAAATAGTACGTATCCGTATTTTGTTAGTCATGATGTAAATTCTGTTGTTCGGACTCATTTAACGTAACTGTCCTTGGTAATTAATAGATACTGGTCGAATTTACATGCATTACTATTAAATATATTTGATTTTATAGAGTACTTGTCATATTCAGTTTTAGTTCTCAAAGCAGGTAGCAATTACTGCTCATTTTTACTTGGGAATAAAAGTTCATAATTTGTGCTCGGACTTCTTTTATTGTATTGTTCTCCGTAATTAAATGTTAGTCGATTTTTCTTGCATTACTATTAAATGTATTTGATTTTGTCGACTACGAGTGGATATACATTCTGAAAACATGTAACAATTAATCAATAATTGTCGTACTTATTTATCACTTCATTTTCGTCAACCTTCGTGCCGGTTATAGCTCGTGGGTGTGCTGGGGTGGCATCAAACAAGCACACACACTTTTTCAATACGAAAATAACTGGCAATTAATTCAAAATTCTGGTAATTAAACATTTGTATATGAATTAGGAATTAATAATTAAATAGTTTTTATTCGATTGTGCTGTAACGATTGTTCTAACTTGACACAATCAAAATTACAAAAAATTAAAAACTTTCGTTTAAAAACATCCTTGATCACTTGAATACACTCTTTTATACAGTCTGACGGCAACCCACGACGAGTGGGCAATACAAAAACCATTCAAAAACCTACCGGAACAGCGTTGTAGCACATTGCGCCACCAGTTCACCCCTGCAGACGGGGTGGAGAATGAAAGGCGATCCTAGCAGCGGGAGAGAGACAAACAGCAGAGGCTGCTGAGAAGGCATCGCTTTGACACGAGTGACAGCGACGTGGCGTGAGAGGCGGTCGGTTGGTTCGTGTCCGAGTCGGGTTTTGCGGCGCGTCGGGGCGTCGCGACGGCTTTTAGCGAGACGCGCGCGTGCAGAGGACAAGTGTGTGCTCTGTGCGCAGGCGCTGCCACCTCCGAAAAAAAAAAAAAAGCGCGGCGAAAGAGCTAGCGCGAGCTGCACCGCCCGCAAGTGCAAGGCAAGAGGAGGGTGGCGTGTTCACAATTCGAATTTTCTACTTTAAAAACTCTTTAAAACTCAACGGTTTCATTTTTCTTAAAGATTTCTTTTTACGTTCTCGCCTCCCACGTTCTTATATAGTAAGAAGAATGTAGTGTAATGCTGCAGCGGAAACTAGAGACTTTTCGATAGCAAAATTCGTACTGTGGATTCCCTTAATCGAAAAAATAGACAAATCACTGTCCTACACGTAGTAAATTACATCCTCTAAGACGCTAAGTAGTCAGAATCTATGTTTTGTTTATCTTTGATACCGAAAATTGGTCTACCGCAAAAAATATATTTGTCCGTTCATGGTCAACACATGGTCCGTTCATGGTCACATGGCGTCTAAACCGTTCAAACGATTTTCTCCAAAATTGACATTCCCCAATCGATGTGGGCGAACCGGAATTCCTGAAACGGATATTTTAATTTTGTTTTGACGCCGTGTGGGTGGGTGGGAGGACATGCGTTTCGCATATCTGCGACGTAAAAACACCGTATAACGCGCCCGTCCGGCGGAAACCGTCATTGTCGCAGCCCCGTTCGCCGTGAAACGCGCCCGGTGCCACGCGGGTACAGGACGCGTCAACCAGTAAGGCGCAGGGCATTCTCTCCACAGCAGCTGGCTGCATCGGTAGAGCTCCATGGTTTGAAACCATACACTTCAAAAAAATAGAAAAATTTGAAGCGATTTTATTTTTTTAGAATATTTTTTAAACAGCAGTAGTAGCTTCATGTAAAGAATTTCCAAAAATTAAAACTTCACTCAAATTTTCAGGCCCCGAGCTGAAGTTTAACGATTGGAGAATTTCCGTTTTGAAAGAAGAAAACGTCTACAAAACTTCTCTATTGAAATTCAAGATTTTAAGCGCATATATAAAAAAGTATAAATCGCATTCATGTATATGTTCATATAAATATATTCATGTAAAAGTCGGTTTTCTTTGTCTATTTCATTAAAATGTTTAAATTTCTTAAGTTCTCTCTTAATGACCAATATTTTCAGCGCTCGCATGCACAAATTCTGCTTACAAAATATAATACATATTTCGTTACCGAGAAATTATAAATTTGCGAATGTACACATTTATTTCAAGTGTTCAATATATTTAATGATACATATCGGTGTTTAAATAATTTTGAAACTTCTGTACTTAGAATGCTAGTATGGATGAAATAGTTTAAAGTAACATGAAAACACTATGGATTGGAGTACATACTGTTTGTAATCATCGTTGAGGGGGTGATTAATTGTTTCTAAGTTGATGCATGATGCCAATTTTATATACCTTAATAAGGAAGGAAGAAATAAAAAACATTGCAATGATATTAATAAAAACCGTCCATTCCCAAGTTTTTTCCCTTTCCGATGTTACAATCCAGTTTTATGTTTAATTTATACATACACTTCCAGCTTTGAATAGAGAGTTTAAATTCAACTTCACAAGGAAACACAATCACTTCTTACTCTTAGAAGATTGAACAGCTTATAGAAGTTCAATGTATACTCGTTCTGCAGGAAGCTGCAAGATTGTGATCGCAACTTCGACAGAATTCATTTGCTCAAAATTTCTCTAACTTTCCTGGGAAAAGTATACACATGAACTTATGAAGAAATTCTACCAGAGTAATATTATCATCGAAGAAAAAAAAAGATTTTGGACTGATAATTATAATTCTTATGAGATGGACTTTGCATAACATTTTCTTACATTCTTTTAGACTTTTTTTCTCTTTTGGTCTTTTCATATTATTGCTGTTATAATATTGGAACCATTTTTTTGGGGGGGGAGAGTTCAATTACACTAGCTACTCGTAATGGCACGAAAACAAAAAGCATTGCTGAACTAGGGGCACACAAGAATTGTGGCATTTTTCTTCAAATTCACGTCATCGCTGAAGTCCCGAGTAAAGGTCAATCCACCCAAGTATCCGACATTCCACTCGCACCGTACGCCAATTGGCAACGCTGATGGGGAAGGCGGGGCCAGTCGGGACGGGACGGGACGAGGCGAGGCGAGGCAAGGCGAGGCGGGGTGGGGCGGGGCGAAGCGGGGGGGCGGGGCGAAGCGGGGGGGCGGGGCGAGGCGGTGGGTGGGGCGTGGCGGGCGCGGGGCGATGCGGGAGGCGGGGCGAGGCGGTGGGTGGGGCGTGGCGGGGGCCGGGACGAGGAGGGGGACGGGGCGAAGCGGGGGGACGGGGCGAAGCGGGGGGCGGGGCGAGGCGGGGGGCGGGGACGAGGCGGGACGAGGCAGGACGAGGCGGGACGAGGCGGGACGAGGCGGGACGAGGCAGGACGAGGCAGGACGAGGCGGGGGCGCGGAAAGGCGGGAAGGGGGGCGGGGCGAGGCGGGCCGGGACCAGTGGAGGCCAGAGGCCGATGGATTGAAGCGGTCGTGCGCGCCGCGTCTTGTGTCGCCGCGGAGCCGAGGGCGAGCGGAAACAGCTGTGTCAGCGAAAGTGACGGACGGGACGCGACCGCAATGCAAGCGGCGGCCGCACCAGGCCGCTGCCCGCAGGCACATTCATAACGAGACCAAATCCATACATCGTCGCTACAGTCAACAGAAGAAAAATAGTGGTGCTACAACAACACGTGTTTTCTCGCATTATTTGCAACGGTTACGTAATGGCTATAATACTACTTAAAACATTTATTTGTGTAAATTTTTGAAAAATTGAAAGGTTACTACATCAAAATCACGTTTATTTGAAGTAATTCGACCCATTTAGCTCTATGCGTTCAAAAAATTTAAAGAAAAAAATTGAAGTCGCTTTCCAGAAAATGGTTTTTTTACAATTGCCATTATTTTAAGCAAAATCTTACGAAAACGATTTATGTTTTCAAAAAATTACCCTGGCATTATTTAAAGATTAAATTTTGAAGAATAGAAATACGAATTTCATTTTAAAAGAAATCTCTATCTTCAATATTGTAGTTGTAGGAATACGACTGAAAAAATTGAATTTAAGCAATTCAAAAACTTCTCAGAATTCAACGAAAATCGAACATGTACCACTTTTATGACTTACCTGGCTCTATCTTAGTGAAGAAAATTTAAAGAAAAAATTTGGTGCCATTTTTGAGAAAATTTTGAACATGTCTTTGGTGGTTCATGTACAGACTCCAAGCCCAAAAATATCAGTTTCAAATTCAACGAGCCGCGACATATGCAGGTCGATCGGGGAATATGTGTTGGTGGTTTACTATGGTTTAGCCGCTGGAGTGTAAATTTTAACTTAGGTTACATTTGTAGTCCACGCGATCAGTTGGGTTATGAAACGAGACGCGAGTACTGCAGGATTTATGAAATCTATTCTTCAAAAATATACCTTTAAGTAAAGTCATGTACAGTTTTTTCAAAATGTGAGTAGTTTTTGCTTGATATTGTGTGAAATAATGGCAATATTTTATAAAAAGCGGCTCCATTTTTCCTTTGAACTTTTTCTTGGATAGTAACAATGTACTCTCATAAAAATTCAGCTCAGATTCAATTTTCGTTAAACTCGAAATTTTCGAAAATTGCAAAAATTAAACAAAATCGCCGTCTTCTTTCTACTCTAACATTCAAGAAACAGATTTTTTTCTTATTAAATTATATTCTTTGAAAATATACCTTTAAATAATGCCGTGTAAGTTTGCGCGTAATTTTGAGGGAAGCAGTTACCTTAAAAATTATGAGAAGTCTATTTCCTCAAAACTATTCTTAATTATCACAATCTCCTCTTATTTTCATTGAAATCTCTGAGTTTACACACTTTGAAGCGTCGACAAGTTTTTATGCATACCCAGACGAGTAGAGTAACGTTTTGCTAACTGCTTGCTAAACCTAATTACTGGAGTTCCAATTCCAGCTTGATCATATATTTTTGCGTATTGTAACACTTTTGCGGATTCAAGAAGTCTAATAATATTTTGCAACCGTTGTAAATAATGCGAGAAAGTATGTGCTCTTGTAGCACCATTAGTTTTGTTCTCTTTTTTTTTTCACTACGGAGTAGAGATCATCAAACTCATTAATCATTAAAACTCATCAATACAAGAGATACATTTCATCTTTCACTAACTGTTTTCAATATTATCTTCGAGTTGACGCGACTTTCCTTTCCAACAATCGCTGTTTTGAAACCGTTCTCAGCAAACAACTATGAATGTTCTTATATTTCAATATCCAATTTCATAATATAAAATACTTTATTAAATTCACGGAGAGAAAACGAATGTAAATAAAAGTAAAACGTTGGCAATTATGTGAGCATGCCATCTTCGCTTTTTTAATGTCGCTCAGCAAAATATCTCCATTTTAAATGGGAATTAAAATGTAAATTGAACAACTGTTCGAGTAGGTCGAGAATACTTGTATCACAAATATTTCGGAAGAACTCAATGCTCTAAAAACGACATTTGACTTTATATATACACAGGACTGAGGGATTATCAAATTCTCAATTATAAGTCAGAAGGTAGGGCAAAACTGTTCAAACACAGCCGTGAACAAAAGAGAAATGCAAACAATTGGACGTCAACAGCAACATACGAGTGACGACCGGTAAACCATATTTCACTGCTTTATAGCAGGCTATGAAAATTCGCAGGCGAACATCTAGGGAAATACCCTCCGAGGAAACATTTTCGGGAGACCTTCACTCCCCGACGGAGAATCAGAAGATTGTTCCGAACTTTCCCCACCGTGTCCCCTCCAAATTCACCCATAAGCAAGCGTCGCTACGAAACACTGGGGCACACAACTCCGATTCCCTATTTTCTTCTCAGCAAACAATGGAGCGCGAAGAAAGCGAAAGAGGCTCCGAAAAAGAGAGATCGCGGAATTTCACGAAATTAATTCGGCCTCTGCATTTCGCCCGCGCGCCGTGCCGAGAGGGGCAACAGGCGTGGCCGTCGCGTGCGCACGCGTGATGAACGGCAGTGGCAGGCGACAAGGCGTTTAACGCACGGGCTGACTATACTTTCAATGATTTTCGACATTTTCCTCTATAGATATTTGAAGATCTTGGGGCAATAACTTGCTATGCCACTATACTTTAGTTTTGAGAAAAAGGAAAGTAAAGGTTTAGATATTGCATTCTACACATTGGGATAAATAACATTAATTTATGAATAGCACTGCCATCTTGCGGCGAATCTTTAAAATAAAACCCCAACATCTAGATACATCTATGGGGCGTCGATATACACTAATATCTCAATTTCATCAGAAATGTGGCATAGCGTGTTCTTGTCTCAAGACCTCCGTTTCTTCTATTCAACTGAAGCGTTCAAGTGTCAAAAATGTTATGACATTTTGGGCGAACCCGAGACTTAACTTTTATGGAGTAGCTCGTTCAAAATTCAAAAGATTCCAGAACAGACAAAAAAAATGGCAGAAATACTTAAACTTAAGCATATGCAGCTCGTTTCTTGTAAACAGTGGCATCACACTGCAGATTCTTCCGAAAGATGACATTTCAGATACCGTTATTTATGTTCTAAAGCCTCATGATTCTAATTTCATGATTCTAAAATTGTTTGTGCGTATTTCCAGTACCAGAACGTTTGATGTGTTACAGCAAATCGCAAAAAGTCTCCAAAAAAGCATTAGCGGAACGGCATTTGAGGGCTTTCCGCTACCAGTGCACCTTTGAGTGTTGCCGACCATGACCTGACATCCGCGGACTCGTATTGCTGGAGTCTTTTGAATGAGTGAGTATTTAGTGTTGCCCATCGCGTCGACTATTTTTTCCTAGTTCCATAAGTGTAGTGTATGTTCTACACCTCGGAAGATGACCGTGTTGCTTCCTCAATGGAACGAGAGTGCTCTGTGTGGGATCATGGGCCCGTCCAAAAAGATTTACAGCGGGAGCGACACCTTTCACTGCAGAATTACAATATTTTCTCTATACTACGTTAAGTCGTCTGGGTTGTATGAGTTTGCCCTTTTTTCTTTCTTTTGATATTATTGAAATATGAAAAAGTATTATAACATATTCTGACGGGAGATAATGTAATTAAACATAGAGGTGAATTGTGGGTAAGAAAAGAAGGGGATGAGACCATATATATGTTAAAATTTGTTGCAGATTGGTTTATTAAGTATTTTTGTGTACTATGAGATATGGTAACTATGTACGAATTGTCTTCACTTGTTTGTGGAATTGTATGACTGACTGGTCTACTGAAATAAAAAGGATTTACGTTGAATTGTACATCTTATTCTTACTGGACGTTATCCGTAAATGGTACGAACACTGCCGATAACAAGTAAGAATCTGGAAGCAGAGCGTGGTTGCATTCAACGTAATCATCGTAAGAATAATGAGTGATGCGATGGCTTCATCTTTTGCAAGAATAGAATTGCTGACGGAGCGTAACTACGATTTATGGAAAATAAAGGTCAGTGCATTAATTAAATCTAAACATCTGTTTGATGAAGTTATGCTTCGAGACGAACCGCGAAAAATTGAAGGTGATGAAGATAGCATTAAAAATTGGGAAAATTGGTCGAAGAACAATGACGAAGTTATGGGCATTTTAATTTTTACTCTCTCGAACGAACAAATTTTGGCGAGTAGAGGAATAAATAATGCGAAAGAACTGTGGGATTTATTAAAACGACGCCATGAAGGAATTAATAAGAACAAATTAGTTCATTTAAAAATGAAATTAGCAAAATTAGAATTAATGAAGAAAGAATCGATAGATGATTTTTTAACAAGATCGAGGGGTTTAACATGCGAATTGCAAGAATTAGGTGCTAATATTGATGAAGAAGAATTGATTCAATACATTCTGAATGGGTTGCCAAGAAATTACAACGAAGTAGCAACGGCACTATTAGGAAATCAACATCTCACATTTGACCACATGCGCGAGAATCTTCTACGTTTCGAAACAAGGCAGAAGTTATTTAATACCGAAAATGAAAATAATGCATACAAAGCAAGAGAAACTAAAAAATTAGCATGTTACAATTGCGGAAAATTAGGTCATTTAGCACGGAACTGTTGGCATAGAAAATATAATAGGGGTAATGTTGATAACCGCAAGAATGAATCACGGGGCGAACTTAATAAAATAAACAAAAAACTTACGGAAGTAGATAAGAATGACATGAATCCTCGAAAATTTAATTCTAAAAAGTATTGGGAAAAAGAACAGGTGTTAGTGGTGAAGGAAACAAGAAACGAAGATGATGATAGACGAAAGAAAGTGTGGTTTCTTGATTCGGGTTGCACGACACACATGACGTCGGAAACTGATTTTCTGCAGGATCGGATTAGTGCGAAGATAGAAATTGAGACAGCAGAAACTGGGAGAAAAATATATTCAGATTTCGTCGGAAAAGTTAAGGGATATTGTAGAAATTATTTGGGGAATATGTCTAAAATCATCATGGAAAGGGTTTTACATGTTCCACATTTGAATACTAATTTACTGTCAGCGGCAAGTATGGTAAAGAGAAACAAGAAAATCGTACTTGACAAAAAGGGTGTGAGAATATATGATACTTACAATGAACTCGTAGCGAATGGAAAGTTTGATGGAAACAATTTTATATTTGAAATGACTGTAGAAGATGTAAATAATTGTAGTGACAATGTAAGAAATAATGGTTCGAAATCTGCGGACGTATTGTGTTTAAAATGTGAAAATGTCGTGAATTTGTGGCATAGGCGATTTTGTCATCATAATCACAGTTATCTTGAAGAATTATGGAAGAAACAGATGGTTAGAGGATTGAATAATATCGAGGTCGAAAAAGGTGATTGTGAAGCATGTATACTTGGAAAATTTACTAGAGCTTCACACAAGAGTATTCATGGGGGAACCACGAATCAAATATTGGAGAGGCTGCATGTAGATCTGCTTGGTCCAATGTCTGTTAAAACAATAGGAGGTAACAGATATATTTTGACTATTGTGGATGAGTACAGCAGAAGGTATTTTATTGAATTATTAAAACTTAAATCGGATTGCGCAGATAAGATTAAAGAATTTATAACAAGACGGGAGACAGAAACGGGTTTCAAAGTAAAAAACGTGAGATCTGACAACGGAGGAGAATTCACAGGATCAGAATTAATTAATTTCTACAAAAATAAGGGTATAAAGTTCGAAAGAACAACACCATACAGTCCTCAGAGCAATGGGATTGCTGAAAGAGCAAATCGTACCATTTTAGACATGACCAGGACGATATTGATAGATTCAGGGCTGCCAGTAAATTTATGGGGAGAAGCTGCACAAACAGCGGTATATGTTCGTAATATTACACCAACTTCACATGACAAAGAGAAAGTTCCACTGGAAATTTGGTCAGGGCGAAAACCAAACGTACAACATTTGCGAATATTTGGTGCAAAGGTTTATTATGGGGACGTTGATCCTGGAAAAAATAAACTGAGTCCAAGAAGTAAACCCGGTATCTTCGTGGGATACGCAAAGAACAGAAGAGCCTATAGAATTTTTGACCCAGAACAAAACTGTATTATTGAAACGAGAGATGTTCATTTTTTGGAACATACTCTGGGTAGTAAGGACACACGAGAAATAAATAAAGATAAATTGCGAGAATTTGATTATGACCGTATAACAAATTCCCAAATAAACGAAGAAGTGGTTGATTCCAATAGCGATGCTTTTGTACAAGTGGAAGTTGGAACGACGTCTAACAACTCTGTTCGAAATGAAACTGACGGAAGAGAACAAATGTACGATGATTTGACAGTTGAACCTGAAACTCAAGATATACAAAATGAAGTGAGTACTACAAATGAATTACGACGTTCGTCCAGATTAAGAAATACTGTTATTAGGTATCAAGCGGCTGCCAGAATTGCTGATAGCGAATTTGAAGAAAAATTACCAAAGACATATTACGAAGCGATGAATTGCACAGAAAATTCTGATTGGAAGAAAGCAATCGAAAAAGAATTAGAATGTTTACAACGTTACGAGACGTGGGATGTGATGGACAGAGATCAAATAGGAAATATAAAGATATTGAGAAACAAATGGATTTTCACAAAGAAAATCAATCAAGAAAATGTTAAATATAAAGCACGTTTAGTAGTCGATGGATCAAAACAAGAATGCGGAATTGATTATGAAAATGCCTACAGTCCGGTTATGAAATATGAAACACTAAGAGTACTGTTGTCTATTGCAGCTACAAATGACTTTGCGATAAAATACGTAGACGTAGAAACGGCGTATCTCAACGGGACATTGGAAAGAGATGTATATATGCAACCCCCACAAGGATTACATATTGCAAAAACTAAAGTACTGAAATTAAATAAAAGTTTGTATGGGCTTCCAGAGGCAGGCAGATGCTGGTATTTTAAGTTGTGTAATATATTGAAAGATTGTGGAATGGTACCTTGTAAGTGCGGTCCATGTGTTTTTAAAAAGGGGAAAGATGAAGATTTTTTGGTAATTATTTTTTACGTTGACGACTGCTTGATTATTGGAAATAAGATGAATCTAGTCGATGAATTGATTAAACAATTAAAACGTTATATCACCATTAAAGAAATTAGTGATCAGAATAAAGTGACGTTTTTGGGAATTCGAATAATTAAAGATGAAGAAGGTTTTACACTAGATCAAGAACATTTCATAAGGGAAATGTTAAACAAATTTAAAATGAATGATTGTCACCCAGTGAGCACTCCAGGAGCTCAAAGTGTAAATCTTTATGAATATGAACATTTTGAAAAGATCAACCCGCAAATATATCAAGAAATGTTAGGTAATATAGGGTACCTGGTGACTGCGACCAGACCGGATCTCGCATTTACGTATAGCAAACTTTCTCAATTTTCAACTGATCCGCGAATCAATCACTTGCAAGCACTTAAACGCGTATTCAGATATTTGCAAGGTACAAAGAATGTCAAACTAAGGATTAATAAGGATCGTGGTTGGTTGACAATATTCACAGACGCGAGTTGGTGTGTGACAAAAGATAGTAAATCTTTCGCAGGATACAATGTCAAAATCGGAAGCAACTTAATAAGTTGGAAGAGCAAGAAAGAAAAATTGGTAGCACTATCCTCAATGGAATCAGAATTTATAGCGTTATGCGATTCCATATGTGAAGGAAAATGGTTAAAGGAATTAATTAGTGAAATTGGCTTCGACAAAATTATCAAGAAGCCGACGAGCGTATATACTGACAGCAAGTCAATAATAGATTGGAGTAAAGGGTTCAAAATAACAGCAAGAAATAAGCACATGATGCGAAAAATTAATTTTGTAAGAGAAGATATAGAATCTGGAGAAACGGATTTAATCTATTGTCAATCACAAAATCTAGACGCAGATATGTTAACAAAAGATATGGATAAAAATACATTAGTTAAACATATGATGTCTATGGGAATAACGTGATTTCGTGTTTACGGCGTACTCCCGTATCACACGAAAGGGGGGAATTGTTGCAGATTGGTTTATTAAGTATTTTTGTGTACTATGAGATATGGTAACTATGTACGAATTGTCTTCACTTGTTTGTGGAATTGTATGACTGACTGGTCTACTGAAATAAAAAGGATTTACGTTGAATTGTACATCTTATTCTTACTGGACGTTATCCGTAAATGGTACGAACACTGCCGATAACAAGTAAGAAAATTTGCCTCGAAGTGTGAAATGACTGTCCTACATTCTCGATTAACAAAGTAAATTTCTTGAAAATGTAATAAGTTTAGTTCGTTCTCCGGTCACTTCTAGAGAATTTTCCTCCTCTGATTATCAGCCAACTGCTAAACCAAGCGTCCTTCTCGACGTTTCCTTTTCGTTCAAAGGCTGGTTTCGAACGCCTCAAAACGCAGGGAAGCATGCGGCATGCAATATCCATCCACTGCAAGATAGAAGGATTTGTGCGTGCTGACAGCGCATCATGCAATTCAATTTCTATTCAGTCTTCACCCTGGCAGGTGTGCAGAAGCTGCCAGATCACGTGATAACAATTTTGATGATAAACATGAAGGTCAATGGGAGAACCGCTCAAGCAACTAGGTACCCAAACGCTCATCAATTGTTAATGATAAGAGGTGGTGTTGGTGAGGAGAGTTGGTGGAAAGGCATTTTGAGTCACTGAAGTGAACATCTACCTAACAGAGCCCAGAAGCTGCGGCGGCAACAGCCCAACGATAATGCTTGTCGAATTCCATATATTTCACCGTGCGGACAAGAGCACACACTAATATTTTCCAGTACTGAAAAGTTTGCTTTTGTATTATAGCCGAGTTCTACGTATTCTCGAAAAGCAGTGCTGGAACAGTATTTTGATATCTGACTACCCCAGCTTGTGATACACGCATAGAACTAAAAATACTTTCGAAAATAAACCAAAAAATGACAAAAAGAAACATAATATTGTAATGCATTAGCGTTTCTTGTAAACAATCTGGATCATTCATAGTCCTATCAAGGACGTGGCACGGATGGGCGCTTGAAGAAAATAAGAATCGAATGGAATATTCGTTGTACTATCAGGAAAAATAATTTTAACATTTTTTAAATTTATGTAATTCGACAAAGAGCAAAAGAGATAATTTAAGAATTCGGCGACGAATACAATTACATATCGATTGTATTTTGTTGTTTTTAGAGCAAATAATTATTCAATTTAGTTTTTCAAACCAATTTCACCCTGACATTCAAATTAAACGCAATTTCAGTTTTATCTCAGATTTAGAACTATGTTTCTAACTCTCCTATTGTGAAACTTAAACGTGTGAAAACATTCTTAATCGTGAGGTGTTACTTGCGTTTTTCGTACTCAAACGATGCAAGAAGAAGAAGAAGAAGAAGAAGAAACAAAAACGAACGAAACTGAGCTGTCGTTTCCTGGAGTGCAGAGTGTATCTTCGTCAGAACTCTGTTTCCGTTCGCGACGTTAATTTTGTCACCGACAAGGTCTGCCTACTGGCTTTTTAATAATTCTGGCTATTCATTTTACATTTTTACTCATATAAAATGAAACCGTAGCAACTCCTCAGCCAGCCTCATTCCAATCAACGCCACTTGAAATACTAGTACGTACATCAAGAACACGGTGTTGTATTGGTATCAGTTACCTGTTCTTGATGATTACACCACCTCTATACTTGGGTTTCTGTAACCTGGCTGATGACAGCTGATCAGCTGTTACGGATTCGTCCAATCAGGAGCTTAAACGTTACCACGGTGACGCCACAGGGATGACGTTTTAGCTCTCGATTGGAATACACAGTTATGAAGTGTCATTGGCCAGGTTGGAAAAACCCAAGTAAAGTGACCTACTTGTTTTCAGTTCCATTCATTCATTACTCGATAACATGGCAGTAACAAAAAGTTTCGTTACGATCCATCGCCCCACATGTAGCAAAATCAGTATAATCCATTCCCCAAAACATAATATTAATGACCTTTCCCCTCGGCAGAACGCGTCCCGGAAGGGAGTGAAGAGCCCTGAAAACGCGCGTCAGCGACGACGCGTGTCAACGCTCCACTTGTGCGCGCTCAAGGTCGCGAGGGGCACGTGCTGCGCGGCGCCCGGAGGCCCTTCGCAAGGCGACGTTCCCGGCCGCCAAGCGCAACTACGTACTATGCTCTGTTTTTATAACGTGGCCGATGACATTAGGCCACTTTTACACCTGCCTTAGATTGATTTTTTCGTGTTTCCGGGCGCGTCAACTGCTTAGGTCATTAGTCCCGTTAGTGTAGTGCATGTTTTTATCTCGGGAGATGGCGGTGAGCTTCCCCCGCTAGATGGCGAGATCCGGCGCCGACCTACCGTCGGCTAGTGGGGTTTCCCCCTAACCAAGACTCTCCCACCAGCGGAGCACCGCCCCAGCCCGGACAATGGGGCACAGCCCCAGACCGGACTCCCGACCGGTCTCCCGGAATATGTGGTAGTGTAGTGCATGTTAGTGTAAGTGTGTGTGTAAGGGGAGAGGATAGGACAAGGAAGAGGAAGGACAGATCGCGCGCGGTCCGTGGCCCGTTTGGTAGGGTACTGCTCCGGCATTCGCCTGGTGTTGATCGGCGAAACCACGGAAAACTGCCGATCAGAGCAGCCGGCCGCTAGAATTCTCCTCCAGACAGCGACTGAATTCGACCTAGCTGAAAAGCTAGTGTCGAAAATCCTGCCGCCGGCAGGACTCGAACCTAGGACCTCCCGGTTAGAGGCGCTGCAGTGACATCAGTTGATGCACTGAGCTACCGCTACCGGTCCCTGCCTTAGAAAATGAATCTATATAACAGTGACAAGCACATGTTTGAGGCCATGAGCCTTGTTGAGAAAGTCGTTTGCGAATTAATTAAAAATATTAATTTTATAAGGCGGGAGGTGTAAAAATGACCTACTGTCATTCGCCACGTTACGAAAACACAAGTATTAGGCCAGCTGGGGAACTAGGGTTGCCAACAATCTTCTTGTAAAAGGGAGGACACTCGACAAGCAAAAAACACGCATCAACACATTTATTTTTATTAACATTTAATTTCGACTAACATCAGCTCTATTTCTTTCTTCTCACCATTTGCGATTCAAGTGAAAAGATTCGTTCGCAAAATGCAGAAGAAGATGGTCTGAAAATCTTTTTATCTCTCTCTTCCCGAGAGAGAACTCCATTCCCCATTATTAGTAAAAGCAAATTATATAGCAGAAACAAGTTGCATTATTTTTTGTGTAGTAAGTTGAAATGTATGATAATTAAATCGGATCTAGATGACGATGACGACTGCATCTAACAATAAGATTTGGGACAATTTTCGAATGAAGGCATGACGCACAGGCTAGAAAATTTCTGACAAGGCGTACAGACGCCATTGTGAATGACGCATGGGTCTGAGTCTACTGCGTCGATTTAATTGGATTCTAGAATGTTCTGTACATCAGTTTTATATATTTTCTTCTTAATCTAACAGATTCCATCAAGATACCTTTGATGAAAAATATTTCCATTGATTGAAACTATTCGTATATAATAACTTTTAAAGTATTTAAAATGTTAATTTTATTTGTTAATATTTAAATGTTTTGGTATACGACTGAATAAGAATTATTTCAGCAAAAGTTGAAAAATTTTAAAACTAAATTTCAGCGTTATTGATTGTTTTCTCTTTGTGTGTGTAGCCTGGTAAGAAAGAGCGAAGTACAACATATCCAAATTACCATCCAACTAAAGCATTCATCTTTTCATGTTAGTTCAGAAAATCCTAGCAGTTTTTTTTCAGCAGGACTATATGACTCAGGGTATGTTTAATAGTAAAGTTCACAATAATTCCTTTCCTGCGTGGGCAAGAGGCTCCCGGACACCGGCGCTCATCGGAGCAACTCGCCGCTTCCGGTCATACGGCGCCGACGGCAGCGCCCCACCTTCCCCGCCCCCTCGTTCCGCCGCCACGAAGGTCGGCCAGGGCCCCGCTGCTTTTCTACAGTGGCCGATGCAGGGGAGGATCCAAACGATCATTTTGGAGGGGCCCATAATACATTTTTGTTAAATAATAAACATTCATTATTATATTGTATATAAATTGTGTAGTGTATACATGATATTACACACTATTTTTAAATAATTACATAATTCTAACAAATATTTAAATCAATTTTGCCAATGAAAGGAGGGAAACACACGTTAACTATTGACCTTTTAGATCCGCCACTGGGCTGATGACATCACGCCGTTGTTACACCTTCTGCCTTATAAAATAAAACTTTTTAATTAATTCGCGAACGTCCTTTTCAACAGGGGCTCGTGGCCTCAGAAAAGTGCTTGCCACTGTTATAAAATGAATCTTTTTGGGGCAGAAGGTGTAACAATGACCTAACGTCATCGGCCACTATAGAAAAATCGATGTGTAGATCAGAGATCGCCAAAACGTTGATCAAGAGTCACTAGTCGCTCGCGGGAAAGTTTTTTAGTAGTTCGCGGTGACACGCCCAGGTTGTCTAACCTGGCGTTGCTCCACTGAGCTGAGGAATATGTCTGGAAAGCAACTACTTGCACACTCCAGCGCTATTGTCAATGACCGTCTCGTAGCTGATTGTGTAAGGTTAATGTGATGTCTGTTTCGTGTGTATAGCAGACATTTACTAATTTGAATAGTTTGAGTAGCGTTATTTCTGTCTTGGTTCCTTCTGGTAGCTCACAGTAAGGTTTAAAAACAGATCATTTGCTTATAAGCTTCCTAAGACTGAAGAAAACTGTGCAATATGGACATCGGGCAGTTCAGGAGCGCAACGATATTAGAACCCTACAATACATGTATTCTGACAAAAAAATTCGACAATTCCAGCTGTAATATCACAACAGTTGCTCCTTGCTACGTAAGTTCGTACTGATCGAGAAAGTAAAAAAATATTACCTGTAGTCTTTGTGGTTTTCCGTCGGTTTTCCGTGGTTTTCGTCGCTAAGACACCATGCGGTCGGTGGTTTTCCGTCGCTAAGACACCATGTCAGGCAACCATTAAGAAAGGTTTGGAAAAAATTTAATGATTTTTTTAACAATGGTGAAATCTTTAGGTGTGGAGGGAAAGAAGGCACGAATAAAATGAATGAAATGAATGTTATTTATAACATTTAAGATTTATAAGTCTTTTAAGGTTAGAGAATATTTTGAAAAGTTTTCGGTAGTCATTAATCATTAATTGGTTATAAACACACTGCAAAATATTATGAAAAGAGAAATGCCATTAGAAAGTATTAAATTATGGTATAATTACTAGAGGGCTGCGGAAGTAAAAATCCTGCTGAACAAACCTAGACGTCTTTGGATTTTCCCGAGTTCTGTGTATTTAACGAAACCATACACATCTCTCACAAGGCCGAACTCTGCACAAATTTCCTTCAATTTCTCCACGCATTGGATATTAGCATAATAGATAAGTTACATTATCGTAATAGCAGTAAGATGGGGCGTGATAGCGTTCTTCCGCGCGCCTATCCTAACGAAGCAAGACTCCAAAACGCGTACTTTGCGTGGCCGAATAACGCAACATAACTTTTTAAGTGCATTCTCTTTAGGATAATTTATATAACATGAACTGTTCAGAAATGAGGTTTGAAGCGTAGACACCGTCATAGAAACGTATTTATCGGCAAAACTAAAATAAACGATTAGCAAATGTACGATAACAGAGGCACAAATTATGTAACAGTTCAAAGGAAAATTGGACCTAGTTTCCCGAATCATTTCATACACTTTGTCAAAATACTGATCTCAAAAATGAATGGAACATTTGCTCATTAAGATCACGTAAACATTTCATTCGTTATCAGTGTTCGCAAGGCTTTTCGCAAGAATATTATAATTAGAATGAGCAAGATTACAAATGCATACTATGAGCATTGGAAACCAATAAGCATCCGAAGCTCCATCCTCCTCACGGAGGTCTCAATTACACATGAACACTCAATGTCAGTGACACAAAATTTTCAAAAGTACAATGGAAAGTACAATGTCTCACGAACTCTGCTGCGAAACGTAGAACAATTTGCACCGGCCGGTCTATGGAACGCAAAAGAAAAAACAGTAACCACTTTCGCCCACGACGGGTCTGACAATTTGACTTGCTAAGTGAAGGTCGTTACAAAACCACGCAAATACAACTGGTTTATTTGTTTCTTGCCATTCAAAGATCTTACGAAATAACGAAAGTTATTGAAATGCATGTCTCCGCACATTCCAGACGTTAACTCTGTTTAAACACAGGAACGACTTTCTTGTCGTGATGTAAGCTTGCGCTGTTTTATCAGAGACTTCATTCATTTTACTATCGCTTGCTCTCCATTAATTTTGTGGAGCGTATGCACTCACTTAATATCAACCAACATACGATTCCGTCCAACGTTAACCCAAGTTTTTATTTTTTTTAAACTCGTATCAAACCGTACGTTTATATCTGAGGAAAGACAAGACGAGGCTTTGCGTCAAAAATATTAATAAATGCATCTCAACAATGAACATACATTTCAATTATTTTTGAAAAACATTAACTGAATCTTTACACAATCAAACCCAAAAATCGCGAATTCCTCTATTGGTATAAGCGGGGGTAAATAGTAAATAATTTTATATAAAGAAGCATTAAAATGTAATAATACTACAAGTAACTAGTACAGTTCGTAGAGCATTCAAACAAAACACACACGATTCAATATGAAAAAAAAAACATACCAATAAGACTGCAAAAAGCATAAACTAGCTGTTCTTGAGAAGGCCACAATGCAATTAAAAGCCGGTCCACAGACGATGTAAGCCGCTATAATTGAGCTCAAAGCGAAAACGTCACTCTAGTAATCTCATGCAGGCGACGAGCAACGAAAACCTTACACACAAATTGCACCCACGCTCCACGCTATACCCGAGAATCGACTATTAAAACTTCAGTAATTATATTTCCGAACACGGGAAGCTATTAAACTTGGCTTGTAAATAATGATTCTACGAGTAATTACGCAGACACCACTGAATGTTGACTGCAAAGTTTTTGCTTTTTAGAAATATATTTTTAAATTGTATATAATAACGAAAGGGAAATTCCTCGTAAACATGCACATGAAACGAACATAAAGAAATAAATAACTTACAGGTAGTTGCCTATGCTGTATTCCCAGACGTATTTTGGAGTATTTCTTCATGAACACTCGCCAAATGACGTATGCCATGATGGTAAGTTATTGTCAGTTCCTGTAGTAACACAGAATGCCACAAAAACCACAAGCACACGTCAATTTAACACAAGAAAGTAGAATATATAAATTCACTAACACTGGACACCGTTTACTACCACCACACAACAAATCAAAAAGTCACAATGCTTTGTCACGTCACTAATGAACTACAAAGCGAAGCACCACAATGAGATGTAACATGAAGCGAACTACAAATGGGTTGTTGACACTTGTAATATAGTTGTTTTAAACAAAACACACCACCAACTCGCACAAAAACAAACCCCAGAAACGTCCACGAAACGCGGGAGAACTCGCCGCGGACCGCACACGGCGCGCCAGTTGACAGTCGCCTCGCGCGATGTGCCCACGTGGGGCGGCGAGAAGGCGAACCACGCTCCGCAGACAGCTGCGCAGAGCCCGGCGCGTCCTACCGCCGCCAGGTACGGTGCGCTACTGCCGCGCGGCGCCCGCGCGCGCGGGCGGGCGGGCGGACGGGGCGGGGCGAATCGCGGAGAGGCGGGGAGAGGGACGGCGACGCCGGCGGAGCCAGCAGCAGCAGCAGCAGCAGCAGCGGGACGGCAGTGAGACGAAGACGGTGGCGGCGACGCCGGACCGGAGGTTCGTGCTTCCCCTCCCCGCCCACGCCCGCGATTCAGCGGACGTCGCCGTCGTCGCCACTTCCTCCCACGCACCACGTCTTCGGCCGCGTTGTCATTCTAGACCTCCATCATGATTTATGCATTCGCTTTCAGCGGGACGGTGTGGCCGCTCGGCGCGAAGAAAGCCGCCTTAATTTTACCTCCCCGTTGTTTTCTAATCCTCTGCCAAGCATTAGCAAGTCGACGAAGATACTGATGCATCGAGATGGAACACTTTTATCCTAGATACCCGCTTCACTGCTCATCTCGTATATCTAATCTGACACTTACCCGAATTTTGCACTGATTTTCTTTCGCGATATCCACCTCTTGAGTATCCTTAAGCGGGTGCATAGGCGAAGTGTGCAACTGCCTGGGGCCTGGTTCTCAGAGGTGGCCAGAAGTAAAGAGAGTAAAAATTGTTTCAAGACCTAATTCAGAGCAATACGACCTAATTCGCGTGTCAAGTTGTACATAATCAGAAGTAGTACGATACTTGGTCATCTGTTTTGTAGAAAAACGTTCATTGTATGACAATGTGAATTGTAGTTCGAGTTACGTTATGTAATTTAAGTAATGTAAACTGATTGTAAAAATATGAGTAAAAAGTATATTTGGTACGTGTTTAATTCATTTCCATGTTTGCCTGTTTATTTTTAAAAGGCAAAGTACGATTAAGAATTTAAAATAAAAGTAACTTATTTTCTAAATCATCAGAAAAGGGATCCGACTCCTACATGCCCGAGGGTCGCTGGGTCTCTACGTATGTCCGACCCTGATCGTGGGCAGACAATCAATTAGGGGCTATCGTAAAATACAAAGCCCGAATTAGAAACAGTTGTAAACCCCGGGGCTTTGGCCTCCGCAACAAAGACGCGGAGTCTGTGCGGTCTGCGGAGCGCGCCACGCTAACAATCGCATGATTCACCGGCGCGGCTGCCCGCGACTGCCTGCAGACCGGGCGCCCTTGGGCTCGTGCTGCCGCCGCCGCCTCCGCGACTTGCCAAATAGTCCAGCACGACCATCTTATTGTAGCCACCCCTCCCGCGTTCGCTTATACAGTTGACTCCAGTTATAGTGAACTCGGATATAGTGAATTCGGATATAGTGGACTCGGATATAGTGAACTCGGATATAGTGGACTCGGATATAGTGAACTCAGATATAGTGAACTCGGATATAGCGAACTCGGATATAGTGAACTCGGATACAGTGAACTCGGATATAGTGAACTTACGTCACTGGTCCCGCCCAATACAAATAAGCATAAGAAGATTCGGTTACAGTGATCCTCGGTTATATGAAATACGACCTGGAAATTAATTCCCTTCCATAAAATAATATATTCCCTCATTCCACAAATTCCAACTCCAGGCAGTTTGAAAAAAATATCGGCCAAAGGTCATATTATGGAATAGTGGGGCTTACAACAGTGCAAGGGACATTGAAGGGGGTCCAAACTGTATTACGATGCTTAGAGACAGTGAACAATGCAGAATCAAGTATAGAGAGAGCACGAACTCTGGGGAAATATATAGAGAATGAAAAATGTACGAAGCAAACAATTCAAAATAATTGCCCTTTTAAGGAGAAATAAAGACATTGAAATTTTCAGTTCGGATTGTTAATGTATTTTACTGTATCTGACCTGTACTGGTTGTTATTGTATCTCTGTATTAATAAAATCAATCATTTTGGAGAAATTCTATTTAACTTTGACATCATCGGATATAGCGAACATCTGTTATATTTAACCAAATATTTAGTCCCCAGAAGTTCACTATAACTGGAGTCGACTGTATATATGAAGAAAAACAGACTCCTCATAGATGCTATTAATTGTCTGGAAGAACAGATTCCGAACTTACTTCTACAATTCGATCATCCCTTGCAGACTCCAAAAAATTAGCCAACTATATACGTAGGAGTTTTTCTTCATTCGCGGCTGACTAGGAAACCCCATATCGTAAACGAAACCAATCAAGCCTAAGCCGCCCTGTTCAAATGATATCCCCTAATTAACAAAACGTCCGCCCTTGAGGCCGATCTTACACTGGTTTTATATAAATCTGCCCTCTGCCCACTTTTAAGCAATGTTTGCTCATTTGGAGAGTGCTGCCCCTACTCTAGTAAAACCACTTCATACCTTTCAAAACAAAACACATCGTATTGCAGCAAAAGCACCTTGGTTTGTTTCTAATAATCAATTGCGTAAAGAATTTGATATATCCACAACAACTCAGTTCCAAACTTTCCAATGCATTTTTTCAAACCTTGCCGTCTTCTCCAGCCCCAAATAATTTTAGACTTGGAAAATCCGACGCTCAAATGAGAATTCAATCCAGATTCCCCAAGGATAAAGACAGTCCACCTTAATAAACCATTTCCTCTTCTAACCTAACGGTATTAATTCCTAGCCCTCTACCATTTCTCCAAATCACCCCAACCATATAATACGAAAACTGAAATTGAGGATTCCAGAGGGAGATCCCCCACTCTTATTAAGGTTAATGCTAAGTTAGCTACATATAATTAATATAAAAATGCTCTTGTAAAGCACTAATACGCTGTGTAAGAAAACAAACTACTATCCCTTCAAAAGGTTCCTTTACAACATTTTTCTTTTCTATTCGCTAGAACCTCCTATGTCAATGAGTTACTCACGTCACAACTTAAGACATTCATCCACCACAAGATCGCGTCCAAAATAAGTCGACTTCAAATAAGCCACTCCAAAGACTATTTTCGAAATTCCTTTACTCGACTTGATGTGTACAAGAGAGTTGTGTTAGTCGCTGTGGACTTTCCATTCCTTAGTTACAACCTTACATCAAATCAACGTAAAATTAATGATCTGATAAAAGCTGAATTTTCGGAGAGGCAGTGACACAAAGCAGTGTCACGCATGCTCAATTCAGGCGCTCGTAGAGCAGACGGAGCTGCAACCGCGAGCTGCATTGTGTTGGGAGAGGATAGACGTCAGTCCCAGGGAAAAGGACAAGGGGAGTGGATGGATGAACTACAGCGATCGCTAGAACTACGCCTCGGGAAAAGATTGATAGATTGATTAGTGATTCTGGGCGCGTCAACTGCTAAGGTTGTTAGTCCCGTTAGTGTAGTGCATGTTTCTCCTCGGGAGGGGGCAGTGTTCTTCCCCCGCTGGATGGTGAGATGTGGCGCCGACCTACCGTACGCTAGCAGAGTTTTCCCCAACCAAGAATCTCCCACCAGCGGGGACAAGATCTAAGCTCCAGACCGCTCTCACGGAAATATGTTAGTGTAGTGCATGTAAGTGGGTGTATAAGGGGCGAGGATAGGTCAAGGAAGGGGAAGGAGAGATCGCGCGCGGTCCGTGGCCCGTTTGTTAGGGTGCTGCTCCGGCATTCGTCTGGTGTTTATCGGAGAAACCACGGAAACGTACCGATCAGAGTAGCCGGCCGGTAAAGTTCTCGGGACTCGAACCTAGTTCCTCCTGGTTAGAGACACTGCAGTGACTACAGTCGATGCCCGGTCGGGACCACCTCTCCCGGTCGGGAATAGAATTTGAAAGCAATATTATAGGGTTATTGATTTTAAGACCATAAGTCATTTTGAACTATTTGCCCATTTCTTTGCAGTAGACATCGTTAAAGTGTGATCACAATTCGTAATGTTAATTCTAAAAATTCGTAGTGTCTCTAGTAGCCTACTAAGGTGAATCACGATACGTAAGGTACTTGAGTAATTTCAAAGCTACATTGTCTTATAATGGTGGAAATAAACACTTATTTGCTTTTAAAATATTGTGTATTTTGTCTTATGCATCTCACGAGGCCAACAATTTATAATAATACTTTGATAAAACTAATAATATTACTGAAAGTGACCTTTCGGATAATTATGCGACCGGTAATGTGTTTAGCAAGATTGAATGTATTTATATCAATGACTTCGACACCATTCATATCTATAGCAACAATATAAATTACTTTAGAATTAAAATCTATTATCACAATCAATAAAAAACAATTTTCTCAAAATTACATAACATTTCAGAAAAAGTACAATATATTTTTTTACAAATAGTTTCAGTTGACCCAATGATTTAGTTTTATTTCCCGTAATATTTTTATTGATAAAATTGTGTTTTATCAATAAACATGTAATTTTTTTGCTTTTTCTTAAATTTTTGGCCCCTTACATTTTAATCAAAATCAAGAATATCGTAGAAAGGGGGAAAAAAATTATGAACACTGTCGGGGGAAATTTGGAGCTGTGTTTAAGAAAATATAATTGGAGCATTTCTGAAAATGCGCCATTTGGAGTCATTTACTGGAAAACTTGAGATTTCGAGAGAATCCGGCTGCTCTCTGGCTCCTAATTTTGAGATCTCTTGTTTACGTACAAAAATATTGTCTTGTTTTCTTTTAAAAGTAGAACATAACGTAGTCATGTTATTTATTCGTTACATACAAACAATAAATACATATAATTAATTTACATTAGGTGCCTCGTTTGCATTTTTCGAGTTGGAATAAAGGAATCCAAATCAAGGAAATTGGAAAATAAATCTTTCCCAAGAACATTCTAAGGATTGTGTTGCGTAAAGGAGGATGATCATCGTTTCACGTCAGTGCGTCGATTCATCTCGGCCTTGAATTTTGAACTTTCCCCTCTGGAGAACACTGTCAATTCGTACCTTGATATGGGGACATTAACATAGAAATGTCGAACACTAATTGATTCATTCTAGTTTTGTTCATTAAATGGACCATAGAAGTGATAAAAATGGCCCTATTTCATATTTTTATTCTAGTTTTCAATGAGCATACAAACAACTTTTTATGGTCATCGTTAATCAAATATGTGCGCATTAATCAAATATTCGCCATAGTTAATTATGTATTCGCCATATAATAATAGTTGTAGACAAATATCTTTCATAGCAATGATTTTTATCTTTCGTTAATGGAACGATAATATTGCACAGAAAGCGCCTGGAGGGCGGATTTATAATACGGTATTACAGTTCGAACTCATTGCGAACCAACAACGTATTAATAAAGCATGCTCTTACGATTTACAACTCGTTCGAGTCCCCATTGGAGCCGCCTGTTTAGCTACGGTGGACTTAGTCATTCGCAGTTCACGTACGCGTTTCCCCGAAATAGTTCTCAGATTCGAATCTCAATAGATTGCGCACGATTCTCGGGCATGGGAGGCTCGGATATAGCACACAACGATGAGAAACGGTATTTGTCTGCAAAACCGGGACGCTTTGTAAACATAAAGCCGCCGCTCGCACATAGCCCAAGCTTAATAGTACGGTATCAGAAAATCGAGCAATCGGGATTCGTCACGACACGGCTATTGAAAGGCGTGAAAACAATGTCGAGATTAAAATCGACGAATTTGTCATTATCCGCCACCGACAGTCATTACTCTCATGAATGTTTAATGGACGTTGCGAAAAGCGTGCTGCGCAAGCGCCAGGCCGGCGCCCCGTGGTGGTGGCGGCGATGGTGGAGGGGGGGGGGGGGTCGGAAGATTTGCGAATTCTTTTCATGGGAGTCTGTCACATAACATTTTGGATGACATCAAAAAGGGAATGGGCTAGACCCCTAAAATGAATTTAGTTGTCAGTACCGCCATGGAATTCTTGTTTAATTGACTTAATGAAGTTTAACAAGGTGCACGCGGTGAATTAAAAACGGTCAAATTTTGGCGAAGCTATTCTCGAATTCTCTTACAACAAACTGAGAACAATTATACCAGCCACAGACACGATAGTGACAGAAGCGGTAGTTAGAGCACAAGTTGGATGTGTTTGTTGGTCCTCTTCGCTGGATTCGTAAATGGAGACTCGAGAGGGGAGTCCTATATCTTCACAATATTCCCTTCCCTCACATTTTTGTCTAATGGAGGATTTAATTTATTTAGTCAAAGAACAATAAAATCACTGTATATGTAAGGGGGAGAGATACCATCAGCGCACGTTTTCTTGAGCTCCAGAATCCGTTCCTAACATTTTAATATCATACAATTATTTTAGTATACGTAGTTGAAAGATGACTA
Source organism: Teleogryllus occipitalis (assembly GCA_011170035.1). Taxonomy (NCBI): domain Eukaryota; kingdom Metazoa; phylum Arthropoda; class Insecta; order Orthoptera; family Gryllidae; genus Teleogryllus; species Teleogryllus occipitalis. The sequence goes on along the minus strand of BLKR01000781.1, from coordinate 5,146 downwards.
ATAGTTTAAAAAAATAAAATAAACGAAAAGAAATAATAATCAAATTAAATTAAAAAAGCGCAAGATGAGCAACATTTGAAAAGAATAGTCATTTTCATTCCCGAGTTACTGAAAACTTATTTGCGTTAGTCAACGAATCGCAGATTTGATTGTTTTCAATTCCTGACAAAATAGTAACTCCCCCCGGCTCTATTCCTTCCACACAAGCAAAAGAAGAGCTCAACAAAACGTACGCAAGGACAACAATAAATGTTTCTGTCACCATGTTATCGTTTTTCAGACAATGTAGGTAACGAAAAAATATCATAGCTACGCTATGCTTTATTTTTAAGGAAATTGGAGCAATTTTTTATACTTAAACAATATCTCAAAATTTGGAGCCAGAGAGCAGCTGGATTCTCTCGAAACCTCAAGTTATCGAGTAAATGAGCTGAAAAGTGCGCGTTTTTAGAAATATTTATACAAATTTTGCCAAATAAAAGAAGGTAACAAACAAGAATTCTAGGCCCTTTTTTTGGGGGGGGGCATGCCCCCATTACGTTGTTCGTGACGTGATAGCATTCTGGGCCCCTTCTTCATTATATTATATCCTCATCCTTCCAAGACTAGTAACTTTGTATGCAATATTTGTGAACATTAAGAAATGGGATCTCCATTTGCCCAAAATGGTCTTTGCTATTTTGTAGCACCACTGGTTTATTAACAGTTAAGTAATGCTGCGGGAAATCGTTGCTGAGATTTTACAGTCGATATAGATTTTGGTGCCCCTAATACCGTCGGCGCGCGGGTTGGGGCGGACAGGGTGGGCCGTGCAAAGACCAGGGCTCCCAGACCGGCGCGGAAGATCCGCAGCCTATGCGGATTGTCTGCAACGGAAGTTTCGCGTCGAGTTGCCCTATGAGCACGTTCAGACCTGCGCGACAGGTGAGCGTCGCGGCAACGGATTCGATTGCGTTTAATCGGCGGCGAAATTTGTAACGCACTCAGACGTGTTTCTTTCGCCGCAGCTCGAGTTTCGTGGAAGTCCGCACGTGTTCGGGAGTCTTCGCTCCCCTCTGGTTCGAGCGACAAGGTACCGCCCCAGCTCGGACAAGCTCTAAGCTCCCTACAGGTCTCTCAGCATTTGTAGTAGAGTAGTGCATGAAAGTGTGTGTGTAAGGGATAAGATTGAACAAGGAATTGGACGGAAAGATCGCGCGCGGTTCGTGGCCCGTTTGGTAGGGTTCTGCTCGCGCATTCGCCTGGTGAATATGCACTGGGTTTCGCGGCTAACCCGGGTAACATATTCAGGAGCAGCAACGCCCGCCCGGGGTAGTCGGATAGCTAAGGAGCATAGAACTCATCTTGAGTCCGTAAGTCACTTTGAGTACGTCATTGACTAAGTACCTGAGATATCCATCGTGCCCACACATTACAATCTATACAGTCCAAACCATCTTCCATCACATGCAGTGTTCAAGCTTTGGAACGCGAGAGGTGGCTCAAGGAATCTGCTGATGTCACTGCAGTGCCAAGAGTGCCAGTCCTAGGTTCGAGTCCCGACAGTCCCGGCAGCATTTTCGACACTAGCTTGTCAGCTAAGTCGAATGCAGCTGCTGCCTGGAGGAGAATTCTAGCGGCCGGTTGTTCTGATCGGTAGTTTTCCATGGTATCTCCTATAAATACCAGGCGAATGCCGGAGTTCAGTGTGATCTTTCCTTCCTCTTTCTTCTCCTATCTAACCCTTTCTTACAGACGCACTTACATGCACTACACTACCACACATACCGGAGACCGGTCGGGAGCTTAGAGCTTGTTCTTGCTGGGGCGGTACCCAGATGGTGGGAGATACCTGGTTGGGGAAAACTTTGCTAACCGTCGAGCAGGTCGGCGCCGAATCTCACCATCCAGTCGAGGAAGATCATCACCGCCTCATGAGGCAATAACTTGCACTATACTTACAGGACTATTGACCTTAGCTATTAACGCGCCCAGAATCACTAATCTATCCAACAAACTTTCGGCTTAAAGCAAAAAAATTCACCATGATTTGTGCTACATATATTTTCATAATACTGAAATGTTTTATCACCCTAAAGCAACCAAAAACACAGTTTTAGTGACCGGCGTCCGTTAAGAGCCATTGAAACAAATGATTTGCACTTAAATGGCATTTGAAATCGACACTTATTCCAAGAAATGGTTGATTTCTTGTTTAGGATTTTTACTTTCTCGCTTACTACATACTCATATATTAAAGAGAGAGTATTGAAATAGTGCGGCGGAAAGTGACGATTTTTGAATAGAAAAACTTGTGTTGTGAATCCCTGAAAAGGTCGAAAAACTTGATAAATATTGCTCATATACTACATTGAGGTGCACAGCTTGAAACAAGAGGAGGGGGCAACATTTCTGGGCCCCATTTCTATTGAACCTTTTATTTACAAACGATAGATTTTACAAGAAAATAAAAAAATAATACTACAAGCAGAAAGAAATTACAATTTTTATGATACAGTTAATTTCATGTTGAATTATGGGCAGGTTGCCAGTTGACTCAAAAAACCTCTTCCCCAAATCCCGATATTGTTACAGAGGCGAAAAATCAGGACTGAATATATTTTCGGAAATAAAGTGTTTTATTACAGGCTCCTTTCAAAATGTAGTAAATTTCTCCTACATATAGTAAATTCACTTCCTCTGATAGTCCCTTGGGGAAGTCTAGTTTTAGGATCCAGAAGATCCTCAAACGACTAGGAATCACTTAGTTACCACGTCTTGAAGTGGGAAGTGTATGCTATTTTATGAGGCATATAGAAAGTTGTGTAGCCAACCCATGTTTTATCGGTATTTAAACTGAAGAAACATTGTATGTTCATGTGCAGTTGATCTCATTGAAATAACAGAACAAACCAAGAAATCAGCGCCAGAATAACAATGGCGTGGAGAAAGTTTTGGTGTCTAGCATTCGTTATTTTAAATGCTAAAACTAATATCTCACTAAAGAAAAAAATTATAGGCACATGTGCCCTACCGGTCTTTATCTATGCAAACTTGGTTATTAACTGGAGTCCGAAGTCTTCGGGATTTATAATCTGCCTTGTGCAGTGTCATTCAGCAAGTTGCTGCAACCTCTGCTAAGCTACTATAGCCAGTAATAATAATGATAAAACGGAGGCACACACAACCGCTCTAAGATGATGTCAAAGAAAGATGTAGCGCAAAATTCTACACATAACATTAAAGGTCAAAATAAGTAGTGAAGAGCAAAAATTAAAATAACAGATGCTCAGATCCAAGCAAGCATAATGAAATGGCTTGGTCTGGACATGCCATGAGACAAAAAACGAGATAAATCTACAGATGAAGCAACAGTATGGTGTCCAAGAATAGGTTGCAAGAGTAGAGAAAGACAAAGGACAAGATGGTCGGATATACTTACAAAGGCAGAGGGTCACACTTGGTAACAATTAGTACAAAACAGAAACACTTGGAAATCGCTGAATCAACCAACCCAAGACGTAAAAGAAGACAACGCAAGAAGAATGAACGAGATGAAACTCGCTGAACCATGCCGAACCAGGCGAACTAACAAAGTACGACCAATAAAAACATATGATAAATTAATTAGGATCAGATACTACAAACTATTATGACCTATTTGCAGTGGCAGCTCGTGGGTATTCGCACGTGCACACCCAAATAACAGCGGTGCAATGTTTCTTAAACATTTCTTAACATGAGGGGAATACAAGACCTCTCAAAGCGTTTCCGAAACATGGTATTTCAAAACACGCGCCGTTCGGAACCTGCGATTGACAGTCCACCGCCAATGTCCTTCGTGACAACAGGCTAGAGCACACTCGGGAAATGCGAGCGAGCAGCCGGGGTCGGTGGCTCCACCGGGGCTGAAGGGGAAAGAGGGGGAACATGGTGGCTTACGGGCGGTGGGAGCACACTCCGGACCGTGCGGATATTACTGCGCAGGCGTGAGCTCTGGAAGTGCCTTGACATGTCGTGAAGATATAACACTCGGCTAGCACAAGTTTTTAAGAGAAGTAAGTGAGGCATTGATGGAAGAAAGTGTGAGATATCTCTCCATTTAAATGAGCTCTCACCCCTTCCAAAGCAATTCTTCGCTAGCGCGCGAAACGCAAACGCATTGCTATGCAGTGTTGCATTCATAAGTATAGTGTTAATCGAATGTTATTTGCACATTTTAAAGGGAGTTGCAATTACAAATCTATTCCTAAGCATGTGAAAGCCAAAATGTATTGTGTAAACGTATGTAGGAGGCTACTTTTTGTTGCGTTTTGACAAACCAAAGTTAGAGTGTTTGTTTTTCTGTGAAGTGTGTTTGTACAACTAACAATGAGTAGCGTCGAAAATTACATCAATGGAAAAGTCACAGACAAAATTGCTGAAAAGAAACAGCATTTACTGAAGCGACACAGACTTTGTGTTGAGAAAGGGTGGAGAGGGGGGAGGAAGGGACAAAGAAGAGAGGTGTCGTACACCCTAATAGTATGACCATGAGCCGCCACTGCCTATTCGTAAATTATCAGGATTAGTTACGGACTACGTCAAGTTGTGTGTAATAAAATGGCACTAAATTGTGAAGATTGCGTTAATTTGCCACCTGACCATTTAATTGTGAACAACAAAAGTGTGTGTGAACAAAATGCTGCTGGAACAATGAATTATTAAAATTACGTACAATTAAGAATTGTGAAAATTACGTCAATTGGCCAACCCAATTATTCTTTAACAGGAAATTATTAGTCTTTTCCCTATTTCAGGAGGTGTTTGCTCATAACGGGATATAATTCCGATTTTCGTTTAATTCTCATTTTCGAAAATTGCAAAAGTTTTTTTCGGTGTCTTCCTTTAACTAATAGTGATCATTGAGAAGTTCTTAACGAATTCTGTTCAAAATTTGATCATTAAATAATACTATGCATTTTTTATTAATGAATAGTTTTTGCCCCATTTTGAATGAAACAGTGAACACTTTCAAAGATTACATAAATACAGTATTCTCAAATTCTACATTTATTCTTACGTACGATTTTCCCTAAAACCTAAATTTTCGAGAACAGCGAATGTTCTTCTTAAATCCTAACTCACGTGATTGGAACGTTGGACTTCTTGCTAAACCGAAGTACCC